>CM061234.1:9269172-9869172 GCA_030844895.1 Ambrosia x helenae
GCTTTGCCTTGGACAACATTCGCAGCTCTCTCCCCGACTTCGATTTGGGCGGTTTTATGGATAAGGACACCGCCCCCAAAAAACCTCAACATAATTTGGCGAGTGCTTTTACCGTAAAACCCTTCAAACCATGGGAGAAAAGTTTTTCCATGTCCCCACGCCAGAAAGCTGTGCTTGAATGCCTTAAAGGAGCGCAAGTGCCCAAGATTTTTGACTGCTCATTCCCATCGATGGGCTTGGACAACACATGTCGTCTGTTGAATATCGGGCCTTATCCTTAAGTATAGACTCATGATTCCCATGTTCCCAGTGGATGAGCCGTGTCCAGTTTGCAAAAAGGCATGTTTAGACAAATTTGGGGAGCATGCCCTTCACTGTAAGGAGCTGCCAGGATTTAAATACAGGCATGGCATGACCTGGTCAGGGATGTCTTAGGGGACGTCTTACGAAGAGCAGGGATTTCAGCCAGGAAAGAAGCCCTGTTAATTTTTTGACTGATCCACTTGAGGGGCGGTCCACCCTAAGACCAGCCGGATGTCCTTGTGTTCGGGTGGGCGCAGGGAAAACACGCGTGCGTTGATCTCACAGGGGTGTCCCCTTTGGTGGGACTTCGGGATTCGGGGTTTGTGGCAAGGCAAGCAGTCTTAAAAGCTGAATCCAAGAAAGTTGACAAACATGAAGCTGCTTGTCTTGAAAACCAACACGTCTTTGTGCCCTTTGCTTTTGACACATTTGGGGGCCTTGCTCCCGATGCAATCCGTTTTTAGATCGAGTGCAGAAGGTGGTGCAGAGTAACTCTCCTGCGGCCAAGGACACAAGCTTTATATTTAATAGAGTAGGCTTTGCTATTCAAAAGGGGTTGCGGCGCAGCTTGTTGCCCGTCTACCCGCGCCTCACTTGTAATTCTTGTTGCTTTTCTAATCTTAAGTGAATATTATCTTATCTTTAAGTAGAACTCTTCTCACACAAACTCTGTGTTTGTGAATGTAGACAGGCTGCATGCATGTTTCATATATATAGTTTTTTGGCAATGGTCAAACTAAAATAATATATGGCTTTTGGTGCTCATGAATGGCCATTATATTCTCTTGTATCTATATAAATCAATATATACATCTACATGGTTATATAAAGACAGAGACAGAGAGATCTATATTTTAATTGAGTAATAGATAAATGGATAAACATGGGTCGTTGAATAGAAACATATTAACAATGTGTTGGAAGTAGACAGAATTAATATCTGGATATCCCCTCATATACTTTAATAAACAAATAAAAATAATTACAATAATTTGTCATGTTAAATTGGAAATACAGTGAAATTTATGCAAGTTAATTACCGTTTTATGTAAGGAGTATTGCACAATACGGGAGAGATCACCTAAAAAAACGTGTTTTACCTAAGGCTAAAGGGTGTGGAGGTCTGTTTCAGTCCGTCCCAGCCCCCGTCCCCTACACCGCCCACTTCCCCTGTCTCTATCTCTCTCCCGCCCATTTGAGACATAAAGGACATGCCAATCATATATTTAATATTATTACTTTTGTTGATTGTTAGTATTATTATTGTATTTAATTAATATTGTTAATAATAAAAAGGTGGGAGGATTGTCTTCATATCCTTAGGCTCTCCAAAAAAAAAAAAAAGAGAACAACCCACCTTGCTTAGGTGGCATCAATTTGACAAGGAGAAACAACCCAGTTAGATTATCTGTACCCCCTCTAGCCTAAGTAGCATAAGAAATAAGAAATAATTGTAGAGATCATATGTGACACTTCTTATAACTAGCACTAAAGGGCATATTGGTCTTAAAACACAAACTCACCCTCTTTTTTTTTTTTTCAAAATACAACACAAAAAATAAAGTCCTAATATGGTCCTTTATGTCAACAAACACAGCATACCCAGTAAATTCTATAAATAATAATAAAAAAAGCTATTGTAAGCGTTTGCAGAAGGTAGTCAGGTTGCTGGCTTTGAGATCCAACACTTGTAGTCCAGTTGGTTGAGGGCCTAAAGTTTCCTATGTGAGGCTTGGGTTCAATTCCCACTAGCTACATTTTGAGGCATTGGTGGAGAGGAAATGAGGGATGACCCGGCCATTGGCTTGGGTTCGAGTCTTGATCCCGACCGTTTTAACCGATTATTTCACTGTCGTGCCTTCGGAGCGAGTGAGTGGTCGGGTTTCCCGGGAATTGATGGCATTGGTGGCCCCGGGTACTCTCGAGTACCTGATTCGCCAAAAAGGGTGCCCGATAGTGCTCGGAATTGATTCGTTGGCGGTTAAAAAAAGGGTTGCTGGCTTTGATGTCAATGCAAAGCATAGAAAAAATCCCGACACTCACTTTTAACATACGTCCCCTGATCAACCGAACCGACCCTGGAGTCAACCAAACCGTTACTTTACATTGATAAGAATTTTGCCAAGAAAAGAAACACTTTTGCAATCTGTAAAATTGTCCACGTTGCATCTCTCTTAAAATAAAGTATAACTTTTGGGTAAAGTTGTCTAATATGACCTTACCAACAAGAACATCAAGGTGGTTATGGTTAACTACTTAACTCTTAAGTTTTATTTGTTGTTTAATATAATATTATCTTATATTCTAGTGTCGGGTGTAGACGTGTAGTAGCTAAGAAATGTAGACGGGACTTTTTTTTTTTTTTTGAACAATTCAACTAAAGTATTGCCGGGTACTCTGTACGCGGCCCCCAATGGCCGAAAGGGCCCCAGACGGCCTCTAGTCCGTACGGACAGAGCCCTTCGGCCCACCCGTCTCCAGTTCCAGGGAAAACCCGACCCACAAACCCGCCTGAAGGCACACGACGGTAGTGAACCGGTAAAACCTGGAGGGATCAGGAGTCGAACCCATGACCACAAGGGTCAAGGGTCTCTCCATCACTTCCCAACCACCTACCCCACCACAAGGGTGGGGGTATCCATCACATGCCTCCTATGGGAATTGAACCCGGCTCCCTCAAAGAGAGAACCGACCCTTTTAACCACTAGGCCACATGATCAGGATTGTAGACGGGACTTTTGTAGTTGAAGATGTGAATACATGTGTGGTCTAATTGATTTATTTATAGTTTTTTCTCCCTAATTAATAATATGTTCTTATTGTATTAAGTTAACATATAAACAAAACCAAAACGTATCTAAAAATATACCATTGTTTTTTTTTCTACACCAACTGCATAGTATATTTTCCTACCAACAAACATTATTGCCTTCACATGGAATCAAATTTTTTTTATTTATCAATTATTCTCCATACATAGTCTTTAAATACATGTTTTGTCTCTTTAAACTGTGAGGTATGGCAACGGTGTGGGCTTGAGCCCACGTGGCCTTTGGCCTTTCGGGGACACCGCCCCTATGTCGTGGATCAGCGATGACAGGGACATCCCTCCTCACTGAGATGCCACATGTCCCATTTAAACACTTTATCTTACGTGTGTCGTGCTTTATATTTTCTCATTTGTTATTGCATGTTCATTGTGAATCGGTTATTCCGCTGCGCCACTTAATCCTAACAAGTGGTATCAGAGCTACGGCTCGTTGGATTCGCGAAACGATTCACAGAGGTGTTTATATTTTTTGAAGATGGAGTTTAGGGTTTGCGATAACCCTTGAGAGCCGCCATATTTTCTGTTCGAAATTGATCAGGAAAGTTGATCGATATAGTACCCGGGTTAGACCAATTAAATCGACGCCATTAATTGTGATGTTGCTGGGAACGTGCCGTTTACAACCATTTATAGCCACGATCAGGAGAGACGGGTTCACTCGTTCTTGTTTTTGGTTAGGGTTTGTTCGGTTGTTGTTCAGGTTTTAGGTGTTCAAATTTTGGTTATATTATTCGGGTCGTTCGGGATTAGTTTGTTTGTCAGTTTTTCACGGGTTATTATCAACTTGGAACCGGGTTACTTTGATCTTATTTTTCGTCTGTCATTATGGCTGAAGATGGAAAATTAGTGATTGAAAAGTTTGACGGTTCGGATTTTAGTTGGTGGAAAATGCAGATAGATGCATTGTTGGGTCAAAAAGACTTGGATATGGTACTAGAAGAAAAACCGGAGAAAATGGATAAAGCTGAAGAAGCTCTGTGGAATGCAAAGGACAAGAAAGCTAGAGGTGTTATTACATTGTCGTTGACGAGGAGCGTTGCATTTAACATCATGTCTAAAACCACGGTTTGTGGTATGATGTCGGCTCTGTCGAACATGTATGAAAAATCGTCTACAACTAACAAAGTGTTCTTGATGAGAGAGTTATTCACGATGAGAATGAAAGAGGGAAGCTCAGTGACCGAGCACAAAAACAATTTGAATTCTCTTCTGTCCAGATTGTCATATATGGGAATGAAATTCGATGATGAGACCAAAGCTGTGATTTTGCTATCTTCACTGCCTGATAGTTGGTCTGGGACGGTGACTGTTGCCATTAACTCAGTTGGGCCTGAAGGGTTAACATTTGAAAAGATCCGGGATTTGGTATTAGGTGAGGATGTTCGCCGCAGGAATACTAAAGGGTCGCCTTCTGAGATGTTACATATTGGTAGGGGAAGGGGAAAGGGAAATAGTAGAAACAGTGTGAGCAGTAAGGTTTGGGGGCAGGAGCTCGTCTAGGGCTCGTCCGAGTGTGCGTTGTTGGGACTGCAATGAAAAGGGACATTATAGGAGTGAATGTCCGAACAAGAATTCTGATGGAGGATCAAAGAATTCTGGTGGATTGAACACTACTGCGGTAAGCGATTCTGATGATGACGCTTTGATACTGTGTGTTGAAAGCAGTGTGGAATCCTGGGTCATGGATTCCGGTGCATCATTCCATGCTACCCATAGCAATGATGGCATGCGGAATGTTAAAAAGGGTGATTTTTGGAAGGTTAGGCTAGGAAACGGTGAAATTCTTGATGTGACTGGCATGGGAGATTTAGATCTGGTTACTACTTTGGGCACTACTTGGACTTTGTGTAACGCTAGGGTTATTCCAAGACTTGAAACGAAGTTGATCTCCGTTGCTTAGTTGGATGAACAAGGTTTGGACGTTAAGTTTGGTAGTGGAAAGTAGAAGGTCGTTAAAGGTAATCTCGTGGTTGCTAGCGGTTTCAAGAAGGGGTTGTTGTATATGGTGCTTGTTCCGTCTGGGGAAGTGACTGCCCCTGTTATAATGAACGCCAAAGTCGGGCTCGCTGATTCGATAGTTAAACGAGTCCAGTTTGTTGAAAAGGACTCTGGAACTTTAGGTAATCCTCTTGAGCGTATTCGGAGGTCTGAACGTGTTCGGGATTTTTGTAGTAGTGGGAGTATGGGGAGTGTTCTGACATCGTCTGGAAATCGACGTTGGGTTCAGAAGACCAGATTTCCCAATGAAATCTCTCTTGAGAAGTTTCTGCTTGTGAGGGGTGTTCCTCTGAGAATCCATGTATCTGATGGTTTGTGTCTATAGGAATCAGTTGGGATTGAGGATGTGAAGACGGGGTCTTGTGAGACCGGGTTGAAGCCATATGGAGCTTCAACGGGCCTATTGGGTCTAGAATAATGAGTCTGACGCTATCAAATAAATATTGGTGATCCATATTGGTGTTTTACTATTTAGGACCAAGAACACTTGGGTTCTCGGTTATTTAAGGTGTTTAGGCCGAGAACTATTTAGTTCTCAGTTGGGCTTGGGCTAGGGCTAGGCCATATGGGCCAAACCTAGCATATGACCTATATAATGTTTTATTCTTGTCATTTGTTAGGTTAGCGGTTTAGTTTTCTCTAAGAACTCTCATTGTATCAAACAGTTCTCTGAAACCGTATGCAATAGAAGGCTTTTCATTAATATTATTCATCTTGTTTCTTGAATCACACAACGTTTTGATTCCACCAATCCGTTGTGTTACTTGATATCGTATTATTTCGAGACTTACAATTGGTATCAGAGCCTTAGAAGCTTTTCAAAGGCTCGGTTAAGATATCAACGATTCAAGTTTGAGACTCGGTTGAAGATTCTGGTTAGTTTTACAATTTTTTTAATTCATTAATCTAATCAGCCCGTTTAGGTGTATTGGCAGAATTGTTTTTCGAGGAATAGGTCAAGAATATTGAAGAACAGTGAAAATAATGGCATTTGATCTTGATTTCGTGAGCCACGAAGTGTTTCCTTATTTTTAGGAACTTTTGTTGGCAAAAGATTTGGAAATTAAATTTTCAAAATCAACTTAGAATCAATTTAAAATTGTTGTGGTGTGCGGCATATTCTAAGTGAAATTATTTTGAGAAGTCACTATTGGCCATAAAGCAAAATAGTCTTCGAGAACTAATATTTTTTTGAGAACCATCTCAAATAAAGTTGGTAGGTGAATTATATAAGGTATTATTTGCGGTTTTCGGACACTGTTGTGGTTATTGAATTGTAAATTAATGCTAGCAGGCTAGCTCCTCAAATATGTTCTCGGAAATTTTTTCTCGTAAAAGGAACGCAAGCTAACTAGCACGTCAAAATTAATTGAAGCTAGCTACCAACCAGGTGAATTATTTTAAGCTAGCAAGCACGTAGCTTAATTATTTAAGTTTACGACATTTACTTTTCGGCTGCGGTTTTCATCAAGGAAAGTAGTTCTCGGGTGAGGGTTCACATTTTGAGTTCTCGGGTTCGCTTATTTGTTGTGGAGTTCTCGTATCAAAGTTTGGGTTCCTGGATTTGATGTGGGTTCTTGAATTTGTTAGATAGTGCTCGGATTGAGTTCTCTAACAGAAGCTGGGTTCTCGTTTTTAAGTGATTTTGGGTTTCAAGACTGGTTCACGGATTTAGCTTGGTTCTTAGAGATTTATTTATGTTCTCGGAATTTTATTAGGATTTCACACGGTTCTCGGACTACTTACTGTTTCTCGGATTTTCATTGATTATCAATTGGAGTTTGTTCTCAGGAGTCTCTTGGTTCTCGATTTATCTTTTGGTTCTTGAACTTGAAGATAGTTCTCGATTTTGATCCTAGTCATGAATACAACAAGCACATGGTTCCCATGTTGATGTTGGGAGAGTCTTTTGCTGAATGGAAATTTAGGTTCATTCAACATGTTAAAGAAAAGGATGCTAAAGTTTTGAGAGCTATTTGCAGAGGTCCTACCCCAATTACTTACAAAGAAAATGGTACTACGCTACTTAAACCTGAATCCAAATATACAGATGAAGATTGGGACCAAGTCAAACTTGATGAAAAGGCTCTTAACACATTGACTATGGGTTTAGCACCAGAGATCATCTCAAAACACAAAGAGACTAAATCTGCCAAAGCATTGTGGGATTCTCTAATTGAATTTTATGAATGCAATGATGACATGAAGCAGAGTCGAAGGGACATGCTGCGGCATAAGTTCAATCAATTCAGTTGCATTCTTGGTGAAGCCCTTGAAAATCAAATTGCAAGATTCGTATCTCTAGTAACTGAAATGAAGACCGCAAACATAAATTTGAACAATTCTGAGATAAATAAGAAGCTGTTATATGCTCTTCCAAAGAGCTGGGATACGAATGTTGCTGTGATCAAGGAGACGGAGAATCTTCAACATCTGTCTCTGTCAGGACTCATATCCATCATCAAAGCTTGTGATTCGGACGACAAGCAAAAGGTGCAAAATCTTAATGCTGCTGCTCAGCCACGTTGCACACCTGCTACTGTTTTGACACCCGCTCCTGTTGTTCCAGTACTGTTGAGTATCAGGTTCCTGTGCTTGTACGATATATCAAACATGCTTCACATAAGGTATTTTCTGATCTATGTTCTAATGCTTGTGCTGAAAAGGCTAAATATTACGTAGGATATAACTCTGAGTTAGTAAGAGAAAACGATGAGCTAAAAGGAAAGATTTTTTTGTCTTAATAGCCGAACTTCCGCTTACAAACTTAGAGTAGAAGCCTTAGAAAAGGATGTTGTTCAATACAATAATGATTTAAGCAATAAATCCTGCCTTGTAATGCATCAGAAGAAAGTTATTGATGAACTTAGTGTTGAGCTAGATTCTTTAAAATCAAAATTTGAAAATGCCGATTTCCATTTTAGAAAATTTGATTGTTCTAGTGAGCGTGTTGAGAAAATGATAAGTTCAAAACTCAAGTTTAGGGAAAACAAAGGAGCTGGTATAGGTTTTGTAGAAATTGCACCTCCTTACAATCACAACTACACCGGATTGCCTCTTTCGGATGAGGAAATAGATAATGAGAAAAATATGGAATATGGGAAGGGGTTGGTGGTTGAACCCGCAAAGAGTGTTCACATAAAGATAACAGAACCAAAGGGGTTAGTGGTAGAGCTGGTTAAGTCTGTGCCAATTAAGATTGCTAAACCAGAAGGGCACATGAAACAATCTAAGTATGTTGCTCCACTTAGTGATGTTCCTATTGCTAAGTTTGTTAAATCAGAAAGCGATGAAATGAGCAACCATGTTAAATCTGAAAATAACAACTCTGACATTGTCGATGCTGACAAAGCTTCAACAAAATCGAATTCCTCGTTAGGATCAATTGAATCTATGTTGTTTAAAAGCATTGCAAAATCTATCAACTCTGAAAGCTCTTCAAGTTTGTCAACTGAGTCAGAAACATCAAATGAATCTGACTTAGAAAATTTGTTTGATTCGAAAACTGTCGGGACAAGAACAGTAAAAGAAGTAACTACTAAATTTAAATGTGTGAATAATTCTGATGCTTCTACTTCATCTGCAGAAACAGTTTTAGTTGAAGAATGGACTGAAAGAGATGAAGAATATTTTAATTCTAATGACTCTAAACTAAAAACAATTTATGATTCTTCTTTTAAAAGTGATGCTAGTGTAGGCTCCGTTCTTAAGAGCAATGAGCCTACCTCAACTGCTTTTGCTAAAACTGATAATGGTTGTTTGAAAACTTCAAATTTGTCAAGTAATGCATGTCCTTATGTGCCAAAGTTTTTCTTGAAACCAACAAATGGCACAACTGAGAAATATGTGCCACCAAAACCTGTTTTACAAAATGAAAAACGTTTTCAGAAAAACAGAAAACATATTTGTTCTAACTCTCATAAACAGATTCGGGTCACACAAAGAAGGGCACAGAAACAACCAATTGCACAAAGAAAAATTGGTCCTCATGAATCAGCAATAACTGCAAGTGCTAACAAGTCAAAGAGTGATGCATTTGCTAAACAAAACAGAAAGATTGAGGACAGCTCGAGCAAATCATCTAACAGATCTTATCATTCGCATATATCATCTTTTGTTGGATCGAATGAACTAGGATATGCTCCTTACGTGAAGAAGCAGACGTGTTACAATTGTGGAATTCCTGGTCACATTGCTCGAAATTGCACATATCGTCCTTATGTGCCTTACTATAGACAGCATCAGACGGTAACACCTAAGGATACTTATTATTCTAAGTCGATGAAGGTTTCCCAAACTAAGACAAAGAAATGGTGAGGTTGACAAAATGGGTTTTCGAGTGCACTGGCCTTTGCTTGTTTGTTGCTAAGAAAGAGTTTCTTAAGTCTCAACCAGGTGTCATGAGCAGTAGCATCCAAATTGAGGACCCGGGTGAGCAGGTCATCTGAGAGAGTGTTGTAGATCCATTGGGAGACGAGAGCATCCAATTCTTTCCAGGTTTCATAGTCAGGATCTATAGGTTCTGGTTTTGGGGAGCCATCAATATGGTTCAGGACTTTATACGCGATGGCATAAAATTTAAAAAGCTTAACCAAGGAGGTGTATGAAACTTTGGTACCATCCAGGGTTTGGATCTTAGATTGGATATTGGAAACAAAATAGGCTAAGTGTAGGGTTAGGGTAGTCGGTTTGGATGAGGATTCGGGTTCATCAGTTTTGGTCATGTTTGGTTATCGGAACATCAGCAAGAAGGTTATAGGGATTGGAAAAAGCGGCGGCAACAGATGCTGTGCTGACTAGGGTTGTAGAAAACAAACACACAGAAAAGAAAAGAGAATAAGGGAGCGGCAACAGTAAGGAAATAAGATTGCAGGGTTTGAAATAAATGAGGGAAGGTGTGGGAGAGTTTGTGCAACGACAGTAGTAGCTGAGTCGATGGTCAAGATTCTGCAGAGGATCGAGAGAAGGTGACAGGGCGTAGTGCTGATACCATGAAAATCTGCAAAACTCGTTGATCTTATTATTAACAGAAGACCCCTATATATAGGGTATGTAAAATGAAACCCAATCACTAAGTTAAGAAACACTAATCAATACAAATCTTTACAATAAATGGTAATTATCAATCGACCCCGTAAGCGACTTGCCTAGACATGATTAATGAATTACATGAACAAATTGTTGTTTTTCTGCATGAACAAAAACCCAGTAAAAACTTGTTTTTTTCGTTTTTTTGTATAGAACCATGACACTCGTTAGAAAAATAATAAAACGCTCGTTAATTTAGTGCAATTGTTTCTTATAATGTCGTATATAAAAGTTATTAACAAAATCATGGGGAAAGTGCATGTGCCATGCACAAAAGAAAGAAAAGGGCACCTTTAATAGTTTTGGAGGGAAATCAGGGGGGGGGGGGTGACCTTACCAAGTATCATGTATCCCAACTAAGGTAAGTTCGGCTTGTAGCTCGATTATTAGCTCGTTTAAATTAAAGCCTAAATTACAATTTATGTAAATTTAATTATAACATAGCATCTAACTGAAAATATATTATGAGTCAAATATCCAAATAACTCACTTTTTATGACCAACGTTTTATTTTCTAGTGAAGAAATAAGTACAAGATTATAAAAAATGTTATAGTTCATGAACTATTTTTTTTATTTTTGAACGACATGGAAGGATGTGCCAACCTCGTGACACCGAGCGATGTGGCCAAGGTCGACTACTCGACCGCCGTCAGCTCCTTGGCTCTCCGAGATGCGCGGAAACCCGGCCTCCGCCCACTCGAAGTCACGACAATGTAATAATCGGTAAAACCTTGCCTCCTATCCGAGTCGAACCGGCGCCACCCGTATTCACTTTCCACCTGGATGCCTATTCCTTAAGTGATTTAACATAAATAAATACAAAAATAAAATATTAATTTCTTATATTATATGGATATCTATAAAAAAATAAAAAAAAAATTGGTTGGCTTGTGAGCTGGCGCGGCTCGACTCGGTTTTAAACGAGCCCAAGCTCAACATTTAGGCTCAGTAAAATCAATGAGCTCGACTAAGCTCGGCTCAATTTTTAGATGAGCCAAGCCCGAGTCCACCCTGGTTTAACTTGGCTTGACTTGTTTACGGCCCTAGTTTGCTCGTGGTTGTGATGTATCATTATGGTGATTGTGGGGGGATCAAAAGCGACATTGGTGGTAGTGAATTGAGGCTAGCTTTGAGGAACAAAGACGATTGTTGTGGTTCGAAACTTCTGAATGAATAATAAAAATTTAATAAATAAATAAACCAAGACTTGCCTTTTCAAATGGTGATGGATCGTAGGTGACAAAATAATTAGCCGTTAAAAAAATAAAAAAATAAATAAAGTCCAAGGACTTGTAAAAACAAGAATATCAAACCTTAAGACCATGTGTAGTGGGGGGCTTTATTTATAAAGCCCCCCTTCCTGATTGGTCCACGTGGCTGCTGAGTTAGCGTGGAGAGAGAAACTGAAAAAGGGGTGTAGTGGTGGGGCTTTATTTATAAAGCCCTTGATGCTGATTGGTTGATTTTTTTATTTTTTTAATCTTTTAACTCAAAATAATTAAAATAAAAATGCAAATAAATATAAAAAAATCACAAATAATAATAAAAACACACAACTGATATTAAATGTGTAAGTATCCAAGTCCCCCTATCCAGTAGAGTTCCTCCTCCTCAATCTCCCTGAGGGCTTCCAAGTCCCCCTCAGTTGGGGAAGTCTCGTGGTAGGGGGTGGGGGTAGTCTGGTGTTGGGGGATGGGGATAGGGGTAGTCTGGTGTCGGGGGAGTGAAGCAGCCCAGGGGGTAGGGGGCGACAACGTTAGTCGCTCCATTTGTTGCTGGGCCATGACATAATCCATAGCCCAGACCAATTCCTCATCCGTCCAGTCATCATCGGAAGGAGGATGAGGAGGAAAGGTTGGTTGTGCAGCAGCAGCAGGAGGGGGATATAACCAATGTTGTGGAGGAGGAGGAGGAGGATAAATAGGAGGTTGTGGAGTAGTAGGAGGAGGAGATGAGGAGAACGGTAGTCTCCGGGGCGGCCCCGTCCCTTGGGATACCGGCGAGAGTACTGTCGGAGGTTAGAGGAGGATGAGCCTCCTGGTTGAAAACCAAACATATTATGGTTTGAGGAGGAGGATGAGGAATTGGAGGCGTGGTTGATAAATCTGATTTGGTTACCTATTTATAGGGTTAGCAAATTTTGAAATTCAAACGGTTTGGGGGAAATTTTGAATTTCAAACGGTTTGGAACAGTAACCGTTTAAAATTTAAAATTTTCAATTATTAATATAATTATCATGTTTATTATTATTATTATGTTTATTATTATTATTATTAAAAATAAAAAAAAGGTTGACTTTGACCTTGCCACATGGCAAGGTCTGATTGGATGGAGACATATGCATCAGGCGTTATATATATAAAGCCCCAACCCAAAATTAGCATATAGCGCCCCCCTGTAGCGGTGTGAGGGGCGCTATTTTTAAAAAATTGTGATAAATGACGCCCCACTACGGGTGGTCCAAGGAGTATAACTTGCATTTAAAACAAGTCTTAAACCATTTATCCTTTAACCAACAGTTGCAGGTACCAAAACCCTTGCAACAACAATGGCCTCTCTTTTCCCCTTAAACCATTCACCTGCCTCCAACCGTCATCTCGGTTGGCCCTCAGACCTAATCCTCTATCTGTAATGGCGCTTAAGGTACGTTTAAAAACAGTATTTATACGAAACTATCGATTTATTTCTAACATTATCCGTGTTCGGTTATATTTAGGGTTTTATTGTTCCTGTAGTTTGCGACTGTATTAGGAAATTAAATTGGAGTAATTTTGAATGAGATGTTTTGATCGGTGACACAATTTGAAATAAGGTGCAATTAGACCTACAATTTTGTGTGTAGGATTTGGAAGATTTTAATTCTTTAATTTTCTATCTGGTTGCAAGTTTGTATTACGTGTGGTGCGATATTCTTAGGTTGTGAGCATAATTAGTGGTCTATCTTGTTAGATGATTGTTTCTGAGTTGTGTCATTTCAATACGATAAGGTAGTGTTCGTTTGGTTAACAGAATGAATTGGACTTGGAATTGGAATTTGCAAAGGAATTCGAATTTGACGGAACTGGGTTTAGAGTTTAAACATTTTGATAGGAATTGGAATATGTTGGAATTGGAATCTCAATTCCATTCTTGATGTGTCCCCTCCCACACACACACACACGGGGCCTGAACAGGCCTCTCCCTTCGGAAGCTAATTGACACGCACCGCCGACCAGAACCAAAATCGGACCTTATCGTTGACCCGACACGCTCTCCCGACTCCCTGAACCGCACTGCTGGTCCAAACCGACCCGACCCGCACTGATTCGTTATCAATTAGTTTGGAGAGTTCAATCAGTTCGTCATTATAATGTAGAGAGAGAAAAAAAAGGAGGAATGGTCCCTTGTTAGCCCGTCCGTTGTGGAGCTGCGAGCAACCGGGCGCGAGCCACCAACGTGACTCTCAAGTAACCTGATCACTTGACCCCGTTGTGGCTGGAGGTGAGCATCGGCGCGACCAAAGGTCAGTTTCTCCCGTTCGCCCATGCGACCACCGTCGCTTATGCTCGCTCGCGCCGGGGTTCGCGTGGGGCTGTTGTGGCTAGAGGTGAACACCGGTGCAAAAACTCCGTTCGCGTAATGCCGCTCGCGCTTCCACAACGGATAGTCTTAGTTGTTAAAGACTTTAACAACCACATAGATCTCTAAAGATATAATTGGTCATGAAGTCCAAGCCATTAATCATCAACTGAATACGTCATCTCCACGCTTGCAAGTGGATAGCTCCTTTGTATGCCGAATGAGAGATACCATTGCAAGAGAAGCAAATGGTTACCTAAAGTGGATTCTAACACTCGCAGCCCATTCAATGGGGCCTGTATGGGATGCTGATTGCAAGACCAAAGCAAGGAACATATCAGTGCGTCTATCCCAGT
Organism: Ambrosia x helenae; assembly: GCA_030844895.1. Classification (NCBI taxonomy): domain Eukaryota; kingdom Viridiplantae; phylum Streptophyta; class Magnoliopsida; order Asterales; family Asteraceae; genus Ambrosia; species Ambrosia x helenae. The sequence continues at coordinate 9,283,309 of CM061234.1, forward strand.
TCAGATGCACTTTTGGTTGACCTATTTTTAACTTCTTTTGACAATTTATGGCCAAAATCAGTGCACATTGGTTTTAAAAAAGCGCGACTGAGGCGCAAGGCCTTGCGCTTTTGTTATCATAAGGCAAGCTGTGTACAAGAAGCGCGCTTGTTGGAAAAAAATCCCACTGTGCGCTTCTTGTACAGGAGGTGCTTTGTGTTACAAAGTGCTATACATGTAGCCTTAAAGGTTGTACACTTAAGTGATTTATACATTAAACCATATATAAACCTTATTTATAAATTATAACTATATTTTTGGTAATGGATGTTAAAAACCTATAGGGTATACAAAAAAGTTGTATAAAACCTTGGGCCTCGTGTACGAAAAGCCCTCCGCTTTTGCGCTTCTGTTGTAGACTTTGTCGCCTTGGTGCGCTTCTCACTTTTTATAACCAAGAGTATTTGTCATTTTGTCTGTCAGGTGTCTAAATATCGCACTTTGGTTGTCATTTGTTCCATGTTTATGGCATTCCACAAGTCACTTTAATAAAAGGAGCACGTCTTTTGCATTAAAAAAAATAGGTGTTTGCTATTGTTCTTTAAGTTTTATGCTAAAGAAGGGCATGCAAAAAGTATGCTTTGACCTTTGGAAGGGGTTTGTTTTCTTTATGAAATATGCAGTAGCTGTAAAGTTTTAGTGTACTTATTGATATCGTACATACACTTGGACTGACATATCTCTTATTATCGCACAGGGTTGTCCTAGTCAATCAAACATGTTAACCTCCAAACCAAATGCCTTAACATATAGAAAAACTTGTTCAAACATCTTGTGTACAATGAATCTGAACGCGTCACAGCCAGACCCGCAAGGAAAGTCAACTTTTGACCTTGTATTAGGCAAAGCAAGAAAATTGTGGGAAAATTCTCCCCAAGAAGTCAAGAGCTTCCCTGGACTACAGCCTTGGAGAATTTTACACAACTTATTATCGACATTATTTTGGTAGTCACCCAACTCTTATATATACCTGTAATGGTAATTACTTCCGTTAGTGAGATGTCATATAGTGCTCATGAAAGAAAGCTGGTTTTAATTCCCATCCCAATTCTTATTGGCGTCGCTGTAGCTGGAATATTGAGAAACAGAGCGTTGAAATTATCTCCATATCTCAAGGTGAATACCATCATAATGATTCAAAATTCTTATAATACCATCATAAAGTTTTAAAATTATAACATTTGGGTTGTTTGTGTCATGTCACAGGATGCGAAAGTTCCCTGGCATTTGTATGCCAATATGCTTTTTTTCACGTTGATCAAATTGCCCGGTCCATATTATCCGTTTTGGGGACGCATTTTCATTCCACACTTTGCAAATGGAGGGTTATTTAGGACTCTATGGTTTCTGTTTTTATGGTACAGGATGCCTAAGAAGAACGTGCAGACTGATCTTGAACAAAAAGCATAAGCTGATGGTGTCAAATATTTCAAACAGGTAAAACATTTTACCCTAACCGGTTAAAGATTTATAAAACCATTAATCTCTTAGTGGTTTTAGCTTAGTTTTCTTACTGTCACCCTATGGTTATTTGTTTTGCTTTCTGTTATTATGAAATATGGTTAAGAGTTATAATTCCATGTATTATCAGTTGCGGAAGACGATCAGTGGTACACAAAATTGTACTTTTTAAAATGATGCATCTTTTTAAAGAAAAATAAAGAAGAAATATAAAAATATAATAAGTTGGGGACATACATTTTAAATTTGCTGTTTACTCTCAAATTTTTGTTCTCATGGTTATTCAAGACTAAAGCCAGTTATAATCCGTGACAATATGTTTATATTTCTTGTGTCTTTTTTTTCGTATATGATTCTTTTTGGTTTATGACTTTTGATTGTTACAGATCTTCTTGTCCTCCAACGTCATATTCCAAACCGACACCTTTACCATTAAAGACCAAGCTCTCTATTTCAGATCGTCAATGCTGAAAGAAATGTTATGGCGAGTAAGTCACGTTTTTGTTAGATCAGTAGGGTTGTGTAGAGCCACTTACAACATTATCAGGATTTTTGTTTCATTAGCAGATCGGTGTGTATGTGTGCCTCTATTGTCTCTCGGTGTGTGTATTAGCTCCAGGATCTTTAATGAAGACAAGATGGCACACCTCCTGCATTGTAGTGTGTAATAGAACTAAAACAGACAGAACATGAGCATAAAACTGTACTGTAAACCTGTTAAACCAGGCCACCGTATTTCTATTATAGAATCCTTTGTTCCATGCGTCGTTTGTGGGCCTTTACGAGTTCTTTTTTATTGAGGATGCTTCCAAGTAGGCTGAGATGCCTGTTTGCAGTCTGTCGTGAACTGGAACTCGGGCATGTGACTTTGATTTATAATGCGCTTGAACTATAGTCTTAACACCTGGTTCCGAAGTGGCTCTATTAGGCCGTGAACACTTCGGACCAGTCAAATTCGTCATTGTGATAAAAAAAGACTTGTAAAAGTTTGGTTTTCTAGTTATCAAAACTGACTTTGGCTGGATGTTTGAATTACAAAAGTTGCATATCCGTTTAAACACGGAGTATGATATATGATACAAGACTTAAAGATACATGTGCTGGGTTGAAACATGTCATTTATCGTATCATTCCCATCCATGGAAAGATAACTAAAATAGGGGTAGAAGTAGCCTGAAAATGTAATTTTGGAGGGGAATGGGACATGAATTCGGGTTCTTGTGTATTGAATTTGAAAAAAAAAAAAAAAAAGTTGTAGGATGTGATGGGGACGCACAAACACTGGAATTCACGTAATATGTTAATTTTTTAAATTAAAAAATATTATAATAATACTAAACTCTAATTAAAGAGAATAAAATGTTTGTTTTATGATGTATTTGATTTTAAATATTAGCGTATGAAAAAATTATGACTGTTAAAATCGTGAGAGAAAGTTGGTTTAAAGGTCAATAATATATTTTAATTGATTGACTATATATTTAAAAACTGTTATCGCTTAAAGTTTTAAAACTATGTAAAATTGCCGTTCTGTCGTATATATTTCTAGTGAAGAGTTCGAATGAGAAGAAAAAGTATTATAAGAAAAAAAAGAACAAATTTAAACCAATAGGAGGTTCCCGCCCGGGCTTGGTCTCAGGTTCGAGTCCCCCCACTCGCACTTAGGGGTGAGAAATTCAACACTCACATTTGGCCTGGATTCGAACAGGGGTTGGGTTGTGCGTCGTTTGGATTCTCCGCTGAAACACACCTTCCAAAAAAAAAAACCAATAGGAATCCTTCATATAATAATTGTAGTTAATGTTAAATAAATGATTATTATTTTGGAACCCCCTAAATAGTTAAATTAGTGAAACTAATAATTCAATTTCAAATATATTCTTTTATATTAATCCTAATTTACAGTGAAGGATAATTTGGATATGTGTAGGACAAATGTAAGTTGAATTTCTATATGTGTAGGATTAACGCATGATAATTTTGATAGGTGTAGGATAATCGTGTGATAATTTCGATATATGTATGATGAATTTTGAGACGTGTAGGACAAAATTTGATAATGTGTAGGATAAAGTGTTAATGACTAATTAATTAAAGAGATAAGGGGGGACGGGGCGCCACCAGAATTGGGCACGGGTACCCCACTACCAGCACGGTAACACCGCCGCCACCCGTGAACCAATTTCTGGTTCTTGTTACCGTGCTGGTACAAAGAAATGGTCTTTTTTCTTGACCAATAAAAACTTGCCACGTTTTTTCCCTTTGACCGTTATTTTTTTACCGTTTTTATTTTTTGACCGTTTTTATCTTTTACCCCTATATAAATCATACCTTCACATAAAGTTTTGATCGTTTTTTACACAAGTACATCTTTTAATATGGGTGATGGTAGTATGTTTCCGAATACGTATCGTCGTCGACGACGACGATCAACCCGCCCCGCAACATATTAACCGACCACACACACACCAATAACACAACCGACTATACACACACACACCAACAACACAACTGACAACACATCAACCAACTACACACCCCACATTTGAATATTACGAGCCACAAGATCTTGAGGATTTGACCACCAAAGAATTGGTTTACGCGTATGATTACGTAATGGCTCTAGTACAACTCAGAACAATACGACTTGGAAAATCTGTACGAGTGCCAAAGCGTGTCAATCTTCCTTTAGTGCGAAACTCACCAGTCCCGGTACAAAAACCCCCGGATGAAGATGATCTTGCGGCCGAATACGTAAATAATTCGGATGAAGAAATGTATTGCCCGACACCCGAAAGTGAGGGATATCAATATCGCTACGAGAGGTCGGACGGGCGTGATAGTGATCGCGACGTTTCTTTGCCCGAGTCAATTGCGTATTCTTTCTTTTTTTAGCTATGTTTAAGTTGTATTTTAATTAGGTTTATGTTTATGTTTAATTATTGTTTTAATTAGGTTAATTATGTTTGTATTTTGAGTGTTATTTTTTTTAATGGTTAACTTTCATTAAAAATTAAACAACATTAAACAATAAACATTAAACAACATTAAACATTAAGTATTAAACAAATGGCGCAACATTCGCCATGGCGCAAAATGGTTGAAGTTAGTCCCGTGTGCATGGTAATAGTCGCGGTGCGTGACTTGGATTGCAATGTCTTCTTGAAGATTAGGGTGACTTGGATTGCAGTGGCTTCATAGAGGGTGTTCCATCGGATACACCTGGACCAGAGAGCAATCCACTTACTAGCGAGCGAATCCTTGGGGCGGTCATTTGTGCCGGTTATTTCATTGAATATCACCGACACCCGGTTCCAAAACGAAGTTCTCTGGAAATTGACAGCATGAACGCAAGTGTTTCTCACTATTAAGTATGCCCTCGTTAACGCGATCTCCTCAATTACATTCCACGGGACCATTTTAACGATACGATTAAAGTATAACCGGTTTTGGTGTGATTTTGGTATTGAAGTTATGGGGTTTTTATAGAACAAAATCTAACGGTAAGAATTCTTGAAGGTTGCAACAGTTTAAATTTTAGTAACGGTAAGAAAATTAATTACCGTCTGACAATTAAATAACGGATACTTTTTTTTTAATTTAAATGAAAATATAAATGAAAGAATCAGTGGAGTGCTGCCTCTAAAAAAGTGTTCCAGTTAAGTAAATCAGTGAAGTGATGTGGCAAGAAAAGATTGGTTAAAATCAGTTAAGTGAAAAGCAAACCCTACAGGCGCCCATTCCCCCTAATAATTAATGTCATAAGAGTTAAAGTATTTAATGTTTTAATTCTTCTTTTTGTTCTCACAATAAGTTTCTTCTCATCTGATCATGCATGTATTTTTGGGTGAGGCTAACGTAAAAATGGTGTTAGCGTAAAAAGTGTAAGAATGAACAAGAGGCTAACACATGTCCCAAGCCAAAAAGGGTATTATTGTCCATCACCATAATTGCTGACTTTTTTCAGGTTTCATCTCCATTTTTAAAACGCCAGTAACCTTTTCATACGATATTATTATTTTTTTTAAATACACCATAAAAAGAAGCTTTTTATCCTCTTTCATTTGCATACCCTATTGCTATACTTTTTTTTTTAAATCGCTAGGTTGATAGCTTGATCGTGCTCTGTTCTTCACTTTTTCCATTGTTCATGACTAGCTTTTTCTATACATTAACTGAGAACTATTTCTCATTGTAATTTGTCAAAAAAGAATGAAAGTAATAAAAAGAAGTTCATATGGGTAGTTTCTTGTGAATCAATGAAAATGCAGAAACAATAAATCTCGTCAGGTCAACAACCTTGTTGAAGAACGTAAACACATATGAATAATTGAATACTAATAGTTCTCAAAGTTTATTACATAAACAATTGAAGATTATTATCTAAATAAGCAGGTGAAATACAGAAAATGTTGATTTCATGTGATTTAAGCAAATAATAAATGAAAATAAATAAGTAAATATCATCGTTTAACAACTAAAAGATTAAACTTAAGTTATACTAGATAAAACGCAAGTTATACCTGATAAAAAGATGCAAGTTATATCTGACAAAAAACGCAAGTTATATTGGATAAAACGCAAGTTATACCTGATAAAAAGATGCAAGTTATATCTGACAAAAAACGCAAGTTATACATGATTAAACGCAAGTTATATATGATTAAACGCAAGTTATACTAGATAAAACGCAAGTTATACCTGATAAAAATATGCAAGTTATATCTGACAAAAAACGCAAGTTATACATGATTTAACGCAAGAAAAAAAAAGTATAGCAATAGGGTATGCAAATGAAAGAGAATAAAATTCTTGTTTTTATGGTGTATTTTTTTTTTTAAAAAAATAATGTCGTATGAAAAAGTTATGTACGTTTAAAAAATGGTGTGGAACTCAACAATTCTAGATTATACCTATTTTGCCATTCCCCTTCTCTTTTGGAAACTTTCTCTATACTTTTATTATATGTTTAGACTATAAGGAGTAGAAAGGGGGGGGGGGGATATTATTATTATTAATGTGTGTGTTTTAGATTTAAAAAATAAAAGAAAAAACAACCAACCACAAGTTGTCACCTCACACCCACAATCCCCCACACCCTTGGAAATCTTCCCGCCCTAGGGGCTTCCCCCTCTTCACGCCCAACCGGACGGTGTTTGGAGCTTGGAGCCTTCTTTCCCGCCCCATCCCCTACTCCGGATACTGTTACTCGTTTACTTGTAATAGAGTATAAAGAGAATATGCCATTTGTAATTATAGATAGTTTTAATTTTGTAATTATAGATAGTATTTATCTCTTCCCTATTATGAGGGATTGTATCTTGTATATATTGACAAAATCAATGAAAGAATGGCAAGGACCTTGAACCATCTCATTCAACATGGTATCAAGAGTTTTACCCTAGCTTTATCAACCCCTCATCTCTGCCGTCACCTATTTCGAACCCTTCTCCCATTCTTTTCTTCAGCCGAACATCTCCCCCTCTAAACACACGATCATGGCGTCTTCGTTCCACCCCGCTGTGACCGTGAAAAATATTAAAAACTTTATTCCCATTATTCTTGATAGCCAAACCGAGCATTATAATACCTGGGCCAAATTATTTGTCATACATTGCAAAGCGTATGACATTTTTTGAACATCTTCAACCACGTATCTTGACTGCCACTTCTTCGTCCTCCGACAAAGAAAAGGAACCGAGCACCAAATCTCCCCACTAAGAATCGTGGGATCGCATATACGCCATTGTCTTGCAATGGATCTATGGTACGATCTCCCGCGATCTCGTTCACACCATAATGATACCCAACACCACCGCGTACGACGCGTGGTGCCGCCTCAAGAATTTTTTTCTTGATAATCAAACCGCCCGCACCATCACCATTCAAAATAAATTCATCAATTCTCGCCTCGAACAATTCTCCGATATCTCCGCCTATTGCCAACACATGAAGCTCCTATATGACCAACTCACAAGCCTTGGCTCACCCGTTACCGAAAACCAACTTGTTCTTCAAATCTTGACCGGTTTGACTGGACCCTTCGAAAGCATCTCCCTCATCCTCCAAAACACTCAGCCCCTACCAGATTTCTACACCACCCAGTCAAAATTGTGTCAAGTCGAAGATCAGAAAACTTCCCAAGCCAAACAATCCGCCCATACCGCTGGAACCGCTCTCCTCACCACCTCTGACCCACCCGCCCCACAAAATTCTGACACTCGCAACCCACCCAGATCGGAAAATGACACTGGCAGTCGCTATCGGAGACGTGGCAGGGGACGCAACAGGGCTGACTCTTTTACGGCCGTGGACGATATCAGCAGAACCACACTTATCCGGCCCATTACTGGCAGCCTCCTCCCTAGTCCAATATGCAGGCCCAACAACCCCCTGCCTCATCATGGAGCCCATGGAACTACCCGCCTTGTCCATATCCATCAGCCCCTATGGCCCAACAATCTCAACAATCTCACAAGGCCCACTCCAATGCTGATGGCCAGGAATATTAGGCCCGAAACCAAACTCTTCTGGTTCGGCCCAATCGTATGCTGCTGGATACTCGCCAACCGACATAGCTCAAGCTCTATACAACTTGGCGCTTCAAAATAATGACTCCTTTTGGACCATGGTCATAGGCGCATCAGGTACAATGTCTCCTCAATCTGATAAGTTTCCGTCTATTTTTAATTCTGGCATTATTCGCAACATTATTGTTAGGAATGGTAAAACCATTCCGGTTTTAGGACAAGGCAATATTACCCTTCCACCGCCATTCCAACCATTTAAACTAAATAATGTCCTATATGCTCCCAACATAGTTAAAAACCTAATTTCAGTTCGCCGTTTTACGACTGACAATCAATTATCTGTTGAATTTGACCCGTATGGTTTTACTGTGAAGGACCTACACACCAAAAGACCTATCCTACGATGCAATAGCTCAGGGGACCTCTACACTCTCAGCCCTTCCAACATCACCAACCTTAACACTGCTTCCACTTATGCAGCGATCTCTCAAGACATTTGGCATCAATAGCTCGGCCACCCAGGCCCAGCCATTTTGCAAACTTTAAAAACTTCTAGTTCAATTTATTTTGGTTCTTTAAATAATAATGTTTGCACTGCTTGTATTTATGGAAAACATACTAGACTGCCTTTTATTTCATCTAATACACGCACGTTAATGCCATTTGATCTTGTTCATAGTGTTGTGTGGACCTCCCCTATAATTTCCAATGGGGGTCATCATTATTATGTTTTATTCTTGGATGATTTTACCATTTTTTTTATGGACCTACCCCTTAACCCACAAATTTGAAGTCTTTACCATGTTCACAAAATTTAACACATTTGTCCAAACCCAATTCAACACCAAAATAAAACAATTCCAATGTGATAACGGAGGTGAATATGCCAACAATCAATTTCATAATTTTTGCATCACCAATGGCATGCACTTCCGTTTCTCCTGCCCACACACCTCCTCACAAAATGGTAAAGCCTAACGCAAAATCTGCACCATTAATAACCACATGAGAACCATCCTAGCCCACTCCTCTACACCCAAACCTACTGGCATCATGCCCTCGAAACCACCACTTACTTGTTAAATATCATCCCAAGTAAAATACATAATTTTCAAACCCCCACTCAACGATTATATAAACTACCTACCCACCTATGACCACCTTTGTGTGTTCGGTTGCATGTGTTACCACTTATACCACACACCACAAGTCATAAACTTGCCTACCGATCTTACCCATGTGTATTCCTTGGGTACCCATCCAACCACCGGGGATACAAGTGCCTTGACCTCAAAACCCGAACCATTACCATCAATCGCCATGTGATCTTTGATGAAACAATTTTTCCATTCTCTAAATCGCCTAATCCCACCACCCAAACATACACCTTCCTCGAAGACAGTCCCCACACATCCATTTATTTTCCACCCCATGGTCCTTCACATACCCCAACAGACCCACTGACTTCAGACCAATCAACACCCTCCCATTCACCACATTCCCAAACAGACCCACCGGCCCATACCCCTCCTACTACACACACCTCGGCCACAACTTACCTAATCCTAACATCCAACCCGACCCAAAACCAGTTAACCCAACCCACGTCCACACCGTCCCAACCCAGCCCGATACCACCTCCACCGCCGCCTCCACCAACCCGCACCATCACAAGCCGTGCCATGTTCGGTATCACAAAACCTAAACAAATATTTAACCTATCAAACACCCCCATAACACCCGTCCCTAAAAACCCCAAAGATTCCTTGTCTAACCCGGAGTGGCATACTGCCATGAAAAACGAATTTAATGCCTTAATTAAAAACAAGACTTGGGAACTTGTCCCGAGACATCCTGATATGCATGTTATTCGTAGTATGTGGCTTTTGCGTCATAAATACAGGCCAGATGGCACTCTTGAGACATACAAGGCTCGTCTAGTATGTGATGGCATAAATCAGGAGGTTGGTATCGATTGTGGGGAAACGTTTAGTCGGTTGTCAAACCGACTACTATTCGCACTGTCTTAACATTAGCCTTATCTCAGTCTTGGTCCATTCATCAGTTGGATGTTACCAATGCATTTCTACATGGCAATCTTACAAAGACAGTGTACATGCACCAACCAATGGGATTTAGGCACCGCGATTTTCTGGATCATGTTTGTCTTCTCAAGAAATCTTTATATGGTCTTAAACAGGCACCACGGGCTTGGTACCAAAGTTTCACAGACTTTGTTACATCTATTGGGTTCATACAGAGCAGATGTGATCACTCTCTCTTCACATATCACCACGGGGGTGACATTGCTTACCTCTTAATCTACGTGGATGACATAATTCTTACCACCTCATCCGACGATCTCAGGATGAAGCTCATGGGCAGCCTAGCGGCTGAATTTGCTATGAAAGATCTTGGACCTCTCAGTTACTTCTTGGGTATCTCTGTCACCAAATCTGGTAACTCTATGTTTCTCTCTCGGCAATCTTATGCTCTTGACATTGTAAGCCGTGCAAGCATGGATAATTGTAACCCAGTGGCCACACTCGTCGACACTAAACCAAAGCTCAGTGCCACCTCCAGTGTCCCATTTGATAACCCCATTTTATACAGAAGCCTTGCAGGTGCTCTACAGTATCTGACCTTTTAAGGCCAGACATTAGTTATGCAGTCCAGCAGATATGTATTCATATGCATAACCCCACCACTGATCACTGGAACGCTATGAAGCGTATCATCAGATATATTCATGGTACTGCAGACTTTGGCCTCACCCTGTCCTAATGTTTCTCTCAGGGCTTATACAGATGCTGATTGGGCTGGTTGCCCTGATACTCGTCGTTCCACGTCTGGTTATTGTGTTTACATGGGTTCTAATCTCCTTTCCTGGTCCTCCAAGAGACAGACGACTATTTCCCGATGCAGTGCAGAAGCTGAGTATTGTGCAGTCGCGAACGTAGTTGCAGAAATATGTTGGCTTCGCAACCTCCTCTTAGAGCTACGCAAACCGCTTTCTTCGGTCACTTTGGTTTATTGCGACAATATTAGTGCCATCTACTTGTCCAACAACCCTGTTCAACACCAGCGTACCAAACACATTGAGCTCGACATTCATTTTGTTCGCGAACATGTTCAACGGTGCACCATTCGGATTCTACATACCCCAACTCGCCTACAGATTGCTGACATCTTCACCAAGGGCCTCCCGCACATTCTATTTGATGACTTCCGCCCAGTCTCAACATTCGCCCACCTTCTGTTTCGACTGCGGGGGTGTAATAGAGTATAAAGAGAATATACCAATTTGAATTTTGTAATTATAGATAGTATTTATCTCTTCCCTATTATGAGGGATTGTATCTTGTATATATTGACAAAATCAATGAAAGAATGGCAAGGACCTTGAACCATCTCATTCAACAACTTGAAAATAATAATGATTTTGCCGGTATTTTGACGTATACAGTTAATGTGCATGAACATAGTAAACTTTCTCTGTACTTTATTATATGTTTACTCGTTTACTTGAAAATAATAATGATTTTGCTGGTATTTTGACGTATACAGTTAATGTGCATGAATGTGCTGGCGACGTGTTACATCATACGATTCCCACAATTTTAGTTTATAATGAAAAGTGATGGTTCACGGATCTTTTTACCTCACTTCGAATATTCTAGATCTTGTCTGACGAGATATATCATCATAGTGCATGATGTATCATTTCACTAAACTTTGTTGCTGTAGATAATGATGATAGTCGATTTAAGATATTTGTTGCTTAAATTGGTCAACCAAAATAGAACTGCTTAATGAGAGCTAAGCCAACTTTTAAGTTTTAACTAACGGACATGCTTGAAACTATATGAGTCAGCTCAGCTTAGCTCGAAAAGTTCTTATGAGCTGAACTTTTATCTCAAACTCGACTTGGATAAAGCTTGAGCTACCTCACTTAAAATAAGTCGAATATAGAAAACAATCACCGCTATCAAGCACAATTGTCACAATGTCACCAACTGTCATTCTAAATAGCTTTCGTCAAATGCCATTGTTACCCATCCTCTTCCGCCATCAATCCATAGGAAAAATATAAAATCTAACCAAAACGAATATGATATCCATATTTTTAAGCTACTCTAAGATCCAAACCATGGAAATCAATGACACAAACACAATAAAAAGAGATCTATAATCACTCTTATATTTATTAAATCTAAATCAACGCTGATGTAAAAATCAAAGAAGAAATGAGGAATTAAAGACAAAGCGATGGAGGTAGATTGTCTTCTCGATGTATGTCAAAGGAAAAAGTTGACCCAACAATACCATGTTTCTTAGCTTCTCAGTCGTTCCAATATAAGTTTATTTCTTTTTCTAACGTCACTCAGTTTTCCATAAATGTTTTAAACTTTTTCTATAATTGAGACAAAAGAAACATACATGATTATGGTTACGTGAAACTTTTTTCAATTAACTTGAAATAGGAGGTAATGGTGAAAAAAAATTCTTTAAATAATAACTAATCTTAGAACTGTTACATTTAGGGTGCTAATATTTCGACACCCAAAGAAATTATTTCGACACCCTAACTCCGCCTCGTATTGGTTGATACGAGACGTATCACTTTAATAATTTCCCACGTTGGCAGGAAAAGACAAAAAAAAAAACTTAAACCTATACGCCTCGTATTGACCTATACGAGGCGTATAAGGTTTCACGTGAACCCCAAAGTCTGACTCACCTGATTGAAAGGGACAATAATTGGCCCAATACGCCTCGTATTGGTCTATACGAGGCGTATTAGTACGATGTAACATAAAGCATCTGCCACATTATGCGCCTAGCATAGACCAATACGAGGCGTATTGGGCTGAAGTATTATTGGTGCCCCTTTTCTTCTTCTTTCTCTTCAACAAATTCGCAGCCGATAATTTCCTCTGTTGCGGTTTTTTTTTCATTCGTGTGGTTTTTATTCTTCTAAAAAATGTCGTGGTGGTATAATAATTTCAATCAATCAGACGTGTATGTTTTCGATTCTAACAATCAGGACACTACCAATGACTGGGTGAGGTGGATAGCAGAGTCTGAGGCAGAGAGGAGACGTGCTATAGGTTTGGAGCCCCGACCACCACCACAATCACGACATTATCTAGATGACCCGAATGATGATTTGGTTGTATTGTGTATGTTTGGTATTTGGTATTCAGTTGCATTTTGACTTTGTATGAACAACTTATATGATATCTATATTCAGTTTCGGTTTTTATGTTTATGATGTTTATTTATAGTTTAATAGTGCTTGATCAGTTATTCAATTACAATCAGTTTCAATTATTAAAAAAAAATTATTTTCGAATGCAGTGAAATATAACGATAAATCGATTTATTAAAAAAAATAAATTTCAAATGCACTGAAATACAACGATCAATCGACTTATTAAAAAAAACTATTTTCGGATGCACGGAAATACAACAATCAATTGATTTATTAAAAAAAAACTCATTTCAAATGCACTGAAATACAACGATCAATCGATTTCTTAAAAAAAACTCCTCTCATATGTACTGAAATACAACGACCAATCAATCTATTAAAAAAACTCTTTTCAAATGCATTGAAATGCAACAATCAATCGTTTTATTAAAAAAAAAAATCTTTTCGAATATATTGAAATACAACGATCAATCGGTTTTAACAAAACACTTATTCAAAACCAACCTTATAACTTCTTCAAACCCCACCAAACCAAAACAAAACATCTTCAAAACCAACCAAACATATTTAAACCATATATTTTTTTCTTATAAAATAATATTGGAATTAATATAACTAATTTTTTGTAAATTTTTGGATTTTTTTAAATTAATTAATATTTTTAGTTATTTAAAAAAACCCTAATATGCCTTGTCTAGATGAGGCATATTAGGGCAAAGTTTCCCCCAAAATATGCCTCGTATTGACCAATACGAGGCGTCTTGGTGTCGAGATAGACAAGCCTTAAGTTCAAGTCGCTGATTAAACGGAACTATGACGTTTTAGGTGCTGTTTGTTTTTTGCTCAGAAGCACTTCTGACTTCTTTTGTCTGCACCAAGCAGACGCGCGCAGACATTTGGGGTCTGCAGATTGTTTGTTTTTTGGAAGACCTTTCACTCAAAAAGGTCTTCCTGACCTCTTCTTGGTGCAGACTTGTTCTAAAGTCTTCTAAGGTCTTCAAAGATTTTCTCCACTTCTCTTCTCCTCACCCACCACCACCACCACCGTCCACCACCACCGCCACCCACCACCACGGTCCACCACCACCCACCGCCACCCACCCACCACCACCGCCACCCACCACCACGGTCCACCACCACCGCCACCCACCACCACGGTCCACCACCACCTACCACCATGGTCCACCACCACCCACCACCACGGTCCACCACCTCCACCATGGTCCCTGTAACACCCCAACCGATGGCGGAAACATCGAGGTGTCACGTAGTGACGATTGTTCAATAGCTCATGGACTAGAAATGTAAATATTGATACATTGATTAAATAGTTTATTACATTGAAATGAGATACAACGATTCTAAATGTCAACTAAACTATAATACAATGAATCCAAAATCTAAGTAAAATTCCAAAAAGCTTAAAAGTCATCTCATAAATAACCTGAAACATGTACGAAAATAGTATATGTCAATACAAAATGTATTAGTGAGCATACCTTGTTTGTATACATATAGTAGAAAAGTGTTTCGCAATTCATGTGTTGTATACTGTTTGCAATTATGTAATAAGTAATATCCGTTCAAAACCAAACCTGAGAATAATGACTAACACATGACTAACCAACTGAATAATGAATTAACAAGACAATGACCAAGATTCTCAACAGAGTCTCAAGGGGGTATACCATAGTACTATTCATTGAAAAGCTAGGCCGCCCAGCGGTTAATGATTTTGACAAGTCATAGACACACCAATTAACATAAAGCAAACACACATGAGAATTGCATTAAGTATAAGAAATTGAAACTTGATTAATATATAGGTACATGAGTCACCCCAAAGTAGTAAACAGTAAAAAGGGGAAAGATATACTCACAGTTTGCGAAAGCGATCAAAATCCACTTAAGCGGTCGTGAGCTAAGTAATGGGAATTCCGAGGAATTCAACCTATAATGTGTAAGAATACTAATAAGGTAGTGTCTAAAAAGTCTAAGGTAATTAGGGTCTAAGGCATTAGGGTTTGCTAAGTCGAGTTAGGGAATTAGAGTTGTTATGATAAGTTGTATTAATATAAAGCTTGTATTTCAAAAACAATATGACAAAGTTTATAAATGATGATCAAATAATATACTTATTACCTCTTGATTATTTAACTAAAAGTAGTTCTATGTAATTAGGACAAAAGAATTAAATTAATTGCTTTAACCCATAATTGTAAATAATTACAATAATTAAAATAATTGAACAAATAAATGTAAGTTACACAAATGAGTCAAATGTTAAAGATTATGAATTTGAAACATAGAAATATTTATGTTTTATAACACATTAAATTTATAAAACAGAATTTAAGTGTCATAAATTATTAATTGATTTATTGTATTTAAATAAACATAAATACAACTAAAATACTATATATTGTTTAAAATGACATTTTTTATGAAAATTAGTTGTATTCTGATGAGAAAAACCCAAAACAAATTTTTCATAATTTTTCTCAGTTCATTTGTATTTAAAACTGATTTATTGAATTTAAAATGTATTTAAATGACCAAAATAGGAAAATCAATAAGAACTAAATATTTCTGGTCCAATAAAGTAAGATTAAGTTTCTGACGTTTAGAAATAGTTTCCCAAAAATTTTGGGGTTGAAATAATTTAAAATGGATTTTTTTATCAATTAATTATTATTAAAATAATTTAAATTAATAAAAATATGAAAATAATTTATTTTCCAGAAAGTAAAAGCGTGAAAATTTCTTTTATGGTGTCAATATACTACACCTAAATTTTCATAATTTTTGGGCAAGAAATGAATTTATTATAAATATTCCAAGTTTATGTATATTATCAATGTTTATAAATAAAATTAATATTAAAACAACGTAGGAGAAAAAAATAAAAAAGAAGGGGCGACCTAGTTCGAACACGGGTGTCCCATGTATTACACACACTATATAACCACTATAGTACAACAAGTTTTGTGACTTATTATGAAATCAAAATATATTTATAGTATATACTAGTTCTATCATCTTCTTCCCCAATAATCAACTAAGAACCCTAACACTAAGCCCGATTTCATTAACCCGAATACAACAAGTTTGATGTCTGAAACTATGGGGCTATGATTCGGAATCACAACTCAAGTAAAATGGCAAAACAAATTTTTGACTTACAAGATGTGGACAGGTTCGATCTAATGGGCTAGCCGAGAGACCCTTGGTTTGACAATTAAGATGCACAAGAGCACTTGAGATGCAATAGAGATATGTTTAGTAGTTGAAGATGGTTATGAGTTCACTAGAGGTTCAATTTATAGGCATCAAATGTTGGGGATGATTATGACCATGAATGCGACAGTTACAATCGGTCATTCATAACCCGATTTAATGCTCATCATAACATAAAACAATGGTTGGTACGGATCTTAAATGGTGGAGAAACTTTAAATCAAGCATTAAAACGACATAATAGGTTTTTAATTTATCAACCTTCTAATTTTTTTTTATAACTTCAATTGTTTAAACATGAAATCTCTTTATTAACTTTAAATGCTTAAAAGCAATATTTATGTGATTTTTTTTAAAAACCGGAAAAAAATATTAACACGTTTGAACTATTTTTTTTTAGACATATGAATTCTAATATGTAGTAAAAAAAAATAGAACGTATTTGTATAAGCAAAGTACAAAGTACAAATACACACACACTCACACACCCACACACACACATATATACATATATATATATGTAAATAAACTTTGAATTTCTTAACGTGAAAAATATAAGGATTAAAGATGTAATAATGCCAAAATAAAAGGGACGGATGTCACAGTCCACCACCACCACCACCACGGTCCACCACCACCACCACCACCGTCTACCACCACCACGGTCCACCACCACCAACCACGGTCCACCACCACCACCTACCACCGTCCACCACCACCACCCACCACCGTCTACCACTAGACTGCTCTAAAAATCAATTTATTTAAATTTCAGTTTATTTCAGCAGCTTTCAGACATTAACAAACAAACAGTCTTCTTCTTGCAGACTGCAGACCTTTGGTCCACCTCTTTTCCAGCAGATGTCTGCAGATGTGGTCCGCAGACTGCAGACCTTTTCCTGCAGAAAAAACAAACAGCACCTTAGTATTGGAAGGTTAGATATTAGGCTACAGAGTTGACAGCGCGGGGGGGGGGGGGGAGCAGTGGTGAATCCATAAATTATTTCTATGGTTTTCTTTTCTAGATTCTCACTCATTTTCACTATTTTTTTTTTAATTTTTTTCCACTAAAATGTTCATTTTTTCTAACCTAGGGACCCCTTAGATCCGCTATTGCGTGAGAGCCATTGGCGCCTCGTTTTGGCACTCTCGACGATGTTATCGTTATTAAAAAAACTATTTTTGGATGCACGGAAATACAACAATCAATTGATTTATTAAAAAAACTCATTTCGATTGCACTGAAATACAACGATTAATCGATTTATTAAAAAAACCCCTCTCGAATGTACTGAAATACAACGACCAATCAACCTTTAAAAAAAAACTCTTTTCAAATGCACCGAAATGCAACAATCAATTGATTTATTAAAAAAAAAAAACTCTTTTCGAATATATTGAAATACAGCGATCAATCGGTTTTAACAAAACACTTCTTCAAAACCAACCTTATAACTTCATCAAACCCCACCAAACCAAAACAAAACATCTTCAAAACCAACCAAACATATTTAAACTTATATTTTTTTTATAAAATAATATTGGAATTAATATAACTATTTTTTTTGTAAAACACAATGAACAACATAAATACAAAACTCATTTGCGTAAAATATAATGGAAATCATACTAAAAATACAATGGATAAAGTTAAATCATGTGTAGCCAAAAAACACAATAAACATATTTATAACATTTATTTGCATACTATAGCACAATAGACGAGCGTAAGACATAATTAAGTAAGAACACCCGGTTAACACGTATTATTTTCTTCAATTTTATTACAACAATGTGGTACTCATATTAAAGATAAAAAACGCTTTTTAATAGGTGAATTTAAAAAAAAAAGAATGTCGTGTGAAAAAGTTATAGTTGTTTTAAGATGATGGGGGAATTGGCATGTATCTTGCACGTGGAGAGAAAAAAAATCAACAGATATGGTTTTTCCTTTTATGTCATTTTCCTGATTTAATATTTAATTTTTTCCATCAAACTAATCAAAACCCTTTAAATCTAAGATCAATGGATCGAAATCGTTCCCACCCTTTATAGAAAAAGAGTTCTTAAATATTATGTTAGAATCCCTTGTATTACACTGGTTAAATATATATATATTTTTATATATTAAGTACTAGCTGATTACCTCGGGAGTGTCCCGGGGTTGAAAAATCTAATATGACTTAATAAAAAATGATAAAAGAAGTAAACAGTCTCAACCATTTTTAATGCTAAAGAAAGTTGTTCTAATGTTTATACTACGAAAAGGGGCTCTCATGCTGCGTTCCCAACAGATTAAAAAAAATCTCAACCTTTTTTATTGCTAAATATATCGTTATAGCACATGAACATGGGCAATTCATATATGTAATAGTAGGTTTAAAAACATATATACTATCATAACACGATTAGTACTTGCCTATATATAATTAATAAATCACCTAAACACATGTGTTTTTCTGCATGAATAAAAACTCAATAAAAAAACTTTTTTTTTCGTTTTTTGTATAGCACTATGGTGCTCGTTGGAAAGATAATAAAACGATCGTTAATTTGGTGTAATTTTTTTTTCAAAAAAATGTCATACATAAAAGTTACTAACGTTTAAAAATTGTGAGCAGAAAATAAGGAAAAAATAAAGATAAAAATATTAATTAAATATTTGAAATTTTAAAATAATAATTAACATTTAAAAATGTGAGAGGAAAATAAGGAAAAGATATTAATTAATATATTTGAAATTTTAAGATAATACAGATATAGATTTTATTTCAAAAAAGAAATTAAAAATTTTAAAAATTTATCTTTTATTTAAAATAATAAATTCAATACTATCACCTCAAAGTGCCACATGGCACATTCAATGAGGGGTTGAGGCCTCAATTGAATGTCACCTCATAGAAATTCAATTCTTTTATTATAAGCTAGATTATACCCCGGGAACGTCCCGGGGTTGAAAAATCTAATATGACATATTAATTTTACATATGAAATAGAATGATGCGCTTTACAGTTACATGCATGAAAGCTTCAGGTAGCAGCTAACCTAAAACAATTAAAAATATATCTCAAATGTTAACGCCTAACCTTAAACAGTGTATAACTCTAATATTAATATCTAACCTAAAACAATGTATAACTCCAATGCTAACGCATGTTGAAAATAGAATTCATATTTACTGATTTGAACATAATTAGTGACTTGGCTTCGGGTAGCAGCTAACCTAAAACAATTAAAAATATATCTCAAATATTAACGCCTAACCTTAAACAATGTATAACTCTAATATTAATATCTAACCTAAAACAATGTATTATTCCAATGCTAACGCATATTGAAAATAGAATTCATATTTACTGATTTGAACATAATTAGTGACTTGCCTATACATGATTAATGATTTACATGAACACTTTGTGTTTTTTTTCCTGTTTGAACAAAACCCAACAAAAAATAGTCGTTTTTTTCTCCGTTTTTATATAGCACTATGGTACTCGTTAGAAAGATAATAAAACGCTCGTTAATTTGGTGTAATTTTTTTTCTTTAAAAAATCTCGTATATAAAAGATATAAACGTTTAAAAATTATGGGAGGAAACATAAAAGAGAAAAATCTAATTTTGTTTCTAAATTATTTTTTTCCTAAAATATCTCAATGCCACATGGCACACTCAAAGAGTAGAATGCCTCTTTAATTGTCATGTCATTAAAATGGCTTTGATTTATTATATGGAGTTTTTTCCCATATTGGTGTAGTTAGAAAAATTATTTTCCAAATAGGTGTAGTTACAAAAGTATTTACCAAAATAGGTATTTTTTAAAAGTTATTTGTCTCTCTCCTAATCTAATTGGATCAAATCTATTTAATGATAGCTAAATTACAAAATGATACTATTATTGTTTAATAATATTTATTGTAGTCATTATTATTAAGTTATATTTTTTTATCAACGAATATGTGAATTGTTCTTCTAACACTAACTCGTCTATAAACATATACGTAATTTTTTAATAGTTTAATCTTTTTCTTTTTATACAGAAGGTTTTTGTTATATCAATTTTTTTAATAGTTTGATCTTTTTCTTTTTATACATTTTTTGTTACATCAACTTTTTAATAGTTTCATCTTTTTCTATTTATACATTTGTATACAGTATAAGTTAAGAAATTAAACATTAAATTAAAAATAAATAATTTGTTTTTAAACGAATCAAGTGTTGGTATCTAACTAAATCAAATTGATACCGATTAAAAGCCGCTACGAATTTATCTATTTTTTCCTAAACATGCCAATACAATTTTTGTTTAAAATGGAGCTGCATTCAAATTAGAGGTGTTTTATCGTAGCTATATGAGTGACGATGCCTTACTGAATACCATTCCGGTCGAACAATGTAAAAATTGGAGTGGTAGTCAAAATAAAAAAAAAAATCTTTTTTGTATCCTAGGCTATAGCGAGTGTGAGTAATGTACTGGTGCCGTTACAAAACTAACCAACTCTGCCCGTATGTTGGTAATGTACAAATGCGGAGTGAATCAGAACAATAGCAAACGAATTCCCACCACAATGCGAGGATGAATTCCACTAGTTTAGAGTAAGATGTATACTTTAGGTTAAAAAGTCAATTATTTTAGTATACACATATAAATAAATTATTTATTTTTTGTTTTGTATACGGTATACAAAATAAAACAAAATTACCCCTTTAATTTTCAAAGTAAATTGGATAATTTTTTATAAGTAAAATCAAATTCAAGCTAAATTCATAAAAAATAGTTTTTTATAAAATTACTGTTAAATTATATTTACAAATTCGTTGATAAAATACTTAAAAAAAAGATACGTTCATAATAATAATAATAACTATAATAAATGAAATAAAAATACCATTTTTTATTTAGTTATCATTAAATAGGTTTGAACCAATAAGACTTGGAGAGAGATACACAAGTTTAAAAAAAAACACCCATTTTAGTAAATACTTTTATAACTACACCTATTTGGGAAATATTTTTTCCAACTCCACCAATTTGGGAAAAAACTCTTATTATATGTATAGATAGATTATAGATTACAAAAGTAATATCTTTAAAAAGACTAGTGGTAATCAGGGAGCGCGCGTTGCGCGCATTGTAATTCAATTGTTACCAAAACGCTAAGAAGCTATTATTAACCAAAGTCTCAATCCACGGTCCAGTACAGATGGTCTAACAAAGACCAAACGTAGTGGTCTGCAACTTTTTAACGCCCCTCTCCACCTAGTAGTCCTCAAAACACCACTCTCCACATTTTATAGTTACGTAACCATACATATAACAATATTAGTTTAAGAATATTTTAGTTATATTTTATATAGCATAAATATTTAAATTATTCCAGATAAAATAAACCATCAAAGTAGGGATATAAGGACAGGTTGAATAAATCTACACCTTTTTGACCCATTTTGTTTTCCTTCCCCCATAAGAAATCTGTTCCCAACACTCCACCTCCTACCTCTACTCTCTCTCTAAAAAGAACACAACTAAAACCCTAAAAAAGAAACGCCGGAGCTGTGGCCATTTGTAGCAGAAAACTGGTTGTAGCCATGTGTAGTAATCCAGTCAACCGACTTGATGTCACAACAACTGCAGCCGACGTCACCACCATGTAACCATCCCCATCTACACCCAGCCACGAATCACTTCTTACCACCGCTGCCGGAAGTCGACAACACGCAGCGGCTAGACGCAGGAGACTCTTTTAAGATATGACGACGACACGTAATGGCCAAAAAAGGGAGGTCGAAGAGTAGCCTTCCAGCAGACCCGGATGGCATATGTTAGCAGCAGCACGCTCTCAGTAGTCCGTGGACGAAGGTGGAGACGGCTCACCATACGCGGACGAAGGTGATGACGGCACACGGCAAACATGGTCAGCAGGAAGGGAGCGCACGTTAGTTTGAGAGGCGCCATGAAACAACCCAAAAGTCCAACACGTGGCCGTTGAACAAAAAACGTTAAAACACGGATATACA
The DNA here is from genome assembly GCA_030844895.1 of Ambrosia x helenae. Lineage (NCBI taxonomy): Eukaryota > Viridiplantae > Streptophyta > Magnoliopsida > Asterales > Asteraceae > Ambrosia > Ambrosia x helenae. The sequence continues at coordinate 9,305,808 of CM061234.1, forward strand.
AGCCCAAAGAACTGCAAAAAAAAAACGTTTTTCACCAAATAAAACCCCACTCGCCCACTTCGAACCCGGGCTTCACCAATAAATAAGCAACGCCCACACCACCCGGTCTGGAACCACTTTAGTTAACATGTTCCTAACATTCTGTATATATACAATTATAACAGCTGTAGCTTGATAAAAAAAAACCAACAGCCTGCTGCCACGTGGCAGCAGACACTATTCATGGGCATCCTTATTTCATTATATAGGATAATTCATGCATTCCATGGGTTGATAAACCTGTGTGTATTACTTAGGTTGAATAAATATCATGTAATCGGGATACGGGCCATGTATTACACTAGTTGAATACATTAAATTTTATATATTAAGTAATAAAAAATTTACATTTTTAAAAATATCCTTGGGTTGAATAAACCTATGTATTACTTAGGGTGAATAAATATCATGTAATCGGTTTAAGAGGTTGGATCAATCACATATAAAGTGATTATTATTACGTGAAAAAAATAAAAAATAAAAATGGTTGAGAAAAAAAGTATTAAATAAATAAGAAAAGGGTAAGGCTAACGTAAAAAGTAGCTTATGGTAAGAAGCGTAAAAAAGAATAAGGGGTTGACACATGTCCCTAGCAAAAAATGGTATTAATATCCATCACCATAATTGTTGACCTTTTCAACTTTCACCCCATTTTTAAAACACCAATAACTTTTTCATACGACATTATTTTTTTTTAAAAATTATACAATAAAAACAAGCTTTTTATCTTCTTTAATTTGCATACCCTATTGCTATAATTTAAAAATTAATTTGCTGGGTTGATAGCTTGATCGCGCTTTGTTCTTCACTTTTTCTATTGTTCATGACTAGCTTGTTCTATATATTAACTGAGAACTATTTGTCATTGTAATTTTTCAAATAGGAATGAAAGTAATAAAAAGAAGTCAAGATGGGTAGTTTCTTGTGAATCAATGAAAATGCAGAAACAATAAATCTCATCAGGTTAGCAACCTTGTTGCAGAACGTAAACACCAGGGATGAGCATGGTACCGGTGCGGTACCGAACCGGTATCGGTACTGAAAATACCGGTACCGAAATTCCCTAAAAGTGGGTACCGGTACTGGTATCGAAAACAATCGGTACGGTACGATACTAGCATTTGAACGTAAAAATCGGTAAATACCGATACCGAAAAACAAAAAATGTGGGTACCGGTAGTAGTACCGAAATTGATTTGGTACCGGGAATTCGGTACCGGTACCGATACCGGTATAGTACTGGTTCGGTATCGGTACCCAATACCATTTACAGTAAACTTTCTCAAAATAAATGAGAAAATTAAGATTCAGTATCTTTACCAATGACAATATATCTTTCATCGGATTCACTATAAACGAAATTAGCATGAAGGCTGGCTCATTTTAGCAGGATGGCCGGCTCATTTTAGCACATACCGGCTATTCAAAGTTTTCCGCCATAAATATATTGGTAATGGTAATGGTAATTAGTATTTATAAATAGCCATAACCCTAGATAGACGATAGCTGAATGTTTTAAATGTAAAAAACAATATAGTTGAGTGACATTTTAATATATTATCTCATAAATCATTATGATATAAGTGTATGATATTCCACATGGCTAGAAGTTTGTGGTAATTTGATATACAAATGGTATTTTAATTTGACTTAATCAAGACAGAAGGAATATAGATAACCCAAAGAAAAAGAAATAACTCAGTTGACAGCAAATATATTTATGTTTAGGGTTGAATTGAACAAATTCAAAGATTCTTGATTTCATCAAATCTTTGAACAATACTTTATATGCATTTTTGAGGCATAGATTCCGGGATTAGGACAAAAGATAAGGTTGTTTGTCAATTATTTTGTGTATTTTAAACATTAAAATAAGTAATTCTTTTATTTCTCATTTAAATATTTTTTCCATAAGTTTGATGTTGATGTTATGAATATCAATTAATGCATACATAAGTATATGTTTTATTTATTATTATATATTTCTTATCTTTATGTGTAAAACATAGTTATTTTCATTTTTGTATAAATGAATTTTAAAATTAAAATTACAATCAAAATTCATTTATGAATTAATATATGTTATCTTAAAAGAGGTTATACCATACACATGGTGATTGATAGAGATTCTATTAATTGATAAATGTTGAATGCTAACTAAAAAGGCATCTTGAAAAGTACAAAACAATATTGGATGGTTAGCAAATTCTATGTTTTTATTTAAAAAGAAAACAAACAAAATTGGTTTGTATTGTTGTTTGTGTATGCCAAAAGGGAATCTTACACACACACACACATACACATATTGGAATTTTAACCCAAAATAATGGAAGCTTTTTACCATCCCAAAGGATAGAAGTTGGTACAAAAAGTAAATCCCAAAGGGCAAAAAGATTCAAATATTTCACAAAGATGGTATGAAAGGAATAATATGCATAAAATACTGCATACCTCAATGATCATGTTTCTCATCTCAAATACAGATGTGCTTCACATGAAGCTACTTGGACAAAGAATCCAAGAAAATTGCATCAACTCAAATTTGTAAAAGTTTAATATAAAACTCAAAAAAAGGGAAACTAATCCTGCAAAATTTCTTCAATCTTTATGTATAAGTTATTTTTTCAGGTTGTCTATTTTATATATAAACTCACCTATATAATTAACCGATTATTTTTCAAAAATATATATCAAAATTTATACACCTTTCCAGCAGTAATTCTCAGATTTAGCATCTTCTCCATCATCCATGCTGTCCCCGCCGGTGGTGGTAGTGGTGCCGGTAAGGAACGGGCCATCAGGAGAGCTCGACTGAGAAATACCATGCTTTGAGGACTCAACAAACTGATCTTGGGGCGGCGTCCACATGCCACCTCCCAAAACACCAACAGTTTGATTTGCAGATGAGGCGTTAGAAGACGGAAGTCTTCGCGTATGAAGTCTGTATTTCTACAATTTACAGGCAAAACAATATAACATATGCTTAATATTCTTAACCATAATTCGGACGATTGTAAACTAAGATAGGTTAAAAATTAAAGTTAAGAGCTTTATGTGAATTGAACACTAGAACTCACTTGCAGATGGCTTTTCACTTCATCGTTGGTAAGGCCTTCAACTTGCATAAGCTCTCTAATTTGTTTAGGAGTGGCAGCTGCAAAAGATTCAAACAATTCATGATTTAGAATAATATTAATCACAGGAACCATCAAAACTAGCTTCTACTCATATAATCTTGCATATATATAGTTTCATAACACTATCCATAATCATTCCAAGACTCTCACAAAACATTTATTTGCTTAAAACCATCAAAAAGTCGGTTAAAAAGATGTCGAATTTTCAAGGGCTAACCTTGTGAACCTCCAAGTTGCTGCAGGGCATTGACGAATCTTCTATGCAACTCAGTAGACCAACATCTTCTTTGTTTTCTAGACGAATGCTGCTGAGGCGATTGACCACGAGTGACGACGCCGTTTGATTGATCATTTGGTGCAAAACAAGGGGCCAGTTTAGTGTTAGGACTAGTTTTGGTAACTAAACTGTTTCCCCTCACGGAATTCTTGATTCTGGTTCCCGGAGTAACAAGAGAAAGCCCAGGAATTGGTAGTTCCTCCCTATCTTTCTCTCCTGGTGTTCCCACCATTGTAAATCCATAACATCCCTTCAATGGGATATAGGCTCTTCCAGGATGATTTCTAAACGGCTGATGCGATCCATCAACCGTTAGATCATCTTTTTCCACATCTCTCTGCAGGGATATTATCATATTAAACATATTATCATATTTAACATATAAATCTGAAAGCACTTTACTTATTAGATTATAAAATAATGAATGGTGGTACAAGATGATGCACCCCTTTATACCTTTTTAGTTATTTTATCTATTGAATTAGCTTTCTGATTATGGATTTGATTTGTATTAGAAACATTATCATTGACATTCCAAAGGTGAGTGGAGCTCAACCAATTCTTCTTATCTCCCCCACCCTTTTCCTCCCTAATCACATCCTCTTCCACCTCTTCATCACAACTCTTTTTAATCGGTATAAACTCCTCAAGCACCGGCTCAACACTCGACGATTTCTTGAACACCATTGCCTCCTCTTTCAACACCATAATAGCTGCCAAAAACACACTATTAGACACATCATTTTCACCACCACTAATCAACTATCAAACTAATCATCCAACTGCCATAATTCAATCCCCAAAATACCCCTTTTTTAGAACCTACAGTCTCTCCTTGACATTTCATCAAACAGTTGGTGCATAAATATTAATCATATTATAAAACTCTACACAATGCATTATCATCAAAATCATCAAATACCCATTTCATATTTCCACAAACCCACCTCAAAAAAAAAAAAAAAAAAAAAACTGTAAATATTTAATAATAATAATAATAATCAATAAACGGACCATCATTAATAAGAAGCATGCAAAGGGGGAGTTCACGTTTAAAGGCATCGATTTTGCGCAATTCAGATTCTAATCGGGAAACAAAATCGTCAAGTTTGAGAATCTTGTCAGATACGGAAGCGATTGAGGAAAGTTGTTTAAGGAATTGGGTGATTGTGTTGGGGATAAAGAAAGAGGGTTTGAAATCCAAAGAAAGGTTAGGAATGGGATTGAAGCTCCCCATGAATATGTTATTATTCACGGTTTGATCGTGATTTAGATGATGATGATGATCAAGAGGGAGAGATAGGGAGAGAAAGAGTGGGGAGTGAGGATCTATATGTATAGTTGTTGTAATTATTATTATTATTATGTTATAGAGATTAATAATAATAATATTGTGAAAGAACATGGGAATCTAGAGAGATAGAGAGAGATGAAGAGAGAGATTCTGATATAAGGTAAAGGTTATCTGTCACACTAGCGGCTCGTCGCGTAATTTATCATTTTAGCCTAGTGGCTCAACCACTTGTATCCCGGTTCATGATTTGTAACTTCAATACCTACCTAAACAATCCATAAAAGTTTGTATAAGGTATTTTTTAACACTTGGCATGTGGGGTTCCTAGGGAGGATGAAAGGGGTTTGAGAGTGTAGTTTTTTTTTTTTTTTGAACGGCCAACGAATCAATTCCGAGCACTCTCGGGCACCCTTTTGGCGAATCAGGTACTCGAGAGTACCCGGGCCACCAATTGCCACCAATTCCCGGGAAAACCCGACCACTCACCCGCCCGAAGGCACGACGGTGAAATAGTCGGTAAAACCGGTCGGGATCAGGACTCGAACCCAAGCCAATGGCCGGGTCATCCTTCATTTCCCATCCACCAATGTCCTCCAAATGTAGCTAGTGGGAATTGAACCCAAGCCTCCCATGGGAAACTTTAGGCCCTCAACCAACTAGGCTACAAGTGTTGGACAGTTTGAGAGTGTAGTGGTGAGGTAAAAATTTTCATATGGCATAAATCATTTAATATTAATATTTAATTTTTTTGATTGGCCCAAAAAATAAAAAAAGGAATATGCAATGTGATTGGCCAACCCAAAAATGAAAACGCTGTGAAATATTTCACCCCCACCCCCCAAATAACGCCCATAATAACCTCAAGGGGCGGTGTTCAAATAACCTCGGGGGTTATTTGCCCCAATAACGCACAAAGCTCCTTTCCATTACATATGGTCTAAGGTTAATAATAAATAGGTATGTATTAAGTTATTTTACACTCTGTAAAATAAATATGGTGCCGATAAATATAACAAAGTGTCGAAGAAAAAAGACACGACTAATTGCAAAAATAACACAATGACAAAAAAGAAAGAAAGAAACATTGCCATGGAAAAGACCTAAATCCATAACATTTTAAAAAAGACACATTGCCACGATTAATTGCACATTACGTAATTATGTATTAGTACATAACTCCATAACATTATAAAAAATAAGTTGACGTTATATAAAAATATGTAATCATATAGTTTGTAAAAAAAAAACACTATAGTAATAACCTACTCAAATTAAAAAAAAAAATGAATCGGAGGAAGCGAGTTTAAAAGTCAACGATAATGGTTCTTCCTATTTTGAGTATAACAAATAAAAGATATTAAAACAAATCTCGCTACTGGTACCAATATTGTTTGGATGGTGTAAGTTCTCACCGTTAGGTACCGGTACAGTGTTGACAATCGCTATAATTTATGATACCAAAACTATACTCTATTTTGAATACAACTTCGTTTTCAATGTAATTTATACAAGAAACCATAACAACAAATACGGGTACAGACACCCAAGTTGTTCGGATGGTATCGATTTTGTTCGTCACGGTAAAGAACAAAAAAGTCAATTATATTTTACTTCTTCAATTTTAAATTTAGATTTATCGAAACCTAGCTATAATAAGCGTTGCCGTGGGTTTTTTTTATAGTACGTTGCGCGGCGGGTTCACGTAGCGTGTGTTGCGGTGGGAGATTGTCTATGTAAAAAACCAACAAGCGTGTACAAAATATTTACATATAGTCTTCTCGTGAGTACGTGCAAGGGTACTTTATATGTATTCATTACCTACTTATTAACAGACATAATTTATATACTAAAAAGACTATTGTATTCATTGGTTTTTATTACGAAAAAGCTATGCATTTTGCCATTGTTTGTGATCGGAAACCAAGTAGTTGCATGCTTGCATATCATCGTATCTACATGCCTTTGTAAATGTGGAGAGTCAACCCTGCATCAACATTTCCGAAAGGTTGCGTATCTTGCCACGTCCCTGTTTCAAGTGGATGGTTTTTTGGGGAGTCCTTCTTGTCCTACTAGTTGAGAGGGAAATATATATGTTTAGTTTCAAAAAGAGTACAACAAGTTCTTCGTTGTTATATGAAAATTGAGATGTTATTAATTACCGATGGTTTGTGGCCTTTTTTGAGTTCACTCCAAGTAAAATTACCCACAACAATGAAACTACATAATATGTTAAAAAAAACCAAAAGAATCACAACCTTCATGCATGTAATAAGTATGTGCTTAACGATTCATATTTCATCATGGCAAATATATATATTGAATTGTTTATTTTTTGTTTTAAAGTTAGGTGTAATTTGAAAGCTCACAGGACCATTGATTGCTTTAGTTCCAAATAAAAATTAGGAAATGTAAATTGTTTACGCAGTTGGTAAATTTATGGAACCTACATCATTTTGTATGTAAAGTGTTCTCAAATTCCACACAGTTTTTGTGTTTTTCTCTCTTTCTCTTCTTTTTCACTGCTTTTCAGTTTTTTTGTTGTTTTTTTTGTTTTTTTAACGCAAGCTTCTTACAATACAAAGAAACATTCTAAAATCGAATTTTTCATTACTCAGGTTTAAAATTAAAAAGGCTAACAGGTCAAATAGGTTAATTTGGGTGTTCAAGAGAAAAGTTTAGGCTCAAGATTGGTTAACTAAGGGAAATTGTTTTTCATTACAAATCTGCCTGAGAGATGTAATGGAAGGGATATTGAGGAAACATTGCAAGGTTTTGGGAGAATAAATGGGGTTTACGTAGCAAGGAAAAGGGATAGGCAGGGTCGGAAATTTTGTTTTGTGAGTTTTTTGGATGTTTGTGACAGGAAGGAGTTAAAGAAGGATACGAGGAATGTGAATATGGGGGAAAATAAGTTGTTGATCAATCTAGCAAGGTTTACGTATGAGAAAGAGAAACCAGAGCCTAGTAATGTTCCGAAAAAGCAAGAGCCAATTTAGGCAGATAAGAATAAGGGGAAGGATCCCATTGGTTTTGTTGGGTCTTGGTCGTTTAAAGAAGTCGCCGTAGGGGAAAAGTATAAGAAAAAGAATGCAGAGTGTTGTCAGTGAATAAAAGAGTGAGGGCTTTTGAAAGTTTTCAAGGCAGAGCCTTCATTGAAAGGATGTTGCATCTTGAGGCATTGAAAAATATTAACAGGATTCTGAAAGAATTGGAAGCTGGAGGAGATGATCAGGAAGGTTCAATATTTGGGAGGGCTTTCGGTGTTGATTTTGTACAAAGATAACTTTTATGCCATGCAAGTTATGGAGGCGACAAAAAGTTCTACTTGAAAATTTTCTAGTATTTCAGTGTGGGGGGGTCAATCGCTTTGTTATGAGAGACTAGCTTCGTTGAAGGTGCACTAATGAAGTTATAGACGGTATCACATGGGTTTTAGTAAAATAATGCATAAAGTGCATCGGGGTGAAGAAGATGGAGACATCTCTTATTAGTACGTGGGAGTCCTTGTTCGTGACGAGAAATGGGTGAATGAGGAGATTATATTGCAATGGCAAGGAAGGAAGTATCGTGTGTGGGTTATGGAGGAAATGGGGGAGTGGATATCGGAGTTCTTATCGGCTGAGGCAGATTCTTTGGTGGATATTAATGATAATCACAACGACGATGAAGCTATGGATGTAGGAGGGTCGGTCAGAGAACATTCAGTCATTTGAGAACCTCCTGCCGATGCCATGGAGGAGGGTTTAATTTTGGAATCGAATTTGGTAGTAAATAAGGGTCAATCTCAATTAATGGAGAATAATGGGGATGAGACTGTGATTGGTAACTGTCCTAATTTAGAGGAGGAAGGTCAGAGGACGTTGATAACCAAAGCTTTTGCTTATGACCAATTTTTGCAAGATTTGAATGTTACTGCGGTTTATCAAATAATAATAAAAGAAAAAAAGTTTAAGGGAGTCAAAAAAGGGGGCCGACCCACTACTAGTGCTCAAAGTAGTGAAGAAAGGCCCAATATAGGTAAACGGGCTAGATTGGAAGACCCATTTGGGATTGATGAGATTATTGGTATTAACATTGAGGATAAGGCCCAAGACAGATTGCAAGATGAGGGTATACCATGAGACTTTGTTTCGAAGGACCCAGTCACAGTTCAGAGATCTTCTGTGGACTTAAATACACAGCCTGAAGTTCAAAGGGATGAGATGAATGAAAAGAATGCAGATGGTGGTCGTCGTAATGATGCAGAGGGCGAAGGAAGCGATGGTCATAGGGTGGCATAAATTATGGAGACTATTCGCTTGGGTGAAAGATTGGGTGCAAAGCTTGTTAATTTTGAAGATCTGGTAGATAAATCAATCCAGGAAGAAGGGATTCAATTGGGTAAGGTATTAACTTTTTAAATATTAATATTAGAGGTATGAGGGTTGATGGTAAAACGGGTTGGATTCGAGGATTACTTCTCAAACATGGGGTTTCTTTGTTGGCAATGCAAGAGTCGAAATGTACGGACCTTCAGATTGATTCCTTTTGTAATTTTTGGGGGTGGGGATGGTTTTGTGGCGGATAGGGTGGATGCTACAAGAAGGTTTGGGGTGTTGGTTAGTATGTGGGATCCAAAGGTGTTAACAAAAACGGGGGTGATAAAGAATTGCAATTACTTGATCACTTCGGGTGTATTGGTAGATGGGGGTTTGTTGATAAATATTATAAATGTTTTCGAGTCTCAATATTCAGTGGAGAAGATGCGGGTTTGGTTTGATTTGTATAATCATATGGAATCGGGTTATGGGTGGTGGTTTGACATGGGTGATTTCAATGTGGTTAGATCCGTGGATGAGAGGAAAAATTATGTTTTCGATCAGATTGGTGCAAGGGATTTTAATGAGTTTATTTTAAAGCGAACTTGCGAGAATACATGATGAAAGGAAAGAAATATACTTTTTTTTAGCTGGCAAAGGTCGTGGAAGTAAACCAAGTAAAATCGACAGGGTTTTAGTTTGTGGAAATGTTTTTAATAAGTATCCAGTGGCCTGTCTTCAGGCACTTTCTAGGGAGCTTTCGGACCATGCTCCTTTGTTATCAACGTTGATTGATACGAATTTTGGTCCAAAGCCCTTTCGGTGGTTCAACTCTTGGCTGGACAGGGAAGGTTGTGAGCAGATGATAAGTAATTTTTTGGCGCTTTGTAACTTGGAAGGCCCTCCTGATATATTGTTGATGCGAAAGCTCAAGTTGCTTAGGGATAAGCTCAAAAGCTGGGTTAAAGAGTCGATTAAAAAAGGAGAAGAATTGTGTTCTATGAAGGTGGAGCGTGATAAGCTTGAAGAGATTGGGGAGATTAAGGATCTTGACGAAGAAGAGTCATGGGTGTATGCAGAGTGTAGAAAAGGGATAAAGGAGATTGAGGGTTTAAAGCGAAGGATATTAAACAAAGATCTAGAGTGAAGTAGGCTTCTAATGGAGACGATAATTCTGCATATTTCCATGAGTTGTGAATGGGAGAAAAGCCAAGAATGTTATTCCGGGCTTAGAAGTTAATGGGGAATGGTTATCAAAACCGAGCCTGGTAAAAAAAGGAGGTTTTGAGACATTTCAGAGAAAATCATGCAGTTCGACCAAGGCTGATTTATGAAGGGTTAAAACCATTATCATTTGGAAGCCTACAAGAATTAGTGGGGACGTTTTCTAACGAAGAGATAAAAGAGGTTGTTTTTACTGTGGAACGGATAAGGTACGAGGACCGGATGGTTTTAACTTTCGGTTTGTTAAGAAATGTTGGAGCTATTTAGAGGATGATTTCGTAAGTATCCTAAACTCTTTTCATGGGACGGGGGTTATTAGTAAAGAGTGTAGCTCTTCTTTTATTACATTAATCCCCAAAGTTAAAAATCCATTGGGTTTAAAAAATTATAGACCAATTAATCTTATTACGATAATTAGCAAAGTGATTTCTAAAATTCTAGCTAATCGTCTCAGAAAGGTGATTAGGTCGGTGATATCGGAATCACAATCAGCCTTTTTGAAAGATAGACTTATTCTGGATGGGCCGCTTATTGTTAATGAAATGTTGGCGTAGTTGAAAAAATAAAATAAAACGGCTATTCTTATGAAGATACATTTTGAAAAGGCGTATGATAACATTAATTGGAGATCTCTTTTAGACGTTATGTCTCAAATGTAGTTCCTGGATAAGTGGTGCTTATGGGTGAAAGGGATTCTTGCTTCGGCTAGATCCGCGGTATTGGTAAATGGGTCACCTACCTTTGAGTTTAATTGTAAAAAGCGTTTACGCCAAGGTGACCCATTATCTCCATTTTTGTATTTGATTGTGATGGAAGCATTGTCGTGCGTCTTGAATAAAGCTAGACATATTGGGGAATTGAAGGGTATAAATATTTTGAGTAATGAACCGGCTATAACACATCTATAACACGCGGATGATGCGTTAATTGTGGGGGAATGGTCCAATGAGAATATGAATATTATGGCTAGAATCCTCCGATGTTTTTAGTTATGTTCGGGTCTCCGAATAAACTTGCATAAATCAAATTTGTATGGGGTAGGGACGGATGAAGAGGAGCTGGATATTATGATGGTTATGGAGGTGGTGGAAGCGAGGTGGAAATCTAAAATGCTATTTTCGGGGGAAAGTTACGCTCATTCGGTTGGTTCTTGAAAATATTCCAAAATATTATTTTTCTCTTTATAGAGCTACAATGGGTATAATTGAAAAGATAGTGGCTTTAATGAGAAGATTTTTATGGGCGGGGTCAAACGATGATAAGAAAATAAGTTGGGTAACATGGGAGATGGTGCGCGTCGTAAAATGATGGGAGGTTTGGGGATTAATAGATTAAAAGACATAAATGAAACTCTTATGTTGAAATGGGGTTGGAGGTTTAAAAAGGAGAATTGTAGTTTGTGGAAAAGAGTGGTGATTGGGTGACATTGGACTCAAAATGGTGCGGCAGTGTTTCCGTGTAACAATCAGATTGGCGGATGCTGGAAGAACATTGTCAAAATGGGAGAAAAAGGACCGGTTAATGGCAGGTCGTTGTTCGCTTTTATTAGAGGTATTGCTGTGAATGAGCCGAGCAAAATCCAAGAATCCTTGTAAGTCAGCTATGGTACTCGTTGAAAAGATAATAAAGCGCTCGTTAATTTGGTATATTTTTTTTAAAAAAAAAATCTCTTATATAAAAGATATTACGAACCAGAGAGCAACAACAAAATCCAAAAATCCTTGTAAGTCAGCTAGTCCTTCAACTTATTATCAGGAACCAGTCCGCAAGATCCAAATCCAACCAACTCAAATCCCAATGAAAGTTCAACAGATCCAAAGACAAAGACAAGAGAACCAGATCTACAGACCAGATCTACTAAAAAACAAGAACGACCTGCAGATGATCACAAATATTATATTCATTTTTTTACTAGCATGGGAGGCTTATTTGCAAATCCAGTATTATGAGAATCCATTTTAAGAAGATTGATTGATTAACAATTTTTCAAAGTGATGCATTGAATGATAAAATGAAGTTAACGTTTAAAAATTATGGGAGGAAACATGAGAGAGAAAAATCCAAATTTTTTTCCTAAAATCAATTAATGCTACATGGCATGCCACATGACAAAATCAAAGGGGAGGATGCCCTCTTTAAGTGTCATGTATGATTTATTGCTTTCAATTATTATTATATATATAGATAATATCCATTGAATGAGAGCCATTGATCTTAGAGATCAATGGCTAGGATGAAGTTTATTGAAGTTTCTTCAAATTTTTGAGGTTTCCATTTTACTCTTGCCCTATATATATATATATATATATATATATATATATAGGCTAAGTATCCTGTGAAAACCCTCTTGAATTGTGAAAACCCGTGAAAACCCTATGTAACAACATTGTTTTTAAAAAAATTATGTAACACAGATGTTAAATATGTAACAATGTTAACGTATGATAAAACCGAGTTTGTGTAACATATGTGTAACAAAATAATCTACTCGGTGTTTTTTGATTTTTTTGGCCAAAACTAATAAAATTGAATATAAAAGCTATTCTGAAAAAATCAGGAAAAAAAGTTTTTGCATAGGGTTTTCACGGGTTTTCACAACTCAAGAGGGTTTTGAATTTAACCCAACCCTATATATATATATATATATATATATATATATATATATATATATATATATATATATATATAGGGGAAGTTTCAAATACAAAATAATGAAAAGGTGCGAAGTGTGCGAAGGAATCTCCACCTTCAATTTTAACATGGGAGGACATTTTTGTCTTTTTTACTTCTTGACTCATAAACCCACTTCCCCCATACGATAATATTAAAAAAAAAAATTACACAGTATTAACGAGCATTTCATTCTCTTTAATTTGAGCAGTCTAGTGCTATAGTTTTCTTAATTTTTAAAAACTGGTAAGTAATTTCACATTCAAGTATCTGGTATGTGATTTTAGGTGTAGCCCAACAATGTGAATCTGGTATGTGATTTTAGCTATAGGGTATCCGATACATGATTTAAAGTGTATGGTCAAATGTGGGCATATGATACATGATTATAATCATTACATAATATGGTACATATCTTCACATTAAAGTATCTTAGGGGCCGGTTCAAATACAAAGTAACGAAAACGTTCAAAGTGTGCGAAGTACATGATAATTACATAATGCTTTCATGAACATACAAAACATTACGTAATTATCATGTACTAGTAGTGATTCTGTCTATGGTGCGTAATTTTGGTACGTGATTTTAGTTATGGAACTAGTAGTGATTCTATCTATGGTACGTAATTTTGTATGTTACGTTTATAAGGGTATTGAAAATTGTTACGTAAAGTTTTGAATGATTATGTTTATGGTACGTGATTTTGGTGATAAAACTATAATGATTATGTATATAATGGAACTATAATGATTATGTATATGGTACGTGATTTTGGTAATGTAGTAGTAATGATTCAGTCTATGGTAGGTAATTATGTATGTTACATTACATGACTTCGTACACTTCGCACATTTTTGTCACTTTTTACGATACCAGCCCCACATTAGTCATACACATAGAGATAGAATTACGTATCACATGCTCACATTTAGTCATACACATAAAATCACGTAACAACTAAAATCACGTACTAGATTCCACAGTTTGGCTTACACATAAAATCACGTACCAGATACTTGAATGTGAAATTACGTATCTATTTTAAAATTAAGAAAACTATAGCGCTAGGCTACTCAAATTAAAGCGAACGAAACGCTCGTTAATACGGTGTAAAAAATTTTTAAAAAAATATTATCGTATGAAAATGTTATAGCCGTTTAAAAATCATGGGGAAAGTGGGTTTAGTGGCAATTGACGAAAATACCCTGTTGTTTCTTTGTATAATTAATTATATAATTAAAATTGATCAGATGCTTTTTATTCAAAATCCTCAAATGAATGGTGGAGATGCCTTCGCACACTTCGCAGCTTTTGAGTCCTTATATATATATATATATATATAGTAAAGATCCTGTACAAAGTGTTTTTTTTAGAACTGTGAGAAACAAATGAGGGTTTTTTTTTGAAATTTTTTCCCCATATTGTTAAACATGTATCATAGTATGAAATCTAAAAAACAAAAAATAAATAAATTTTGGTGTAGAGCAATTACGTAATTACTGCTGTAGAGTAATTACATAATTACTCTAGTGTGAACTAATGTATTTACTTTAATGACGTAATTACACTAAAAAAATTAAAAAGAAAAATGTGTATTATTCATCTACAAAGTATGTTTAAGCACATGGGAAAAAAATAACATTTTCTCCCCCTTTGATTCTCACAGTTTTCACAAAAAAAAAAAACACTTTATATTTGATCTTTACACTATATATAGTGGAGAGTTCTAATGAGAAGAAAATGTTTTGTGAGAAGAAAAAGAACAAATTCTAACCAATAGAAAGCTTTCATTTAATAATTGTATTGAATTTTAAATTGATTATTATTTTTTTGTAACCCCCTCTAAACTAGTTTAATAAATGAACCTCATAATTCATTTTAAAATATATTCTTCCAAATAAAATCTTATTAGAGTGAAGGATAAATTTCGTCATGTGTAGGATATATGTAGGATGAATTTTTACAAGTGTAGGATAAACATATGATAATCTCGATATGTGTAGGATAAACATATGATAATTTTGATATATGTAGGATGATTTTTTATTTGTGTAGGACAAATTTTAATAATGTATAGGATAAAATGTTAATGACTAATTAATTAGATAGATGATAATTAATACAAGAGGAGTTAAACTATTTAATATTTAACCATTTTGTAACTTTTTCTTTTTGTTCTTACATGAAGTTCTTCTCATTTGATCCTTCCCCTATATATATATATATATATATATAGGAATGGGTTCATGTGAGAACCCTCATGAGTTGAGAGAACTTGAGAACTAGGATGGTGCAATGAGAAGCTGACACATATGCAACCTATGAATATAATATTAAGGGGTAAAAAAGTAATTGATCCCCACCCCACCCCCACCCCCACCCCCACTGCACCCATTATATATTACTCTTTTTTTTAAATAAACATTTTACTCTCTCTCTCTATATACTCAGACTCTCCTCTCTCTACTCTCTCTCTCACACATTCCTCTCTCTCTCTCTCTCTATCTCTTTCTCTCTCTCTACTCTTTCTCTCTCTCACACACACACTCCTCCCTCTCTCTCATCGACGGTGACGAGTTGTAGGGGGTCCGAACAGAAGACGGTGGTGCTTCGTGGTGGGGGTGCGAACAGAAGACGGGTGTTGGGTTTTTGGATCTGAACCGGAGGGAGATCGGAGGGGGGGTCTGCGTCGGGGTTTTTTTTGTGGTGGGTTTTGGATCTGAACAGATCTGGAAGCGAGAAGGGGTGGTTCTTGGTTGGTTAGGGGGCGGAGGGGGTGGAGGGGGGGGTGGAGGAGATGGCGGAGGGGGTGTAGGGGGGTGGAGGAGATGGCAGAGGGGGTGGAGGAGATGGCGGAGGGGAGGCGGAGGACGGTGGTGGGGGTTTTCCGGTGGTGTTTTCCGATCAGGTATCCCATTTATTATTATTATTATTATTATTATTATTATTATTATTCTGTTATTAACCCTCTGTTATTATTATTATTAGTATTATTATTTTTGTTATTATTTTTATTATTATTATTTATGTTATTATTTATTAATATTATTATTATTTTCTGTTATTATTATTATTATTTTTCTGTTATTATTATTATTATTATTATTTCTGTTATTGTTATTATTATTATTATTATTATGATGTAAAAACACCAGTGTAAAATATGAAATTTGTAGAGGTTTTGATGTGTAGATCTTTTTGTAGTTTTGGTTTTTACACTAGTGTATTTTCTTTAGAAGTTTGTGGTATATATGTTGTTTTGGGGGTTTCTTACACTAATGTAAATAATTACCCCCGGTGTAATATCGAATGTATAGATTATAGGTGTTGTTTTTTGGGGTTTACACTAGTGTTTTTGTGTAGCAGGGTTTTTGTGTAGCAGGGGTTTTGGCAGGGAGTTGATGTGAAGATGATGATGTTTTGAAGAAGATGAAGTTTTTTGATGGATGATGCTCGTTTGTTTGTAGATGCAGCAGCAAGTTTTTTTTCCTCAACAATAATGTGTAGTATGAGTTTTATAATTTTTTGGTTGTTTTACATTGATGTAACACACATTTGTTGATGTTTTGAGGCATTTTACGGTGGTGTAATACAAATGTATATATGTTGATTTTTGTTTTTTACCCTAGTGTTTTTGTGTAGTAGGTTTGTTTTATGGTAGATTACCCCGATGTAAATAATTACACCGATGTAAATCATGTAGAATTACACTGGTGTAAATAATTACACCAGTGTAAAAACGAGAGAGAAGACAGAATGTTAAAGTTGATTTTTTGTTTCAAAAAACTAAGTTGGTTAAAAAAATTAATGAATTAAAAAATAAATTAAAGTTAAAAAAATTAAAGGATTTAAAAAATAAAATACAGTAAAAAAATATGATTAAAAAATAAAATATAGTTTAAAAAATCTGATTTTGTTAATTATTGAATAAATAATTCATTTAATATTAAGTATATTACTTATATTTCTCTCACATGGTGGATTTACCCTAATACCCCTAATTGTACTCTACTTCATTAAAAAAATATATTCACACCCAAGTGGGCTCATAAAAGACAAAAACAAGAAACTTTTGATCTCAACCCTTCATTGCACAAGATCAATGACTGATAATGGTTCTTATGGTTCTCTCAACTCAACAAGGTTCTCAAAATAACCCAACCCTCTATATATATTGAAGTTAGCTATTGTTAGTGATGTTTTAGAACATGAAGTACAACATTAATCAAAGTCACATATAATATAACAACGTTTGCTTAATTTTGATGCAAAATCATAAGTACCTAAAGTTTTTTAGAAACTAAAAATGAATCTATTGAATGGGACCTAATTCTCATCCGAATATGAAAGAAACATCTAAGTGAATGAATCCGTGATAAGAACCATCTCACAATTACAAGTTGTAGGGGCTATATGTGAGATTCTAAAGTGATTTCTTTACCACAAAAGTGGTAGCATTTGCACCATCCCTTGGTGTTTACAAATACCCTTTCCAACGTTCTAAAATGTAACCTTTTGTATCAAGTGAGAATTTATGCATGTCATTCTTGATTTATCCATTAAAATAGTGATATGATATTATATTTTATTCTTTTAAAATAGATGGATTACAAATCCATGCAAAAAATCCCTTTAGTTTCCTTTTAGACTTTAAGAACCTAGATGACAATCTAGTTAACCTCAAAACCAATTTATTTATTTATTGATTTTTTTTTACTTTTTTTTGTTATTTGAAAGTTTAATTTATTTTAAACTCACACTTATTAACTTATCCTTTTTAGTTATATAAGTTGAAAGTTGTTAGCTTGTTATTTGAACAAGCTAAATTCATCTATTCATCCTTGGGTATTTTATTAAGAAGTAAGATAGAGACAACTTTTAAATTTGCATCAAGTATAAAAACAAAATTTGCAATTTACAGGAAATTATCTAGCAAATTTAGAGGGTGTTTGGGATTGCGTTTTGAATCTGATTTTTAGATTATTGCGTTTTGAAATTCAAATCAAGGTTTTTAAAATTGAGATCCATTATATATCCTTCTTATTTCGCCAGATCAAATCAAGATTGGAGATCATATGGGAGAAAATATGCGTTTAGCACTTTTTTGAGAACAAAATCAAAATTTTTTTAATATCAAGATTGCGATATTAACATGAGTTAGAAGTGTTTCCGGGTACCAAATAGGCTAAAACTAGTACCAATAAAGTATAGGTGCCAAATGGGTTGAATTAGTACTGGTATTCAAGAAACCATGATACCACGTTACAAAATCTGAACATAATATCAGATTCGGTACTAATTCTATTTTTACCAAAAAAGTATAAGTACTGATATAAAAAGTACCAAATACCTAAATCTTTAAAACTTGATACCAATACATGTACTGAATTACAAAATCGGTACAGAGGGACCTCCAAAAAGAAAGTAGTATTTTGACCCTATACTTTCTTGGGGGTGCACGCTCTAGTTTTAGGCAGAAATTTGAGGGTCTGAAGTAGGGCTGAAAAACTGTGTATACCTGACTTGTTAAGAGACGAACATGAAACATGTATACACGAACACGACACGATAACTTATCGTGTCATTTGTTTTGATACCCAAACACGAACCTGTTTATACCTGGTTTACACAATAAGACATGATAATATCAGTTTATACCAAGTTAACACGATAAAACACAATAATACCTGTTTATACCAAGTTAATACGATAATACACGAACATGTTTTCCAAATTCAACACGTTAAATATGTATGATCAAGCATTAAAAAGGTAGAATTCCACCTAGTATAAACGTCTAACTCCAAGACTCCACCCCCCACAACCTATATTTAAAAAAAAAAAAAAATCCTTAACATGTCTTAACTGGTACTAAACAGGTAAGCAAGTATTTAACCTGTTTAGACACAAAAATTAACAGGTATATTTCGTGTCTACCTGTTTAAGGCATGAAAGATATTTGTACTTGTTAAAATCCTGTAGGTTCGTGTCGGGTATTTGTATTAGTGTCTAGTCTGAAGTAAGTTACCTAATATAGGTGAACACTGCCTTCAATTTTAGAGCTTTGACAAGACATCTCCTAGACAACATAAATCTCAGTTACCGGTATTGAATTGCTTTTATTGATTTATTTTCGGTACCAATTTAATACCGAATTCTTGGTGTTTTCAGTACCGGTACGAGTTCGATATGGTATCCACATTTTATATATTTAATCGTCAAATACTGGTACCGTACTGGTATCAATTTTTGATGATTTTCAGTAAAGGTACTTTTGGTACTTGGTGTCGATTTTAGTAATATAAAAGATATCATTTTCTCGGTGCCAAAAACTATGGTGTTTAAACCTCAAAACATTGGTTTTGGGAAAAGGAAATTGTTACTAACCATTACATAGTTTTAAATTTATAAGTAAACAATAAATACTTAGAAAGTAAAACAAACACACAAGCAGAGAACCTGACGCGTGCAGTATAGAATTCTAAGGTAAATATCGAGTATCATATTCCAGAGAACACACTTTCTCCTACTCAACCTTTCAACAATTTTGTTAATCGAGTTTTAAAAAGAAAATAAAACGGAGGTGTTCTAAAAGAAAATTAGTTTTTGAAAAGGTTTTGTTTGAAAATAAAAGATAAAAATAATAGGTTTAGAAAACATGCAAGTCTCGGAAACCCTCCGAATAAGTAGATTAATTATATTAAAAGTTGTAGTAGTTTTAATTATTGATGCGGAGAACAGGTTTTGAATAGTCTCTTCAGAGTTAGGAGATGGGAAAAGAAATAAATAAGGGATGACGTTCTGGCAACTAAATGGGTCATGCACATGGGAAGTGTATGAGTCCCCATAAAGGTGTCTTCGGACTGCTGGTCCGTAAGCTGGTCTTCTCCTGGTTCACAAGTGTCGTCGAGCCTAACGCACACAAGTCATGTAGCTTATTGGAAGGTTTGAATCCTTCTTGTTAGGTACTTCCCAAACCACCGCAAAACCACATGTTTAAGCACTGGGTTCTCCGATTTACCTTCCTAAATTAATGTAGAGGCTTAATTCCGAACCGGAATCCCTTCCACCTCTATTAACTCTCGCTTCCCGTACCGAAGGATCTCACATACCTTCATCATGTGTGACGGGGGACCCTATAAGAAATTAATTGCTTTGTACTAACGAGAATTAGATAAAGTATCCTTGTTTTATTTATCTTTACAAGTAACAACTTAAATATTTATTGATCAAGTAAATATAAGTTTGGTTTAGTTATTACAAGACTTAACAATTTCAACTCTTAACCCCCAGGACTTGTGAATGATAACCTTACAAATGTGGAACATAATCCAAAAGGTGTGCAATCCGAAGATCACTAGTGCACCCGTAGGGAATCCTCCCTTTGCCAAGAAAACCATTCACAAATTTCGTGCAATACCAGAAACTTGTCACCCAGATCTGGTCCACTTCAGAAGCCATTGTTTAGAACCCGGTTTGGACATTAGAAGCCCGAAGGTTATGTTTCACTACCGGTTTCCTCGCCTTGGATCTAGCTTGGGACTACCATAAGCCAATCGAACGCCATGATAGTTTTTATATTAGTTAAGTTTTGATTGATTCTAGGATTGTTAAGTTAACCACTAACTGGACATATCACAAAAGATAAACAAACAAGAATTAGTTAAGAAGATTAACACACCAAGTAACTAAAAATAAACTACTAATAATATAAAAAGTCTAACAAATCGAAGGGTTTGGAAAATACTGGATGGATGTAACCATATAAAGATAATCAACATAAGAACAAAAAGGTCTTCCACTCATAGACCAGCTTCAAACATCCTTGATCCAATGCATCTAATGTGATTCTCGCAACCCTCGACTTTTATCGCATGTAAACTACTTCTACGGTGCAATTTTTTGATCGAGAATGCAAGGTAGGAAAGCTCCTAACCTTGGAGAGGTGTTAGGTCAGCGCTAAAGCCTTCCACAAGACCCCAAGAACTCTGCAAGAAGGGTGGAATTCGACCCCAAGATGGCACACTAAATTATTGAGTTGAGCTTGTTATTTATAGGCAGATCAGGCTGAGCACGACCGTGCATAAGGGTGAGCACACTCGTGTATCTGCCGCATGTACATTCTATTGTTGCAGGGAACAGTCATGTATGTCCTTGATGTCTAGCACGGGCGTGCAGGTTGACAACTGTTGTTTTCTTGTCCCCTAATTTGGCTGCTTTGTCTTCTACTGGCAGGGCTCTCGTACTGATGTGCATGGGTGTGCTTGGTCAACCTCGGGCTAGTTTTATCGCCATTTTGGTCCCGAAAAGGTCTTTACACATTCTTGAAACATGTTTTGGGTCTCGTATCTTTAGGACTCTCTAGATTTAGCTGTTTTTACCCGAAAATCACCTCTTTTCATTTTGGAGCTCCAATTTCCTAAAAAAACACAAATAGGAACTATTAAGTAGCTTTAATTATCAATTTTAGCCCAATTTTGTCATATTATGAGAGTAATTATGTATGTTTAATATGTGTAAATGATGGCACATCCATACCGATACCATGATCATCCATATTTTTAAATACTAATGTCGGTGGGGTTTTCCACCAACAAATCTTGCCCTAAAAGTTTGAAAATTTACATAAGTGGCCCATTACTTTGTTTAAAGTTTGGAAAATGAAATTTTAGCTCATTACTTTGTTTATAAGTTTTTGTCCTTCAATTTATGTGCTTATTTTTATGTACGTATTGGTATAAATTCATGTTTTAACGTAAACAGTACATATTCACCTTTCAATGTGATTTTTTTTTTTTTAAAATGAGTTGTGTTAGATAATATTAAGTTTCTATGCTTATGATTATTTACGTTTATAGTTGGACTACGTTTCGACCCGAACCGTTTTGAATTGTACCGTTTCGAGTCACATCATTTTGACCAAACAGTATCGACCAGAACTGTTGCGACCAAACCGTCTCGATCAGTACCCACACCATTTCGACCCGCACAGTTTTGACCTATGTTGTTCCAACCCAAAACGTTATGGCCCGTACGGTTTCGACCAAAACCATTTCAATTAGTTGCGTTTTGACCCGCATTGTTTCGACCCACACCGTTCCGACCCGTAGTGTTTATATTTGTACCATTCCCATCCGAACCGTTCAACCCATACCGTTCCCATACTGTATAATCTCAAAACGACATGAGTCAAAACTGTATGGGTCAAAACGGTACGAGTCAAAACGGTTCAGGTCATAAATGTTTTGGTCGAATCAGTTTGGGTCGAAATAGTTCGGGTCAAAACGCTGTGGGTCAAAACGGTGCAGGTCGAAATGGTACGTGTTGAAACGATATGGGTCGAAATGGTTCGAGTCAGAACGACACGAGTAGAAACAGTTCTGCTTGAAAAAGTGCGGGTCGTAACGATATGCGTCGAAACTATGCAGGTGGTGGGGTAAGGCTGGTAGATTGATCGGATGTCGCAGTCTGGTCAAAAATAAGATTTATAAGTTTACCTATCACCTTTAACTATATAGTTAGTGGCAATAGGGTGTTGAACCACGAAGAGTTTAAGGTCGGTGTTAGTTCTTTAAGTTGATTGTAAAAATGTTTCTTTATGAAGTTATGCTTGATTATGAAGTTTGCTCAATTTGTTAATTTAAGAGATTTGGATTAAATATTGTAAACCAAGAATGATTCAAAAGTGTAATTGAACTTGCGAAGGTAATGATGTCAATGACTAATCAAACAATTGGTTGATAACAATAATATTAATAAGAATCACTCCCGAGTTCAACAAATAAACCCTAAGGTTTAACAAAATGGGTCAAATAATTCAAGTGCAATTGGTGTTAACGGATTGATTGTTCAATAGCTTTAGGTATCAATAATCATAAACATCAAGAAATGAACAAAAATATACTTTATAACTCTAGAACATACAACCCAAGTTTGTGGTAAAGCATATAACCATATTCTTTTCACTAGAAATTGGCACAAAAGCAATTATTCAAAAGTGAATTCAATACAAAATTAAAACATTCAACACAATTGTTCAAACATAGAAGTTAAGAAATACCCAAATTGTTATGAACCCTAGGACTTCAAATGCTTACACTCGGGAATGATACAAGGAATTAGCCAAGCATGGCTATGGAATTCATCATTTCTTCAACTTGTGGTCTTGTGTATCACCCTCAAATTCCACTTGCGAGGTTTTACTGCGAGGCGCGTGACACACCAGGATCCAAGTCAACAGTCACAATAAACGACAACTATATGTAAAAATACGTAAACCAAACCATGCAAATTTTTATAACATAAAGACCATCACAGCGGAATGATAAGTTGCTCTACATGGTCCTCCAAATGTACTCCTAGTTTGAAGTTCAAGTCACCGAACACTATCACTTAGAGGTGTACTACTACGAGTACAAGTGCAAGATAGTGTGTGTAGGCAAGTGTGTCCATTGGAGTATAGAAGGGAGATGTCCGAATCATGGACAGATCTCAAGAGTATGCCAAAGTCACTCCAATGTACACCACTGCCGTGTCAACAAGCCAGCCTCTTCGTCCTCAAAACCCGAAGAAGAAGATGAGGTAGGAATAGAAGATAGAAACGTATAAAAGACAGAATGGATGATGCAAAATATATATGATGATGATACCGACACCCCTGCAAAATCCTTAAATGTCCCACATAATACGATTCGTATGTATGTGACCGTCTAGTGTGTGTGAGACTCGGCTATAGACTAGACTTTACATGAAGTCCTAGTTCATTATAACCATTGGCTCTGATACCAATCTGTCACACCCTCAAATTCCACTTGCGGGGTTTTACCGCGAGGCACGTGACACACCAGTATCCAGGTCAACGGTCACAATAAACAACAACTATATGTAAAAATACGTAAACCAAACCATGTAAATTCTTATAACATAAAGACCATCACAGCGGAAGCTTAAGTAAGTTTACATCCCAAAACAGTAAAATAACAAATGTTTGATAATGTTTGAAACAAATGCAAATGCGACCTAGACGCCGTGTGACTCCGTGCGCCTAATCCATAAGCTGTTATCTTAGCGACCTGAGAAAACATGCTAAAAATGTCAAACATATAATGCTGGTGAGTTCACAGGTTTTTATAAAATGTTTCCATAAGTTTTTGAAAGATCATTCCCGTTACTACTACCATTGTAACCATTACATAAAACGAATACCAATGTACTACCCGAAATGCGCTACCGTCATCCACGGTACGTGAGTATGAGATAATATGCACCCGCTCGGCTCCCAGCCGACGAGTGCGGCAGGTCCCACCCAACAGATCTATCAATATTTCCCCGTTGTGCTACCCCGCACATTCATGGTTCCCCCGGGACTTAGGATGAAAAGCAGTATAGTAACAAAAGATAACCATAGTATAACATGATCTTTACAAGTCCAAAGTACGTAGCATGTTTCTCCCCCAAAGTAAAACCGGTAAAAGTGGGGCTGTAAAACTCACCTTTGTTTGCGTCTTCTCAAAACAGAATAACCAACAATGATTTGATAGTCCCAATTACCTACGACCTATCATAAAATTTGTATAAGTGTTTTGACTAATAACCCATAGGTTAATTAGTCACCGATTGTCCAGATCATGACTGTGTATGTTTGAACATGTGTTTGAACGCTGACCCGACACACAAGTCAGACTAGACATCCCGTTGGTGACCCGTTACACTAGTTGATCAAGTACATATAGCTTAGATACAAGAATTTCACATACAACACTTAGTTTGCATCAAATTTTCATTTCTGCAGTTGAAAGGTCGAATGGATGTTTCAGGAATTTGGTTCGACCCGTTTAGGGATCGAACGAGTCACCTAAAAATTGGTTCGACCCTTCGATTAGTCGAATGGGTCAGCAGTCAACTATATCTATATTATCCTCATGTAACCCTACCAATCATACTTCTAAACACGTCTGTTTCATGTAACAATTTACAATTTTTCCAAAATAGTAAATTATGGAAATGTCATATCAATTGCATGAGAACTTTACCTAAAATGAAAACTATCAAAATAACCTCATGTACAGATTAATATGCATGGATTAAGCATGTACAAGTGAATCCCCAAACATATCATCATCAATATCAATAAGAACAAACCCTAGATCTTCCATAAAATCCCCAAAATGGGTGAGAACCCAACAAACATCAATTAGACATCAAAATATCTACAAATCATTATCCAAATCAGTCCTAAATCATTTGTATATCATCTATTCATCATATAACACATAAACAAATCATGCAACACCATTAACATTGGGGGTTTTGTAAGAAAACTCATTATTTATGTATAGATTTAGCTTAGAAAGATATAAGGAAGGTTTTTATCCATGAAAACTCATTTGAATCAGATCTGGACACTAAGGGTTTGATAAAAAAAACCGTATGAAATTGTATTAAAAAAGGTTTAGGTGATGAACACACCTTAAATCTTCACTCGTTTTGGTTATAGAACGTTTTTTAGCTTTGAAATCTGAAAAACAAGGACAAAAACTCGTTCCTACAGGTTTGGGGTTGAGAGAGAGCACTTGGAGGCGAGTTAGGGTTGTGAAATGATGAAAATTTGGCAAAGTGTTGTAGTTATACTCTGAACTGGTTCGCCCCTTTATAAGGTTGAATCAATTTTTATATGTATTATTCAACCTCTTAGGAACCAATTCGACCCCCCTTAAGGTCGAATGGGTTCCTAGGTTTTCATTCTCATCTTTTGATTCACAATTTTGCCATTTTAACACATCCTAACACATGAATATGCATTTCTAACATATGTTAATCATATCTAATCATATAAACACGTATGCACAAGTTGTACATCGTTTATAGAACCATCAATACTTGATATTCAATCCAATTATGTAATTTAACCAACAATGGGACTTGAGACTCGTGTGTGCGTATGTTTCCCCCCAATGATTCCCCAAATCATTGAACCCTAGACAATACGTAAGTGTAAATCAACTCTCGATGATTCCCGAATCATCAAACTGACTCAACTGGCCCAGTTAAGTATGTTAAGTAATGTTTTCACTAAGGTAGACTTATATGTTTGTAAAAGTATTGACCTGAGTTTGCTAGGTGTCACATCTTGAATCTTCAAAGATATGATATTGGAATGATAGAGAATGATTGGGATTGATAGTCTTGAGTAGTGATGAAGATAATCCCCAATGATGGCTCTCCAATGTGTTTTTAAGCAAAAATATATGTAACCCCCAAATTGACCAATCATTAAAATAATTAAAATTGGGCTTGGCAGAGTTTCGCGTAGGCGACGCCAGGTCCACCTTTTGGACGCGAGCTGCTGCTGTTTGATGCCATTTTGGGGTGTTTGATTGCGCCATTGGCGTCGGTGACGCTAGAAAACCCCAATTATCCGTTTTCAGCTTGTGTTGTCCAATCGTTTATCCATTACGCTCCAAGTCTCCAAAAATGCACTATTATCTTGTCAATACCTGCAATCCACCAAATAACCTCAAAGTAGAGCCATTTGACAACATTTTCCATATTATTTAACTAATTTATGCTCATTAACGCTCATACTTTTACTGACCCATCATAGATTCTAATTTATTTACCAACCAAGCACAATAATAATTGAATTGAGACTCCAATTCAAATAACTTCCCATTCATATTGGAATGTTTAAATTCCAAATCCACTTTTTTTTTTCTAATTCCAGTTCTACACAAATTTCAATTTCAATTGTAAACCATTCCGGAAACTAAATGCACCATAAAGTTCTTAAAGCGAGCTAACTTACAATACATGTAAAAAGTGTAACTTCTAAAACTAAACAGATTTTTCTGTTTAAAATTTAAGCTTAACTAGTTGATGTCTTGATGATCCACCAATTTAATTGTGTTAATATGTTACTAAAATATATAAATGTGTTATACATTATTAGTTAGTTTTATATAATAAAACTATGATATACTTATGTAGAAATATATAACTCATATTGTTTATTTGTTTAAAAAGATAACAAACTTATATATAGTTTTATTACTTCTATTTTTATTTCTTTTATGTCTAGTTAACATATAACATTTTATATTTTATATATTTTTTTTATTGTTTAATTAAGTATAGTGTCATTCATTTTATAACTAAGCTTGAGTAGTCAACCGATAAAATGACGAGCTAATAACAGATTCGAGGAGAAACATAAAATGCAAGAATTGTATGAGGACCTTGCTATTCACACCTCCAAAAAAATTATTTTGACCTCTCAAAACACTGAGCTTTGACCAAAGCTTGGCGTATAGGGCTCACGTGTGACATCGTTGTCACACCAGTCAAAGCTTTATCAGACTTTAAGTCACATCACTGAAACATCGTACTTTAAAGCGCTGAGCTTTGGCCAAAGCTCAGTGCTTTGAAGCCCAAAAGCTGACAGCAGCACATGGGG
This sequence comes from Ambrosia x helenae, assembly GCA_030844895.1. Taxonomy (NCBI): domain Eukaryota; kingdom Viridiplantae; phylum Streptophyta; class Magnoliopsida; order Asterales; family Asteraceae; genus Ambrosia; species Ambrosia x helenae. The sequence goes on from CM061234.1 coordinate 9,333,200, forward strand.
CCTTGGGATTGCCTCCTAAGCGCTGAGCTTTGGGCAAAGCTCAGTGCTTTGAAGCCCTAAGCTCAGTGCTTTGCTGCCATGTTTAAGCCTACGGGCCACTGCATTTTGCCCTAAGCTCAGCGCTTAGGGCTTTTTTTTAAAAAAAAAAAAATTGTTTTAATGTTTTTTTTTACTATTTTAATTAATTTTAATTCTTTTTTAAGTATTTTAACTTGTTTCCAATAAAAAAAAAAAATTTGTTTGATGTGTTTCGGTTCGTTTATTGCTCATTTGTCGTTTTGAGTAGAAACATCCGAGTATGAACAAGTTTCATAAATTAGTGTACGTGATACATGAACTAGGAGTGTTCAAAATTCGATTCGGATTCGAAAAATTCGAAATTCGTCTTAGTTCGATTCGATTACCAAGAATTCGATTCGATTCGATTATTAAGAATTCGAATTCGATTCAATTCGAATTCGAGTCCAGTAAATCGAATACGAATTTATGATTTTAAATTCTATTCGATTCGAAATTCGAATAAAAATTGTAAAGGTATACTTTTTAAATATATATACACACATACACATTATTATATACAAAAATATTTGCATTGAAAAAAAAAACTTCTAAATTTTGGTCAGACTCTAAGAACCATAGTCTCTACAACTTTTACTATAACCATATTTTACCTTATACATCACAAAACTCTAACAGACTATACTCTCTACTATTTTTACTATTCTCATATTTGACATAGTGTTGTTTATCAATTTTGTAGACTTGAATTTTATATGTTAAAAATAATGAGTTTGTATTAGTTTTAAACTAAAAGTAAAACAAGTTATTATTTATGGTGAAATTGAACTTAATCGAATTTATTCGAATTCGATTCGAATTCGAGTTTCTTATTCGAATCGAATAAATTGAATTTTAAGCGAATACGAATCGAATATGAATTCAGGTAACAATATAAAAAATTCGAGAAATTCGATTCGAATAATTCGAAAATTCGTTATTCGATTCGTTGAACACCCCTAACATGAACTATACAATCAATACCGTTTTTTATCAAAATACATATTTAGCATGTCTAATCGATATCCTGGGTATCCGGACTCTGTTTGACGCGTTTTGGTTCGTTTATTGCTCGTTTGTGGTTTTCATTAGACATATTCTGTTGACGAACAACTTTCACAAATCATTATACGTAATACATGAACTATACAATCAATACCATTTTTTTATCAAAAGACATAATTAGCATGTCTAATAGATATCTTGGGCGTCCGGACTCTGTTTGACGCGTTTTGGTTCGTTTATTGCTCGTCCGGACTCTGTTTGACGCATTTTAATTAGTAAACTTTTTAATTATAAATAGGGGTAACTTTGCTAATTATAAATATATTTTTGAACAATGACATAACCATTTTTCATTCCCGTATCTTGTACCCAGTCGACTAACTCCTGGCTCTTACCCGATCATAGTTTCGTTTGATACTGACCGGACATTTTCTTCACGCCAGGAGTTAGTCGACTGGGTACAAGATACGGGAATGAAAAATGGTTATGTCATTGTTCAAAAAATATATTTATAATTAGCAAAGTTACCCCTACTTATAATTAAAAAGTTTACTAATTAAAACGCGTCAAACAGAGTCCGGACGAGCAATAAACGAACCAAAACGCGTCAAACAGGGTCCGGACGCCCAGGATATCTATTAGACATGCTAAATATGTATTTTGATAAAAAAAATGGTATTGATTGTATAGTTCATGTATTACGTACAATGATTTGTGAAAGTTGTTCGTCAACAGAATATGTCTAATGAAAACCACAAACGAGCAATAAACGAACCAAAACATGTCAAACAGAGTCCGGATACCCAGGATATCGATTAGACATGCTAAATATGTATTTTGATAAAAAAACGGTATTGATTGTATAGTTCATGTATCACGTACACTAATTTATGAAAGTTGTTCATACTCGGATGTTCTACTCAAAACGACAAACGAGCAATAAACGAACCGAAACACATCAAACAATTTTTTTTATTGGAAACAAGTTAAAATACTTAAAAAAGAATTAAAATTAATTAAAACAATTAAAAAAACATTAAAACAATTTTTTTTTTAAAAAAAAACGCCCTAAGCGCTGAGCTTAGGGCAAAATGCAGTGGTCCGTGGGCTTAAATGTGGCAGCAAAGCACTGAGCTCAGGGCTTCAAAGCACTGAGCTTTGCCCAAAGCTCAGCGCTTAGAAGGCAACCCCAAGGCCCCATGTGCTGCTGTCAGCTTTTGGGCTTCAAAGCACTGAGCTTTGACCAAAACTCAGCGCTTTTAAAGCGACTGGAGGGTACAAATAGACAAGGTGAGTGTGTGAATAGGTAGGGCCTTGTATGAAATGAAAGTGGGACAAACAAATAAAATAAAAAGGAAAAACAAAATTTGTGAAGTCAAGACAAGAGTACATTATCGTGCATGTGAATGGGTGGGTTGTACATTCATGTCTAAAGCACGTGCCCAAATAATTTTGTAGAAGGTAAATATGGAATCTTGGTGCATGGGTGGGGCCTAGTTGCAAAGTAAATTCATACCATATAAATAAAAAAAAAAAAAAACTAAGAATTTAGTACTATACCGAGCTTATAGCGGAGTGGTCAGGAGGTTTTTCTTAAAGGGGTTTCCTTCTGGGGGTATCAGGCTTGAGTCTTGAAGGGAGGAACTGTAAAAATAACCAAAGTAAAGTAGGCCAAAGGGATCAAACTCGGGCGGGTGGCGTCTTAGTGCCCGTAACGGAGGTTCATAGAACCATTGATCTATACCGTTCAAAAATAAAAAGAATTTAGTACTAATTTTTTTTTCCGCAACGGGAACTTCAATAAAAGCAACCTGCTAGCAAAGCCAGGGGTTTTTAAAGTCGGATTATCTGATTTTTGTATCTCTGAAAATCAGATAATCTGATATTTCAGATGCTTGATATTGAGATCCGAATCCGGTTTCAAAATTTTGGATATTATCCAAAACTTAAAAAAATTCACTCCCCCTTGTGCTGAAAGTCTTAAACCGAACCTGCTTAAAACAAACATTCAACATATATTATAATTTTTAATATTTCGTATTCGAAAAAGGCGTATTCTGTTAGTTTAAGGTTAGGGTTAACTTGGAATGGATTAAATATATAGTATATATGTAAATAATATTATATATATAATATAGATATTTTTAATATTTTGGATTCGGATAATCCGATTATCCGAATTTTTTTTAAAATAGTATCCAAATCCGAAATTTCGGATTATTCGATTTTCGGATATCCGAAAATCGTATAATCCAAAATTTCGGATAATACGGATTTTCGGATTTGAATTCAGATTCGTATTTTTTAAACACCCCTAGCAAAGTCAACCCAACAACCAAAAACACACAATAGAATTACACATCAAAATTCTTACATTTGATCCAATCTAAAGACAACGGTTTGGAATTATTGCTAATCCACAAAAAAAATAATACTTGATCTCCCCCAAAATATTTTAATTTTTTATTGGCTAATTTGAGAACAAGCACTTGTTTCACGCTCTCAAAATTCCCTTAGGAGAACCAACAGGGTAAGCTTGGATGAGGCGGCTCTTACAGTTTGTGTTAATAGGGTTGGACTTTGGATCAAACCGGAATAGAACATATCTAACTTAACTTAAGAGAATCAAACTAGTGATAACAATAATCGAACAAATTTAAACCGATCATGTACCACAATGATTATGGTTTAAACGTTAATACCACTTTACTATTAAGTTCGACTATTAACAAATACATACAACGAAAGTGATAAACCATATAAAAGAAACCACAGACATTTGGTCGAGCACCTTTTAAGAATGGCTAAAACAATCAAAACACATCCAAAATTCAATTCATGAAGAATATAGAGACAATCAACTTTCGAAGACTAACGTAAAATGAGAACATTAAGCAACAAAACTATGATACCCTAAACTTCGATCAGGCAACAAAACTATGCTCACACGAAAATATTACCACAATGAAAGCACAATGTACTGCTACAAAAAAATGTAAATTAATTCTAGAATAATAGTGTGAGGCTCAAGAGATTTGATAATTATAAAAGTAGAGTAAAGATCCGGTACAAATAGTTTTTTTGGTAAGAACTGTGAGAATCAAAGGAGGGTATTTTTTTTTTTTTCAAATTTTTTTTTCCCATATTGTTAAACAAGTATTATAGTATTGAAAACTAAAAAAAAAAAAAAAAATTGGTGTAGAGTAATTACGTGTAGAGTAATTACATAATTACTCTAGTGTAAACTAATGTATTTACCTTAATGACGTAATTACACTAAAAAAAATTTTTTTTTAAATTTTTTTTTTGTATTATTCATCTAGAAAGAATGTTTAAGCACATGGGAAAAAAAATTCTAAAAAAAAAATAATTTTTTTACCCCCTTTGATTCTCACAGTTCTTACAAAAAAACTATATGTATTTGATCTTTACTCTATAAAAGTAAATTACTATTTGAATTCCTGTGTTTTGATGGTTTTAACTATTTGAGTTCACATTCAAAATGTTTAACGATTTGAGCACCTGATTTTTCTAAATATAACTATCTGAATCCAATTTACTAACGTCGTCAATCAACTCTATTAGTTAGAAGGGCATTTTAATCATTTACATCTGAGGTACAAGTTTTTAATGCACGGAGAACATCCTTAAGTTGGATGAACTAAGAAACTCACACTTAATTTAATAGAAAAAAAAATGTGTGGTTGTAAATTAAAAGATAATAAAATATTGAATAAAATATTCCTTTTTTAAAAAGTCAACATTGGTGTGCTGTACATTTTACAACAGTGTAAAACAATCGTACTTTTTTTTTTCAATTTTTTTACGGTGGAGTTACCCAATTTTACATCGGTGTGTAGAAAAAAATATTTAAATTCAAATTTTACGTTGGTGTTCTCTCGGTTCTTCCAACTCAAGCTAGTTTTCATTTGAACCTAATCCTATATATATATATATATATATATATAAGATTTGGATCATTTGAGAACCAATATTTAGGGAGAGAACCAAGGAACCAAGTGTGAACACAAAAACTCATCCACCAAAAAATAAAAAATAATAATAAAAAAATTATATAACCTAAAAAAATAAAAAAAACAAAAAAAGTAAAAACACCAAAATATTTTTTAGTGTTAATCTTTCAGAAAAAAATAAATAAAAAATAAAAAAATGGCTTATATTACGTCATATTTACGTCATGTCTGATGCACATGTGCATTTCACTATTAGAGCACACTTTTGAATAAATTGTCAATTACCATAACGAAATGATCATTAAATGGATGTGATATGATATATAAGGTGGAAAAATTTTTATTCAATGATCATTAAATGGACGCGAAGTGCATTTCACTATTATAGTTAGGTTTTTTTTTATAGGTTTAGCCTTAGGGTTTAGTTTTTTGATATCATATGAAGGGGGTTAGGTTTGGGGGGGGGGGGTGGGTGGGGTGGGGGTTAAGTTTTTGGAGTTGGTGGTGAATAAACTTAAAAAAACCTCTATATAAAACTATATAATAAGAAAATTACACTACATGCACATGTGCATTTCACTATTATAGTTAGGTTTTTTAATGTGTTTAGCTTTAGGGTTTAGTTTTTAGGTATGGTAGGAGGGGGATAGCTTTTTTTGGGGATGGGGTGGAGCGTTTTGGTTTTTGGGGGGGTGTGGGGTTAGCTGCACATGTGCATTTTACAGGGGGGGGGGGTTGGGCCAGTGTGGGGGATGGGGGGTTTAGGTTTTTAGGGGGTGGGGGTGGGTGGGTTTAGGTTTTTAGGGGGTGGAGGTGGGGTTGTTTGGTTCGATTAAGTGCTGAATCATTAAGAAATCTGAATGGTTAAGTGTTGAATGGTTCAGCTATGCACCAAGTCTGAACGATTAAGCTCTTAACCATTCAATTCAGAGCCTTTTTAGGTTAAAACAAACAGTCTGAATACTGAACTATTCAGAGCTGAATGGTTCAAAGCCTCATTAAGAGGCTACCAAACAGACCCTTAGTTGTGTTTTAAATTTCATTACTATAATACATTGCATTGTGTTTTAAATTTTGTGGTTGGTGTTTTTTCTACCAAGCACAACCCAAAACATCATGTCTAAATCCAAAACATGATGCCTAAATCCAAAACATGATGCCTACATGTCAATTATTAATCCTTCTTACACTTAATACGGAGTATGACCTTTGTACCCGAACTATATATATATATATATATATATATATATATATATATATTGTAATTGGGTGGGGTTCCTGTATAAACGACATTTTTAGTATAAATTATAAGAAGTCTATATAAGCATTGTGTTTTAAATTTAGGCATGATGTTTTATATTGTTTTGCATAGTATTATATAGAAAAATACAAAGTGGATCAATTTAAAACACTAATTAATGTATTATCGACATGCAATCTAAAAATCATGCAAAGAAAACAGTGTGTTTTAAATTTCATATCTAGAATACATTTTGATTGTGTTTTAAATTGTTATGTTTGGTGTTTTTCAGTATAATACAATGCAAAAAGAATCGAAAACATCATAGTCAAAATTTAAAACATAATGACTATATAAACTTCTCACACTTTGTACAAAAAAATCCTTTATAAAAAAACCTATAGCTATTGTAATTAATGATTATGCTTTAAAGTGGAAGACGTTGAGGATCGTTGACGTCTTTGTTAATAAACTACGTTTCTACCTGTAGAAAACCTTAGATCTAATGTAACACCCCAACCGATGGCGGAAACATCGGGATGTCACGTGTTGATGATTGTTCAGTAGCTCATGGTGAATAATAAATTTCATTAAATGATTTAAACAAATTACATACAATTGTTCTACAAGAATTTGTACATCAAAATGAATAATACTATGTACACATCTTCAAGCATTAGCTCAAATCTTCAAGCAAGTAGAACCTGAAACATGTTAAGTTTGAAAATATTTTGGGTCAACAAAAGTTGGTGAGGATACATAGGTTTTTGAATATAATTGATAACAATAGTTTGTACAACAATCACAGTTGTATAATGATAGAGTATGAGACCGACATGTAACAATGCGTCTTTGTACAATCAAACCTTGTGTCGACTGAAGACTAACTCGCAAGTTAGTTTAAATGTTGTTACTGTTATCGATCATCCCTGAATTTATGCGGGGGGATGGGTTTGTCAGACCTATAGCGCTATAATATAAACAGGCGGCTTGATCATTTTTAATGATTGTACTGTGTCTTTTTGTTACAGTCAAATGATAGAATGATAGTGTAATTGAATCATAAGTAAGTATGAGTAAATGATGGTATAAAATGTTTAAACATGTTTCACCCCAAAAATGTAAAAGAGAAAAGGGGCTATGTAAACTCACCTTAGCAAAATGTTAGTCTCGTGAAAATAGAATATGTGTTGCCCAACGATGCCAAGTATTACCCTATAATTAAGGTAATAAATATGTCTAAGTCTTTCTAGTCTACAAATATTTTCTAGGGTTTCGAATTGGGGATAAGTGTTCGTTTGATTAATAAATAAAATGTTTAATAAATAAGAGAAATTTGATAAATAAATAAACAAAAGTCTTTTTGTAAATTTTAAATTAAAGATGGTCACAATATAAAGTTTTAAGTATGAAAATAATTTTTATAAAATTATTTTCTTAAAAATAGAATATTAAATCTATTTATTTCAAATTGTCAAAATATAACCTTAAAATTTAAAAATACTAAAACTAAAGGATTATTAAATTAAAAATTGTATTTCTGTTTCAAATAAATAGAAATAATTTATATAAAATTTTGGTGCAAAAATATTGAAAAATGAATTTATTATGATTTATTTATGATTAAAACTAACAAAAATTGATTAAAAATATTAAATAAATGATTTTTCAGGAATAAAAATCATTTCAGAAAAGTTTAATGTTATATAAACTCAGAATAATTTTTGTGAAAATTTTTATAATCGTTTTGATATTTTTATAGAATTTTATAATTATAATGGAATAAACTTGAAATATTTATTATATATAATAAATGAATAATTTTTAGAAAACTAAAAATTGGACAGCCAAGTTTATCTTTGGAATAACATAAAATAAATTTTGTAGAATTTATGAACCTCTTTCGGTATTTTAAAAGATTTAAAGGTAAAATATATATATAAAAGGTGTAAAAAAATTGGTTGTTTGTGGGATTTGAACCCTGGCCATAGGTCGGTTCAATGTTTTATCAACAAAGGGTATCACCAACTGGTCTGCAGGACAGTTGGTGATATTTGTTGGTTTGTTTTATATAAGAATAGTATCCGTGTTCATATCATCATCCCAAAACAATTTATGCGAAAACCCTAACCCCAAATTCTTATAATAAGCCGTGAATTCTTACAGATCTGGAACGAAACATTAGGGCTTTGATTCCTAAGCTAAAACCCGGCCTATAACTACTTTCAATTGTAAAACTTACTTGATGATCGAGGTGGAACGAACGGGATAAAAAAAACGAGCCTAAGAGCTTCAATTTCGTGTTACAGAGGGTTGGTTAGGAAGGATTTGTAGTTGGGATCACTTAATCGGCACATATAGGTGATCTTGGAGTCCTCAATTTATAGTGAAATCACTCAATTAACAAATTGGAAGGTTTGACTAAGGCTCGGTCAAACCGAGTAATAAACTCAATAACGCTTGTATATATGGCACTATTAGCTTAATTGGATGCGAAAATGATATATTAACCTTCAATCAAATTTAATTGTGACATTGGTTTCTATCTAGAAGCTAAATTTGTGGTCAATGTTCAAGTGGTTAGTTATGGGGTGCCGCAAAATCAGCAGTGGGAAGAAGCAGACAAAGAGAAAAAAAAAGCCTTTTATACAAAACAGTTTGGGATTAAATCAAGAATGATCTGTGGCTCAGTTGGTTTAGTGTGTGTGTTGTGTTTGGTTCGGCTCCGGTTCGAACCACGGCAGGAGCACTTTTTTTTTTTAAAACAGAAAAGGGACTAGTGGGCCGGCCTTGGGTTTGGGCTTAGGGGTTTGGGCTGCGTCAGATGGGCTCAGGAGGGGGTGTTGGGTTGGGTTGTAGGATTTGTTTAGAGGTTGGGTTTATTTGGGTTGTGTTGGCTTATTTCTTCTATAATGTTCCATATTATTATTATTATTATTATTATTATTATTATTATTATTATTAAATAATAAATAAATAAATAAATAACTAAATAAATAATTAGAAGAATACACATATATATGTATATATCATAATACAAGTATATAATGGGTGATTTGATTAACTCAACACTTGGGGAAACATGCGCGATGTTACATCTAACACTCAAACTCTCTCAATCAATCAATCACAAACACAATCAACCATATGAACAAGAGATATAGCGACAAAAGGTGACCGAAAACTTTATTAGTTTACTCAAACCAAAAACACCCAAACCAAACCCAAAGATCCAGTAAATCACTGGATCTATATAACAATACAAAGTCTGAGACGTCTGCTGATGATTATTAGCAGACTATAAGAAAGACAAATACAAACACTTATAGAGAAGATCAACGACTAACAAGAATATCAAACCCTAATCTGACTAGAGAGAGAATAGAGAGAATAATATGAAAAATATCAGATGAATGAGACTTTCGAGAAGTCTTTCCCCCTTTTATAATCAGAGTCATGAGCTGGGCCATATACAGCTGGACACATCAACCTGGGCCAAATGCGATCTGGGCTCTCATATTGAGCCTGTTATACTTTTCCAATAAATCCATTAGCCCAATACCTGAAACACTTAGTAAACTTATTAGCCCAATTTTATGTAAAATGTGTTACAATAACATTTGAATTCTTATTAACGAATGCTTTAAACACTCCCCCATAATTCAAATGTTAAACATGTCAATCATTCCCAGTTTATCACATAAATTCTTATGTTGATCAACACTTAAACCTTTGGTAAAGATATCAACAACTTGATCAGTTGATGATTCCTTTTCAGTTTGTATAACACCATTTGATATCTTCTCTCTTAGAAAATGTAAATCAATTTCGAAATGCTTTGTTTTCTCATGAAATACAGGATTTGTTGCTATGGAAATAGCAGTTTTATTGTCACTATATAAAGTAACACGTAAAGACACTTTAACACTTAACTCATTCAACAAGTTTTTTTAACCAAATGATCTCACAAGAAGCTGAACATAGTGCTCGATATTCAGCTTCAGCTGGTGCTTCTTAATTTTCCAGGAAACTATAGAGTTTCCTAGAAAAATACGATACCCAATAACTGACTTCCTAGTTACTAAACACTTAGCCCAATTAGCATCAACAAAACCACACAATTCAAACTTATTTTACTTACTACACATAATACCTTTACCATGTGACAGTTTGAGATACCTCAACAGTCTTAATGCAATTTGAAGATGCACTTTGGAAGGTTTGTGCATAAATTGACTTAAGAACTGAACAACATAACTTATATCAGGTCTGGTTAATGATAGATATATCAGTTTACCTATCAATTTTTGAAAACTTGACACATTCTCTAATAAGGTATCGGATTTTGACCTATTACCAAAAACAAGATAACTTTGTTCAATAGGTGTACTTATAGGTTTACACCATAAGTAACCAAACTCATTTAAGAGTTTTAAACAATACTTTCTTTGGGTTAATGAAATACCCTTTTTTTTTTAATATAAGACCTCTATACCCAAGAAATATCTTAATTTGCCTAGATCTTTAATTTGGAAATTAGAACTTAAAAGACTTTTAACTTTGTTAATTTCCTGTTCATGTTTTCTAGTTATGACTATGTCATCAACATACACAAGTTCCCTCAGGAATAGAGGTCTCATCACTTGAACCCTCAACACTAGACACAAAACACGGATTTTCAGAAGGCAAATGAGAGTAGTTAACAACCTTTTCAACACCATATTTGACCTTTCCTTCTATGACAAAATCATCATTTTTTTTTTGTAACACAGAGTTCCTATGAGATCTCCTAATAGTATTATCTATTCTATTTCCCTCACGAGTAGAGGTCTCATCACTTAAACCCTCAAAACTGGAAGGGTTAGGTTTTCTACAACCTGTACTACCAGGCTGTTGAACATGATCAACCCCCTGGCAGCTCTGGGAAGAACACCTTCCCCTTGACTAGGTGAGTGTTCATGAGAACCAACAGTTCCCCCTTCATCATTAGGAATATTAGAATTATTATCATTATTGTTATCTAAAAAACTTCCAGTGCTTGTATCTTCATAAGAATCAAAAAGTTTATATGCTCAACATTTTGATAAACAAGTTCACTAGACTGTTGTTTGAAAGGAAAAATATTTTCATAGAACTTCACATCCCTAGAATATTCAAACTCTTTTTTTTTCTTTTCTAAACACCGCAGTTTATACCCCTTTTTAAAAGGTGAATAACCAACTAAAACACACTTATCAGTCCTACTACACATTTTATCACTTTCATTTAAAACTGTTTTAAAACACAAGCACCCAAAGTTTCTTAAATGACTAACAATTGGGGGGAACCCATAAATTTTCTCATAGGGACTCTTACCACCAAGAACAGAAGAAGGAAGCCTGTTGATTAGATATGCAGCAGTCGTAACACATTCAGAACAAAAATTCAAAGGCACATTGCTTTGAAATAACAAAGCTCTTGCTATATTAAGAAGATGTCTATGCTTTCTCTCCACAACACCATTTTGTTGTGGAGTGTAATCACACGAAGTCTGATGAATAATACCTCTTGAATTACAAAAACTAGTCATTTGTTTATTAACAAATTAAGTACCATTGTCACTTTTAAACACTTTAACAGTTTTTTAAACTGATTTTTCAACAGTTCATAAAAAATCAAAATATTTTCAAAGACCTCACTCTTTCCCTTTAACAAGTAGCACCACAAAGACCTAGAATAGTCATCCACTATTGTTAAGAAGTACTTAAACCCTTCTTTGCTTGTGACCCTATAAGGGCTCCAAACATCTAAGTGGATCAACTCTCCTAGTTCTTTTGATTTGTGTTCACTTAAGGGAAAGGGTACCCTAACTTGTTTAGCATTATGACATACTTCACATGGACTGTTATCAAAACCTTTAACATTTAGACTTCCTTTCAAGATAGCAAGAACCTCATTTGAGGGGTGTCCTAATCTAATGTACCACAGATTAGACTCATTCACACTATTAAAACACAAGTTAACATCACTCACATTATCTCCTACAAAATACAATCCATCATGCTCATTACCAGTCACTAGGATTCTCCAGGACTTGGAATCCTGAACATAACAAGCATGATCATCAAACAAGACACTCATCTTATTATATTTTGCTAACTTATAAACAGAAATAAGGTTCACACAATATTCAGGAACATAAAAGACATCAGTCAAAACAACTTCATTACCCAACTTGATATCTTCAATTTTAACAACCTTGGCATTTAGACCATTAGGATGTTTTGCTAACATATTGTAATCAGAGACATCAAGGCAATTGATCATGTTTTCATTAGTACTAACCATGTGTTGGTTAGCACCAAAATCCATGATCCACCTAAGTAATAAGGCTGTTTTGAGAAGACTAGAACCAGAAAAGTTCTTAAACCAATCATAGACTTTAGACAGAACAGATACATTAGAGAACCCATTAACAAGTATGGACTCACCTCCAACATTAGAAGGTTGAGGATCACTTGTTGGTCTCTCACTAATAAGATTCATTAGCTTGGATATTTGTTCAGAAGTAAAAGGCAAAGAAGTAGAGGGAGACAAAGATCCTTTACTAGACACATTAGCTTTACCTTTTCTCATATTACCAGAAAAGTTAGTCCTACCAGGTTGATTAACAACTTTCTTTTTGAAACCTGGAGGATAACCAACTAACTCATAACACCTATCAACAGTGTGCCTTATCATATTATAGTGAGTACACTTTAGGTTGGGATTAGGACCCCTTGTTGTGTTCTTCCTATTGTCTACAAATTGATTAGACCTTGAAAGAAAAGACACATTGGACCCTTTACTACTGGCGCTAGCACCTTTATGTGACTCCTCTCTAGATATGATAGAATAGGCAGTCTTAACAGATGGTAGAGGGTCTTGCATCAAAAGATTAGATCTAACAGTTTGATAAACATCATCTAATCCCACAAGAAACTGCATTAGTTTTATTAAGCTGTTAAAATCATTAAATTTTACAGCAGCAGCACAAGAACATGCAGTAGTTGGACTATAGAATCCAACAGCTTCCACATGTTGTTTAGTTTATGATAATACTCAGAAACAGAAGTGCCATTTTGTGTTAATGAATAAATATTTTGATGCAAGTTGAGTACAACAGAACCATCTACCTTGTCATAGGTTTATCTCAAATCAAGCCAAACATCTCTGGCCAGTTTAGAGAAAACTTGACCTAAAAATAATTCTTCACTAACATAGTTAAGCAACCAGGTAAGCACAACAGAGTTGCACCTATCCCATTGCATTCGTAAAACTTCATCACTAGCAGACCTAACAACAGTACCATCAATGAAACCAAATTTTTTTTTGGCCTCAAGGGCAAGCTTCATAGAACTTGCCCAAACGAAATAGTTCTCTGTCTATTTCAATTTGATACTAATCACAAACAAACTACTAGTATCACTTGGATGAATGTACAAGGGATCACCAATATCTAATTTGCTAATTAGAGTATTGGTGTTCTCTACAAAACCACCACCAGGACTGGCAGCTCCTTCATCACCCATGATACTTAACCGAACAACATTACATACAAACAGACAATAGATAAGACAACAAAATACAGTTAGCAAGAACTAACCAAACAATAGGCAATCAGCCAAAAAACAATAATAGAATCAAGCATGAACCCTAGAAAGGACGAAGCTGTGTCAGTGTTCAGATAGTGGGTTCATCAATCATAGGTGCCCACCCAGAGCTTAACACATGAGTCCTTTTATTATCAATATATATATATATATATATATATATACACACACACACACAAAATAGAACTACACACAGAATGAAAGCAAATAGCAATCACAATCAAGAATTAAAGAACATACAGAGAAACAACAAGAACACACAAATAAGATCAATCATAGATTATACCAAAACAAGATCCAATGCCGGTCCACCCTAACCCGGCCAAAGACGCCTAGACTCAAACAATAAAACCAGAAGGTAAGAAGACTTACGGTGAGCTCCAGCAGCAAGACAATACAAGCAAAAAACTAACCAAAAAATAAGGAACAAGAAAGAACTTACAACTTGCAAAGCTTCGAGCCCAATCCACTACAATCCAGAGCCTAGCCAACAATAGTTGACCGATCAAACCCTAGATCTACAAAGACAGACCCAACATAGAAGAAATAGACAAGATCTACATAGATCAGATCTATCTCAACAACAGAAGACCTCAGATATATGAAGATGACCAGAGATCAAAGACACAACAACAAGAACCCTAGATTTGACAGAAAATAACCAGATCTAAACAAAAACAAGAAAATAACAACGGAAAATGAACAAACAGCCACAGGATCAAGAGCTAAGCTCTGATACCATGTAGAAAACCTTAGATCTAGCACTCAAACTCTCTCAATCAATTAATCACAAACACAATCAACCATATGAACAAGAGATATAGCGACAAAAGGTGACCGAAAACTCTATTAGTTTACCCAAACCAAAAACACCCAAACCAAACCCAAAGATCCAGTAAATCACTGGATCTATATAACAATACAAAGTCTGAGACGTCTGCTGATGATTATCAGCAGACTATAAGAAAGACAAATACAAACACTTACAGAGATGATCAACGACTAACAAGAAGATCAAACCCTAATTTGACTAGAGAGAGAACAGAGAGAATAATATGAAAAATATCAGACGAATGAGACTTTCGAGAAGTCTCTCCACCTTTTATACTCAGAGTCATGAGCTAGGCCATATACAGCTGGACACATCAACCTGGGCCATATACGAACTAGGCTCTCATATTGGGCATGTTATACTTATCCAATAAATCCATTAGCCCAATACTTGAAACACTTAGGTGCTGTTTGTTTTATCTGCAGGAGAAGAGGTGGACCAAAGATCTGCAGTTTGCAAGAAAAAGATTGTTTGTTTGTTAACGTCTGCAGGCTGCTGAAATAAACTGAAATTTAAATAAACTGATTTTTTTTGATAAAGGAGGCGGTACTCCGGTAAATAAACTGATTTTTTACAGCAGTCTGGTGGTAGACAGTGGTGGTGGTGGACCGTGGTGGTGGTGGTGGACCATGGTGGTAGTGGTGGTGGGTGGTGATGGTGGACGGTGGTGGTGGGTAGTGGTGGTGGACCTTGGTAGTGGTGGACGGTGGTGGTGGACGGTGGTGGACCGTGGTAGTGGTGGACGGTGGTGGTGGTGGACCATGGTAGTGGTAAAAGGTGGTGGTGGTGGACCGTGGTGGTGGTGGGTGGTGGTGGACCGTGGTGGGTGGTGGTGGTGGTGGACAGTGGTGGTGGTGGACGGTGGTGGTGGACAGTGGTGGTGGTGGACGGTGGTGGTGGATGGTGGTGGTGGACCGTGGTGGTGGTGGACGGTGGTGGTGGCCGTGGTGGGTGGTGGTGGTGATAGTGGACCGTGGTGGTGGTAGACGATGGTGGTGGACGGTGGTGGTGGTGGATGGTGGTGGTGGTGGTGGACGGTGGTGGTGATGGGTGGTGGTGGTGGACCGTGGTAGGTGGTGGTGGACTGTGGTGGTGGTCGGTGGTGGACCGTGGTGGGTGGTGGTAGTGATGGTGGACCGTGGTGGTGGTGGGTAGTGGTGGTGGACGGTGGTGGTGGTGGTGGTGGTGGTGGTGGGTGAGGAGAAGAGAAAGGGAGAAGACCTTTGAAGACTTTAGAAGACTTTGGAACAAGTCTGCACCAAGAAGAGGTCAAGAAGACCTTTTAGAGTGAAATGTCTTTCAAAAAACAAACAATATGTAGACCTCAAATGTATGCACGCGTCTGCGTGGCGCAGACAAAAGAGGTCAGAAGTGCTTCTGAGCAAAAAACAAACAGCACCTTAGTAAACTTATTAGTAGGGCTGCAAACGAACCGAACGAACACGAACAAGGCCTTGTTCGTGTTCGTTTGTTAAGAATAATACGTGTTCACGAACAGTTCATGAACACTTACCGAACGAGATTTTATGTTCGTGTTCGTTTGTTAAGAAATCACATATGTCCATGTTCGTTTGTGTTCGTTTGTTAAATTCGTTCTTGAACGCACACGAACACAAACGAACATTAATGAACACAAGCAAGTGCTTATGAACACAAACTGAATGAAAACAAACACAAACACAAATGAACATATATTAACTTTCTTATAAAATCGAGTTCCCATACATATATTTACCTCATATAAATAGTTTATTTATTATTGAGGGTAAAATAAATAAAAGTAAAAGAATATCAAGACAAATTATAAAAATTAAAAACCTTATTAAACTATCGAACACAAACGAACATAAACGGACATGTTACCGAACGTTCACGAACATAAATGAACGAACGTGGCCTCTGTTCATGTTCGTTCGTTTAACTAAACGAACGGAATTTTTTGTTCGTGTTCGTTCATTTATTAAACGAACGAACACAAACGAACTTCCCGCCGAACGGTTCATGAACTGTTCGCTGAAAGTTCGGTTCGTTTGCAGCCCTACTTATTAGCCCAATTTTATATAAAATGCACTACTAGAAAATTGGCTATTTGCTACAAAAGTTTTCCTACGGAAAAAATGCGTCACAAATTTTGACAAAGTTGCTACGCATTTGTGACGACTAAAAAAACTCTAATTTTTTTTTTAACAAATTTGATACATAATAGAGACAAATACTTAGAAAATTGCATAGGAAATGGATATTTCCTACACCATATATTCGTAGGAAATGTGTTGAAAATTGCGTAGTAAATGGTTTCCGACGAGGTCTTTTTGTTGTAAAAAACCTCGTCGGAAACCATTTACTACGCAATTTTCAACGCATTTCCTACGAATATATGGTGTTGGAAATTTGTGACGCATTTCCTATGCCATTTCCTATGCAATTTTCTAGTATTTGTCTCTATTGTGTAGCAAATTTGTTAAAAAAAAAAAAAAAACACTAGAGTTTTTTTGTCGTCACAAATGCGTAGCAACTTTGTCAAAATTTATGACGCATTTTTTCCGTAGGAAAACTTTTGTAACAAATGGCCATGTTCTAGTAGTGATGTGTTACAATAACATTTAAATTATTATTAAGACATACTTTCAACACTACCTTTTGAAATTTAAATTTGAAAATGACATAGAAACTATTTGCAAATGGGCATAACCTAAAAAGGTTCCATTATGGTTGTCCATTCTTCATTTACCTTTGAGATTGTCGATTAAGTGGTGGATCGTCTGACCTCATTAACACGCATTAAAATGTTGTGATGTTTGGACGTGCTCGAGTGTTGGTGGAAGTAATTTATAAGGCTAAATTCTGAGATAAAGGGATTTTTTTTTCTACAACGTTCTTTTAGATGCTTGAACTCGGGTTGTTTTGATCTAAATTTTTAAAGCTCAGTTTCAGCTCAAAAATAATTTAAGTTCGTGTCCAACACTTGTAGCCTAGTTTGTTGAGGGCCTAAAGCTTCCTATGGGAGGCTTGGGTTCAATTCCCACTAGTTACATTTGGAGGACATTGGTGGAGGGGAAATGAGGGATGACCCAGCCATTGGCTTGGGTTCGAGTCCTGATCCCGACCGGTTTTACCGATTATTTCACTGTCGTGCCTTCGGGCGGGTGAGTGGTCGGGTTTTCCAGGGAATTGGTGGCAATTGGTCCCGGGTACTCTCGAGTACCTGATTCGTCAAAAGGGTGCCCGAGAGTGCTCAGAAATTGATTCGTTGGCCGTTCAAAAAATAATAATTTAAGTTCGAGTTTGATTCATTTATTACCTAAAGTATAAACATTTATCACACATATGGTTTTAAATATATATTACCTATTATTACTTAAATATATATTTAGTATATAAAATAAAATTTATATAAAAAATAATACTCATTTAAAATCGTCACACTAGCTAAATAAGTGAAACTCACACTCGTTGAGGCATATCTAGGGCTGGTGGTTTTTTTCTTGTAATTTGATTTTATTAATTTCTGTCTGACACTCTTCTTTTACTGTAAAAACAAAAAAAGGGAAAATGACCAATATAGCCCGTTGACCGGGCATTTTGCACAAATAGCCCCCTCCACCGTCTTTGGAGAGACGGGACACGGCTCCCAACCCGCCTGAACCGTCTCCGAGAGGCTTCCCATTTCAGCCAACAGAGGACCGCCACGTGGCGTCTCTGATCCCGAGATGTACCGTCTCTCTCCAGACGGGTCAGAACCCTCTCCCAGACGGTTCACGTTTCCCAAGACGGCTGACCCTTTGGTTCAACCGTCTCCCAGACGGTTCACGTCTATCAATGCCGGCTGACACTTCGGGTCAACCGTCTCAAAAAGACGGGTCACCTTTCCCAAGACGGCTGACCCTTCGGTTCAACCGTCTCTCAAGACGGTACACATTTACCGACGCGGTGGTTCCCGATGAGCGGCGACGCTTCGGTTGTCCGGCTCAGCCCTATAAATACCCGTCTCCCGTCCATTTCCCGTCATCCAACCCCGTCTGAACATAATCAACCACCGTACAACTCCGTCCAAACACCATCTACTACCCGACGACCACCGTCCAACACCGTCCAACCCACCGTCCAACACCGTCCAAACCACCGTCCAAACCACCATCCAACACCAATGGCACCCCAAAGATGGACGGAAGAACAAGAGATTGCGTTGATTGCGGCATGGTTGCATGTTGAAGAGAGTACACACCTCAACAACAAATGGTTCCGGATCCTGAACGAATACAACCGGCTCGTTGGGGGCTCACAACGTACCACCGAGTCGCTTAGCCGCAAGTTGAATGATTTGACGACAAAGTGTCAAATATTCAACGGCCACCACAACCGGACCCTTTACGACGTACCCGCAAACTTTCCTGAAGACGTGGCCATTAGACACAGTCTAAGGCAGTATAAAAACAGGGAGGGTAAAGAGTTTAAACATGTGTCCGTGTGGCAAATGATTAAACATCGTTTTATGTAATTTGTAATTATATTTTTATTTATTTGTAATGGTTTTATTTTTAATGCATTGGTTATATTTTTAATTTGTCGTTTTGTTTTTATATTTAAACGTACTATACTATTACAATCACAAATAAACAATAAATATTATTACAATAACAATTAAAAAACTACACTATTACAACAAACTTCCCGAGAATAAAGAAGCAACAAGAGAAAATTAAGAAGCAACAAGTAAAAAACTACACTATTACAACAAACTTTCCAAATTTACTTCCAGAACTAGGAACTTTGTTTGAAGTAATAGTAATGTCTAACCAACTATTGAGGACTACATCTTAGTGTTAGATGTTTTGTCCTCCACAGCGGCGGTAGTAGCAGTGGTCTACATAGACGTTGTTTCGAATGGTGTATGTGCTCTACACAGACAAGTCCGAAACATTTCCTCGTTTTATGTAACAATAGTTCTCAGTGAGCACACGTCGAACATCGAGACATAAATTCGGAAAGCGAACGAACTTGCCTAAAATGTAGACCACCACATCATCGATCCATTACACGGGTTGCAAACCACGCGCAGATGGAACAACAATCCAAGTAGCCGTACGCAGATGAAACAACAATCCAAGTAACCGGGACATATTTTCCGAAGCCGGTAGGCTTCGGCTGGGAAAGTCAAAAAGGCTTCGGCTGGGAAAGTAAAAAAAACGTCATTGGATTGGAAGATGAAAGCTTAGAGGAGACGGGTGGGTGCATGGAAGATGAAAGCTTAGAGGAGAGCGGTGGGTGCAAATTTCGTTAAGTTAATTGGGGTATTTATATACACTCGTGAGACGGTTCAGACGGTTCAGACGGTTCACAAATTTCGTTAAGACGTATTGGGAAAGGTGACCCGTCTGTTTGAGACGGTTGACCCGAAGGGACAGCCGGCATTGATAGACGTGAACCGTCTTTGGAGACGGTTGAACCGAAGGGTCAGCCGTCTTGGTAAACGTGAACCGTCTGGGAGAGATCTCTGACCCGTCCGGAGAGAGACGGTACAGCCTCGGGATCAGAGACGCGACGTGGCGGTTGGGGGGGGGGTCACAACGTGTCCCGTCTATCCAAAGACGGTTCAGGCGGGTTGGGAGCCGTGTCCCGTCTCTCCAAAGACGATGGAGAGGGCTATTTGTGCAAAATGCCCGGTCAACGGGCTATATTGGTCATTTTCCCAAAAAAGAAGTTGAAAATTGAGTGGTACATTTCTTTAACAAACTCAATTCCAGAGTTCGATCAAGAAGATTAAATAAACGAAATCATATACTAGATGTTTACGTAAAGATTCTTAGCAGTGAAGTGCTAATAAGATCGTGTTTTAATCATCTAAGAATATAAAGAATTAGATACCGATTTAAAACCTTAAACTTGTTGATGTATTTCTTTAAGAAAATACAGTATCATAACTTTTATAAGAAAATTAAATAAATAAATAAATAGCGTGACAACCGTTAGATTCCGTGACAAGAAAATAAAATAGTTGGTAAAGAATCTGTTGACGAAATGATTTGAATGGGTAAGATTCGTTTTAAGCTTCTCGAACCCATTGGTTTTGTCGGGCATGAGAATCACCTTTTATTTCCAATTATGCCCCACTTTATCCTCACTTTGTCTTTTTCCCCTCTTTTCTCTAGCATTTTTTCATTTTCTTTCTTATCTTTTAAAAAAATTAAAGTTAAATATACCAAAGGTCCATAAAGTTAACTATACAAATGGTCCATTTTGTGGGACAGTTCTCGGCCAATGACGTTCTGTTAGCGATTAAATCTTGTGTTGGGGTAAATCTCCAGGCCCCGATGGTTTTACTATGAGGTTTTTTAAAAAGTTTTGGGATTTGCTCAAGAACCCCATAATGAAGATGATGAATGAGTTTTATTATACGGCTGAGATTGGTGAAGGGTGTAATGCTACTTTTATTGCTCTTATAGCGAAATGCGTTGATCCGTAGGCGTTGTCTGAATTTAGACCAATTTCGCTTGTTGGGTCTTTATACAAAATTCTTTCGAAAGTTCTTGCTAATCGACTCAAATTGGTGGTGGGTTCAATAATATCTCCGGTGCAGTCCGCGTTTGTCGGAGGGCGTAACATTATTGATAGTCCCTTGATTCTCAGTGAGCTTGTATCTTGGGCGAAAAAATCGAAATATAAATTGATGATGTTTAAAGTGGATTTTCAGCGGGCTTATGATTCGGTGAATTGGAATTTTCTTCTTAAAACTACGAGAGATATGAACTTCCCGGTTAGATCGGTGAATTGGATTCATGGCTGCATTAAGTCGGCGAGAGGTTCGGTTATTATTAATGGGTCCCCAACTGATGAGTTCGCTTTTAAACGAGGTCTTCGTCAAGGGGATCCTTTATCCCCCTTCCTCTTCCTAATTGTTATGGAGGTGCTTAACATGCTTATGATTAAGGCGGTTAACTCCGGGATGTTTAAAGGAGCGCAACTTCCGAATAACGGCCCTTGTTTATCCCACCTTTGCTATGCGGACGATGTGATATTTGTGGGGGAATGGTCGGCTCATAATGCGGTTAGTGTTTCCCGTTTTTTGAGATGCCTTAGCTTGATTTCAGGCCTCAAAGTTAACCTTGAGAAGTGCAAATTGTTTGGAGTCAATGTGAATGAAGAGAAGGTTGAAGAGTATGCCGACATTCTTTCTTGTGAAGCGGGGTCCTTTCCTTTTAATTATTTAGGTATTCCGATTGGGGCAAACATGAAAGTTGCTAAAAATTGGGAGCCGATTTTGATTAAACTTAGAAAAAAGTTATCCGCGTGGAAGGCTAAATATCTTTCATTCGTGGGTTGTGTTACTTTAGCCAAAGCTGTCCTTGGAAGTGTTCCATCTTACTATATGTCTATTTTTTTCGCTCCTAAGTGCATTGTCAAGAAGATTGAAAGATTGCGCAGGGACTTTGTTTGGGGGAATCCCACGAATGGGCAAAAGATACGCTGGATCAAATGGGATAAGATGATGAGGCCGAAAAGCTTAGGCGGTTTTGGTGTGGGAGGAGTGGAAGACTTCAATGCGGCCATGTTAACTAAGATGTGTGGCTTCTTGATGTCCCGTTAAAAGATAGTTTCCAGGAGTTTTTTCGGTTAGCTTTGTATAAAGACGGCTCAGTTGCGGATTATTCGGTTAACAACAATGGGGTTATGGGATGGAATCTTCATTGGATTCCTGATTATATCCATCTTGTTACCCCTGCGATGACTGCGCCGCTGCAGTCTGTTCTGTCCGGGTTTTGCAGAAAACCGGCGCTGATATATGGGTGTGGGACTCTAATCCGGATGTGGGTTTTGCGGTTAAATGGGTTAAGAAGTTCTGGAAGATGCAGCAACAAGAGGCTACGGATGTTGCACCTTTGATTTATAAGTGGAATTCCTGGGCTCCTAGTAAAGCTAATTACTTATTGTGGAGAGTCCTCCTTGGTATAGTTGCTGAGAAAATGAAACTTGCTCATAGAGGTGTAGTTTTGCCGAATTCCCTTTGCGATATATGTGGTTGCAGCGATGAAGATATCGACCATTTGTTTCTCAATTGTCTTTGGGCGAGAAGCATTTGGTGGCAAGTTCTTGTGTGGATCTGTGTTCCCATTCAATTGGATATGGGGTCGTTTAAGGAGTTGTGGGCTAGGGTGATGAACTCCCAACGTTCGAAGATTTGGAAGAAAACGGTTGGCGCGGTCATGATTGCGACTGTTTCGCGGATTTGGCATGCTCGCAATCTGAAGGTTTTTGATAAATCTTTTATTACGACTATCAATTCCGTGGACCTCATCAAAGAAGACGTGTATGCTTGGATTGTGAATCGCTCGAATCGGAAAGTTCCAAGTTGGGAGAAATGGGTTGATTTTGATATTTTAGATATGTTGTAATGCTTTGTTAGTTTGTTTTGTTGTTTGTGGTTGTAATCTTGCTGTCACCATCTTGGTGGGCCTTTATATTTATATATAAAGTCGTTTCTTGTTCAAAAAAAAAAACAAATGGTCCATTTTAACGTCAAGTGGTACTTCTACTATGTTATACCAAAAACCCTAATATATTCTTCCTTGCTTATGTTTGAACATGAAATATTCCCTCTAAGGCGTATTTCTCAAACAAATAGGTTAGATCCACATTAACACAAACGGTCCATGTGATTCATCAATATTGCACATTTGATCCTCAAGTATCGGAAAAAATACAAATGGTCATCACTTTGACTTTCGATTCACACATACACTCCTCAAAGTGAATGATTGCACAAACACAAAAGATACCTTTCTAGGCCCAACTCCCCCACCATCACACTCCCCCACCATTCCGTCGGGCACTACCCTTATTCAGTGGCACAGCGTAGTAGGGGCGGCAGAAAATTTTGAAAATATAGGGTTTCGACCCCCCGAAACTGGTTTTCGACTCCCCAGTGACTTCCGACCCCCCGAACCTTGGGGTCAAGCTTCGCCACTACCCTTATTCTCTTCCTCTTAATCTTATTATGTTGAGAAGCGTGTCAAGGCGCAAGGTGGGGACCTAGGACTGTGATGTGATCATCGTTGGCTGAGAGAAGAAGCAAACAACAACTACAATATGATAGGGTGATTTAGTAGCGGCTTTCGTACCAAACCCAAGTCGAAAAGTGTGAAGAGTTATAACTCTTTCGAATGGTTAATTAAAAGGCCGGGAAGCAAAAAAAAACCTTTGATGCTGACAATTTAGAACCCCTAGAAGCAACTTCAAGACTTTTCCTATTGTGCAAGCTTTATTTTGAAAAATTCACGACGAATATGGGAAATCGATTGTGTAGAATTTACTATAAATGGGAAGAAATCATCACCTGATTTAGAGCAATATTAATAATGATTTGAGATTTTGTAGTTATTCCTCCGATATACTGAATGTTTTGGAATTGTAGTTGTTTGTCACACCCCGTCAATGTGGAATATTTTGCTACACAAAAGCTTTTTAAGAATATGATTAAGCAAACATTTAAATGAAATAATATAAGTTTGAATACCCAATAGTTAGGTGTTTACATCACCTAAAAGAATTGTTTGAAAATCAAGATTTTGCATCTATTTCTCATGGTGGATGAGAAATAACATGAAAATCTTCCAAAACGAGTATTCCAAAAAGATGTAAGTTTAAATCCTTTTCCATGATTAATGATCAATTACGTAGAAAACATGCTAAAAATCATCGGTATAGAGTTGGTTAGTTCACAGGTTTATGAGACTCCACAAAAACCGTTTTAAGAAAACACATGCATAGCTAGTTAAATTCGTGAATGATTAAAACAATGCCTAGCTAAGACACCGACATATGTGACCAACATGAGCGTATAACCAAATCTTGATTGAGAGTGTTCATCGCCCATTGTCCAGTCAAGACAATAAAAAATCGTTTTCGGAAGTTTAACCACTCTTTGTCTTTACCAAGTTAGCACTCCTAACCAAGAGTGGGGCATTAAATCCACAAACACGACTAGACGAAAGCGACTCTGTCATTGTTCGTTCATTTAATTAACAAAAATAATTTCATGCTCATGTTCTTTCATTTAGCAAATGAATGATTCACGCTAAATGCTTTACGTATAATTCTTTAACATTCGGTTCATTACAACCTTACTTGTTCTAGTAAAAATGGTGTGGTAAACACGTACATGTAGCATAAATACAGTTAAGATCATGAATAGTACTAAGCTCCATTAAGTAGCGTGACGAACCAAACTTTTACTAAAATCAATACCGGTTGTTAGGGATGAGCTCAGTACCAGTATCGAAATTGCCAAAATTGGGTACCGATACCGTCACCAAAATTGTTCGGTATGGTACCGGTACTGAAAATGCCAAATAGTCGGTACCAAATAGATACCGAAAATAATTCAGTACGAGAAATATATATGGTACCGGTATCTGGTACATTTGCTCATCCCTAGCGGTTGTTACGACTTTAACTGTTTTCAAATATTAAGGTCTATTTGGTAATGGGTGATCGAATGTATGTGAGAATGAAACAGATGAGGTGATGGAAAGGACAAAGAAATGAAATGGATCATTACCATTCCATGGTGTTATTTGGTTACGATGTGATAAAGGAATTAATTAAGACATTGTGTTGTTTGATAGACAGGAAAAAACGAAGGAATAAAATCGGCGGTGGGTGGTGGTAGTGGTTGGTGGTAATGGTGACAGTGGGTGGTGGGTGGCGATGGCCCGCGATGATGGTGGGTGGCGGTGGTCAGTGGTAATAGTGGTGGCAATGACGTTTGGTGGTTGTGGCGACGACAATGGATGGTAGTGGTCATTGATGGTGGCGGTGATGGTGGCAGTGGCGGTAGGGGTAGCGATAGGTGGTGATGGTGACGAAGACGAATGGAATAAAAAAAAAGGTGTTTGGGGGTTGGGTGGAATGCATTTTTGGGTTTTAGAGGGAATAGAATGTCTTATGTAATGCATGATTTATTAACCCAACCAAACACCCTTTTTTCATTCCCTCACAATAGTTCATTTCTTTCGGTCTTTAATTCTTGCATACCAAACATTACCTAATGTATAACAAAAATAAGTAAATTATGTGAAAGCCATTGCGAGGCAAATACTAATGTTCAAGTTGTTGGAACCAAGCCTTACAAAGGTTTCTTTTTATAGTTTATTTGCGCTTACAACCTTTAAGATGTGATATTTTATAAACTTTCGGATTTGTCAATGTGACCTCTTTATTTTTTAACAACGTTTCAACTTAAATCTTTTTCATGGCGTGAATACCAATGAACAATTTGGCGGCATCGAGAGTTTTCTCGCGGGATTTATGCTATTGTTCAAATAATCAAAATCGAGCCTTACAAATTTTAGCACCCCTATCACAATCCACGAGTTTCATCCCTGGCACAAATTAGTATCATAAGCATGATAAAACTTTTTGTTCTTTGGTGATGGTTTACATAATTTACATACTTTACGTTGGTTGTTTAGGGCATATGGAGTCATCCCGAATTCAAGAATTCATTTTCATTTTCTCGATTTCAAGGGGACATTGTTTCGATTTCTCCGGTTCCAAATACCTGATTGCTTGTTTTCTTCTTGCATGTCTTTGAAAATTTCCTATTTTCAACCCATTTTCCCTAATAGAATTGCCACACCATCACCTACCTCATCACAAAACCAACTCCACCTTTATCTCTCAATCTCCCCAATCGAGAAAATTCCATATACCGTAGCAGATCACTTGAGGTCATGGAGTGCGGGTTACCCTTTGCCAAACGTTCAAGATCCAGAGAATGTTTCTTCGGAAAGTAGCGGTAAAGAAGGAAACCACCAATCAACTTTTACTCCGGCATTTAATGAGGATTGTTTTTAGGAAACTGTTAATGAGGAGGTTAATGTTGATTGTGAAGCAGCTGTAATCAAAGGAGGTCTCTCAAAATACAAGTCAAAGTTAGCGGCAAGAAGGAACAAAAAAGTGGGCCGACCCAAATCAGTGTTTTTAACTAATGTGTTATTGTAACACCCCAACCGATGGCGGAAACATCGAGGTGTCACGTAGTGATGATTGTTCAATAGCTCATGGACTAAAGTGTAAATTTGAATACATTGATTAAATAATTTATTACATTGAAATGAAATACAACGATACTAACTGTCAACCAAATTGAAATACAATGAATCAAAATCTAAATATAAATCCGAAAGCTTAAAGGATGCATCTCAAAACAACCTGAAACATGTACAAAATCATTTGGTCAATACAAAAATTGTATTGGTGAGCATACCCTGTTTGAATAAATATAGTAGAAAAAGTGTTTAGCAATTCATGTGCGGTACCATTTGCAATTATGTAATAAGTAATATCCGTTCAAAACCAAACCTGAGAATAATGACTAACACATGACTAACCAACTGAATAATGAATTAACAAGACAATGACCAAGATTCTCTCAACAGAGTCTCAAGGGGGTATACCATAGTACTATTCATTGAAAAGCTAGGCCGCCCAGCGGTTAATGATTTTGACAAGTCATAGACACACCAATTAACATAAAGCAAACACACATGAGAATTGCATTTAGTAAAAGAAATAGAAACTTGATAGTAAGTACATGAGTCACCCCAAAATAGTAAGACAGTAAAAAGGGGAAAGATATACTCACAGTTTGCAAAAGCGATCAAAATCCACTTAAGCGGTCGTGAGCTAAGCAATGGGAATTCCGGGGAATTCAACCTATAACGTGTAAGATTACTAATAAGGAAATGTCTAAAAAGTCTAAGGTATCTAGGGTCTAAGGCATTAGGGTTTGCTAATTCGATTTGGGGAATTAGAGTTTTTATGATAAGTCGCGTTAATGTAAAAGTTGTATATCACAAATAATATATGCAAGGTTGTAAATGTGGTTTGAATAATATAATTATTACCTATTGAATATTTAGATAAAAATATGTTTGAATAATTAAGAGAAAATAATTTAGTTAATTTCTTTAACTAAATTAAAATAAATACAACGATCATAAATGTATAAATAAATAATTATATGTTTCACAATGATCCAATAAATGATAATTAAGATTTTCAACATAAAACATTTCTATTTTATAAGAAAAATATCTAAAAATAGATATTTAAATAGTGTGAATAAATAAATGTTCAATTATGTCTAATTAAACATAAATAGGATTAGAAATACAAGACATGATCCATAAATGTTATTTTTGTGGAAACTGGATTCTTAAGAATGTAAATCAATGAAAATGATTTTCTCATAATTTTTATAAAGTTATTTATATTTAAAACTGATTTAATAGAATAAAATCATGTTTAAATGATTAAAAATAGGAAAATTAATAAAAATAAAGGTTTTCTGAACCAATAATTTTTAATTAAGATCATGATGATTAGAAATAATTTATCAAAAATTTTGAGATAAAAAAATCATTAAAAATGAATTTTTAATCAATTAATTATGATTAAAACAATTTAAATTAATAAAATCATGAAAATAGATATTTTTCAGAAAACTAAAAATATGACAATTTTCTATGAGGTGTCAAGAGTCTACATCTAAATTTTCATAATTTTTGGGTAAAAATTGGATTTATTATGAATATTTCAAGTTTATTGTGTTTATTTATTAATATATAGATAAAAACAAAACTGAAAAAAAATATGAAAATGGACGCGGGTTACAAGATTCGAACCCGAGTCTATGCTGTATACATCACACACACAAGCCACTACACTACAAGACCTTTTAGTTGAATAAGTTTGAAGAAAAATTTATATAAACCTTTATCAAGTTTCATCTTCTTCCCCAAATTATTCTACATAAACCCTAACCCTAACCCAAAATCAATAACTCGATTCAGAGATGTTTATCATCCGATTTTAAGGGGCTTTTGAAGAAGAACAACGAAAATAATAAACGGCATCAAACTTTAGAACTTACAATCGCGTTTTTAGAGTCGAACACGAATACAAAGAATCTGAAAATAGAGCCACGATTGGAAGCCTTAGAACACGATTCAGATATGTTTTCTTGAGGATTTGTGATTTGTAAAAGTGCAGAAACGAGAAAGCATCGAGTATTTATAGTGTTCATGCTTTAAAACGGACTTTAATGGTGTTTATGTATTCCGGCGGTTACGTTTTTAAACCCAATCAATTCTCAGTTTATGGTTCGTTATTAACATATTAAAGAGTTGGAATAACCTTGGTTATGATGGAGGAACGTTCGGTATCCCTTAATACACATTAAAGAACATCAACCGCTCAAAATACCATGGCCGGAAAACGATTCCGGTGGCCGGAATCTGTATCGCCGGGAAAGCGAGAAAAAAAAATGATGACAAAGTCTGATTTTTTTTGAAAGTTTGGGTAAATGGCAAAAAGGCCCCTTTATTTGACTAAGTTAGTTTATCTTGAAACTAGGTTAGCATTTACTTTATAAAACTTTAACAAAGTTAAGTTAGTTTAACCAAAAAGTTTCTAAAACTTTATAAAACTTGAAATTTTTATAAAATCCAGTGCGTAGACGTTTCAAGATACGTATTTGAATAAAACTTATGCTCGATCCGTAACGAATATAAATGATAAGATTTTAGTTTACTCTAAAATAAATTTTGAAAGCAACGAAATTTATAGGGGTTATAATAGAAATATGCGAAGGGCTAATGTTGTAGATTTGACGTAAAACGAGGGTGACGGTTGTCACAGTTATGGCCCAATAATCTTAATTGGAAGCGGATGGATGATCCATTTTGTCTAAATGGGCTACTGGGAATAAGTGAGGAGAATTCTATGTCTACTTCAAACATTTTACCTGTAGATGATACAGAGATGCCATCGCCCACCCAAGAGGAGAGTGGTATGCAGACATGAAGACAAACAAAGATAGATACATGAGACCCGGCTGCAAAAAATCCCGATATACATGTTAACAGCGAAGTAATTGTGGGTCCACAGGATTATGAAGTCGAAACAGAGGTGGGAGAAACAATGTAGATGGGAAGCAAATTAGGGGTTTAAACTGATGGTTTTGAAGACGTGTAGAGATAGACGGTACAAAACGAAGGAGTACAATTGGGTAAGGTATGAATTTCTTACCTCTAAATGTTCGGGGTATAGGGGTTAGTGGCAATGCTGAATGGGTTAAAAAATTGAGGGTCGACAATGGGGTTTCATTCTTGGCTATTCAAGAATCAATGTGTAGCGATGGTAGTAGGGTGGATTTCAATAGGTCAGGGGTAGTGGCAGTCCTGTTTTTGACTTTGTGTATTCTACTGGGAATTCCGGGGGTTTATTTTGTATATGGGATAATAAAGTGTTTAACAAAGAAAGGGTGATTAAAAAAAGGAATTTTCTTATTGTATCATGACGGCTGCACGAGGATGGGACGGTTATAAATGTCGACAATATTTATACTCCATAAAAACTAGAGGATAAGAGAAGATTATGGGAAGAGTTAATGATGTTGAAAAAAGATCTACTGGGTCCGTGGATTCTCTTAGGAGATTTCAATTCAGTTAAGTGTCAAGAGGAAAGAAGGAACACAAGGTTTAGCTATTCTAATGCTCGTTGTTTTAATGACTTTATTGACGATTCTGACTGTAGGAATACACTATGTCTGGAAGGCTTTTCACGTTTCTGGCTGGGAAGGGGATAGGATGTAAAATGAGCAGAATTGATAGAGTTCTTGTTTGTGTAGATTTTTTAACAGGTGGCCACAGGCATGTCTTCGTGCCCTTCCTCGGGAGCGATTAGACCACTGCCATTTGTTCTTGACTTTGGTGGATAATAATTTTGGAGCTAGGTCGTTCAGGTGGTTTAATTCTTGGGCCAACATGGATGGATGCGAAGAAGTTGTGAAAAAGGTTCTTTTTGTAGTCACTTTGAAGGCAAACCTAATGAAATGTTGACAATGAAATTCGAACAACTTAGGCAAAGCTTGAAAAGTTGGGGAGCAGATATAAAAATGAAAGAGGATGGAGAAATGCAGCTGATAAAGGAAGAGATTGAGACTATGGAGAACATTATGGAGGGTAGGGAGCTAGAGGAAGATGAGGTCCGGACGTGGACCGAGTGTAAGAGAATCAGGGAGGAAATGGGGTATCATAAATTATCTGATTTAAAGCAGAAGTCTAGACTGAAATGGGCTATGTTCTGGGACGATAATACTAAGTTTTTTTCATACTGTTATAAATGGGAGAAAGGTGAGTAATACTATTCATGGGTTGATGGTGGAAGATAAGTGGATAACAAAACAGGCTTTGGTGAAAGGACAGACGCTCAGACATTTCAGATAGCTATTCAGAGAAGACATTAAGCATAGACCAGAGATCATTTGTGAGGGTTTGAAAGTTTTACCGTCTAGCGTCGCTGACTCCTTAGTGGTGTCGTTTACCAGAGAGGAAGTAAAGAAAGTGGTTTTCGAGTGTGGTCCTGATAAAGCCCCGGGTCCAGATAAAGCCCCGGGTCCAGACTACTTTAATTTCCAGTTCGTGAAGAGACTTTGGAACCTTTTGGAAGAAGATTTTTAATATTCTAAATTGTTTTCATGAAACAGGAATTATAAGTCAAGAGTGCAGCGCTGCTTTCATTACGCTGATAACGAAAGTCAGAAATCCATTGGGTTTTAAGGATTTTCGCCCTATTACTTTGATCGGGATGATCAGTAAGGTTATTTCCAAAGTGTTGGCTGCTCGTCTTAAGAGTGTTATCGGTTTAGTGGTTACGGATAAGTAGTTAGCTTTTTTACATGACATGTACATTCTTGATGGCCCACTTGTAGTGAACGAGTTGTTATCCTGGCTGAAAAGGATGAAAAGAAAGGCGTTTTTCATGAAAGTGGATTTTGAAAAGGCCTATAACAACGATCATTGGAGGTGATCCTTTCCATTTTAACTCAGATGGGATTTCCTCTCAAATGGGTGAGGTGGATTAAAGGGATTTTGGAGTCGGCTAGATCAACTGTGTTGGTTAACGGAGCGCCCACGTTTGAATTCAATTGCGAAAAAGGCCTTCGGCAAGGAGATCCATTGTCCCCTTTTTTTTGTTTTTAATTGTGATGGAGGTGCTCTCTTACGTGATTTCTAAAGCGTGTTCGGTGGGCGAGTTCGAAGGTATAATGATGGATAAGGATAGGGTTGGTATCTCTCATATGTTCTATGCAGATGATGCTATGATAGTGGGTTCATGTAACACCCTAGGCATATCCCACATCTCCGTGGATATGAGAGATCTTGGTTCATAAGTAATATCCTGCCTCATAAATCACCAACGCGTTTTGGGCTTAGTTGGCTGTGGAGCACATGAAAACTGCACAGTTAAGCGTGCTCAGGTGGGAGTAGTACTAGGATGGGTGACCTCCTGGGAAGTTTTCACTCGGGCAACCAAAAACAAATCCGTGAGCTTCTAATAGGCAAAGCGGACAATATTGGATGATATTAGAGGCGGGGTGTTACAGTTCGTTGTCAGAATTGAATACTAGCGGGTCATGCGCATTTTAAGATGCTTTCATATTCGGGATTGAAGATTAATGTTAATAAATCTTCTCTTCATGGGGTAGGAACTACCAGGGACGAGATTTCGGACATGGCGAGTATGGTTGGGTGTCGTTTGGGGGAGATTCCTTTTGAATACTTGGGAATGAAAGTAGGCGCCAACATGAACAAATGTGTTAATTGGAAAAAAGTGGTTGATGTGGTGGATAATCTCTTAGCGTCTTGGAAAGCTAGAATGTTATCCATAGGCGGTAGGGTAACATTGATTAAGGCAGTCTTGGAAAGTATTCCCGTTTACTATTTTTCCATTTACAAAGTTCCTAAAGCTATCATCCAGACTTTGGAACAACGTATGAGGCGCTTTTTGTGGGATGGGTCTCAAAACAATAGTAAAATCCATTAGGTTGCTTAGGAGCGGGTGGCGTTACCGAAAAATAAAGGAGGTTTGGGGATTAGTAGGATGGAGGTTACCAATGAAGCCCTTCTAGCGAAGTGGGTCTGGAGATTCGTGGAACAGATTTACGAGCGGATGTTGGGTTGCGATTGTGAAAAAAACGCCAAAAAATGATGTTAAAAGGAAAGGGGCTTAATAACTATTTCAGAGGAGTCTTGGGCAATGGTCAAAATATTCACTTCTAGATTGATGCTTGGCTTTTTGAAGAACCGCTTAGATCTAAATTCCCAAACATGTTTCAGATTGCGACGTACAAAGACAGCAGAGTTTCAGATTGCTGGGCGGTTATGAGTCAGATGGGTTGTTGGGCACTGAGCTGGAACGTGCAGGTCTTTTCAGACGCAGCTGCTGCAGAATGGGAATCCCTCGATGCTGCTCTTGCTGGTAAACAGATTTCGGTTTCGATGGACAGGTGGGATTGGACAGCAAACGATCAACGTGTTTTCTCAGTAAAATCCGTCAAAGCGGTGAAATTGGCCGAGATAAGTTATGTGCTTAATGTTAAGTTCAAACGGTTAAATTGGATTCCTTCAAAATGCAACATCTTTGTTTGGAGAGCGACGTTAGATAGAATTCCCACGGCCGCCGCTTTAGGTAGGAGAGGCGTCTTTATCGAGGATGATCAATTTGGGATTTGTAGATTTGGCGTCGATAGTACAGACCACCTTTTTATGGGCTGTTGGTTTGCAGCTGAAGTTTGGGGAAGGATCAGTCATTGGTTTCGGTTCGATCCTGTGTTTGCCTTCTAGTTTGCTGATTTGATGATGCTATACAAATCAGCTAGCTGCACTAAGGTGGGGAAGAAGATTGTTTATGGTATAATAATTGTGACTTGTTGGTTGATTTGGAAGGCGAGAAACGATAACAGATTTAATGCTCGGAGTTTAAAGGCTATAGATGTGGTGACCGGTGTGAAATTGTTATCGTTTTTATGGTTAAAAAGTAGATCGATGTACAAGAACCTTCTTTGGAATGAATGGTTTAATTACCCTTTGTATATGTTGTAGTTTTGTGCTTCTTGTCTTGAGGTGTCGCGTTTGTTTTAATGAAAGTCAATTTTCATAAAATAATAATAAAAAAAATTATTTTTAGTTCATTTTCTTGTTTATGTTTTTTTTTATTTCTAATTCTACACTTCTTTACTAAATCTTTTTAGTTATCATAAAACAACTTTTTTTTTATTCGGATAGCATAGTGGTCTCTTTTTTTGTTTTTGAGGAACCACTGATAACTGACGCGGACCCGGTTCGAGCGGCGCCATGGCGTCAAACTGGTTTGTTACCCCGAAAGTTAACCTAACCACCCAGGCTATCTTACCTTAAAAATGAGCAAATAAAAGAGGTAAGTCACCATTGGGGTTGGTGGACCAATGGTAGAAGCAAAGCTTTTAGGAACACCTAAGGAAGAGATCATGGGTTCAAGTCCCACAAGGAGTGAAATTTGTCGTTAAAAAAAAAAAAAAGAGGTAAGTCACATCACATTGGGACAAAATTTTGCATAAGATTCAATGAATGGATTCTGTATCGGAATATAATCCATAGAATATCATAAGATGACAATAAACTTTGTCGGACTTGAATGAGAAAAAGACGTTTATTCTAATGTTGATGAAATTAATGTTTTCAACAATTTTAGGTCATTTACATGAGGGTTGATAAGTGTTATAACAAGTTGTAATAAACTTATCTAAGAGAATTGATTTGATATCAGACGCCCAGACCTCGTCTAAACATAAAGGGAATACACAACAGATATTTGGAGACGTTTTTTCCTGCCAACTCGTATTTCGGTTATCATTCATAAACAAAGATTTTCAATCTTAGACATATATGTAACAAAACAATCTCTATATTTGGCTATGATATGTAGTCAATGTCTATCTGAAAAACTCGAATTTGAATTATATAATGATATACGTCAAAATATACATATATAAGTCCCTGATTAAACTCTCAAATTGCGCGTTTTCGACTGCAATTTCATAAATTTGGTACTTAATCACTTTCTATTGTTTTTGCAGGTCTTAAACGGCGCCCCAAAGACAAAGTTAAAGAAAACGAGCGAAATCTGGACGAAACAGACATTTCCTGCAGATTAAGAAGTTACTGACCTAAGTGCAGGGCCGTGCAACATTTGTACACGGTCGTGCTGATCTTCTTGACTCACCAACCAAAGAGTGCACTGCCAGTGCATGAGTTCGTGCAGACCGAGTTATCGGTAACACAGATCAGCACGGTCCTATAGACCAAGTGCATGACTGTACAGACTCATTTTGCTCGGAAGCACTGCCAGTGCACAAGCCAGTGCAACCTGATACTCTACCACTTCCTAATCAGCACGGTCGTGCAGACCAAGTGCACGACCGTGCACCTTTATCAAGTCAATCAATCCACTTGCCCCACTTGTTTGACCCACGTAGCCTGACGTCACGATCAAAATAAAGTGCAGACTGTGCACTTTCTTGCGTTCGCTTTTGTAAAAACTCTATAAAACAGAGCATAAGCTACTGATCAGATTCAATACAAAAAAATGTCATTTAGTGGCACACGCTTTTAATGACATTAGACGTTTGTGACGCTAATTAGGTGTTTAGTGACACTTTTAGTGGCATTTAATTGTTATCCCACTAATTTTGACTTTTAGTAACCACTTTAGGTATGTCATAATTGTTTGATACACGCTTTAGTGACATTTAATTATGTGTCACTAATATCATCTTTTTTTAACCAAGTTAAAAATAATTTATTTATGTTTGTCATGTTAGGTGGTTAACGTGTGTTTATCGTGTTAGCTTTCCGAATAGTTGTCATGTTAGGATTCCCGAAAGAGATACTAGTTGTCTGAAAATGGGAATGTTGATCTCGCGCCTTTTTAACATATGTTATGTAGTTGACATCCTTAGGTTGTTATTATAGGGTATTTACATATATATTTTGTATTTGGAGTCTTACTTATGTTAATTTAGTGTTTTAGAACTAATCTAGTTTAAACAACTTCCTACTATCTATTACTGGTAAATCAGGGACAGAGTTTAAGTACCTATTGCATACACCTGCGTCTATGGATTGATATCTGGTTCTTATCTATGTTATACTATATATATGATAGGGTACACTTACCTTTTTGTGTTTGTTTTAGTGTTAAGGTCTAAACCATTTATATATATATATATATATATATATATATATATATATATATATATATATATATAGGATTTGGTTCAAATGAGAACCTTTTCCTAAATTGAGAACTGTGGGAACCATTCTAGACCACAAATTTCTCTAAGGCAAAAAAAATTTTTTTTTTGCTTTAATCGCTGCTTTATATGCAGGAATTTTTTTTTCAATATACACATATGTATAAATGAAAAAAAAAATAAAAAAATATTCCTTGCATAAAAATGAGCGATTAATGCAATTTTTTTTTTTTTTTTGCCTTTATATGAAATGTGTGGCCCAGAATAGTTCTCTCAGTTCTCAAATAGGGGTTGATTCTCTTAGAATCCTTACCCTATATATATATTAAAACTAATCGTGTGTTTATTCAATGAAAAATTTACGTATATACACACCTCATATAATTACACTAGCTTTTATCCCGGGAGTGTCCCGAGGTTGAAAAATATAACCATTCTAATAATACTAATACTAATAGTAATAATTATTACTCTTGTAATTAAATAAATAAAAAAAATAACCTTGCTATAAGGTGACACCATGTGTTGCAGTGTTGCGCGATTCTTTCTCCTAGCTTCTCTTGATGAAGTATACATATCCATCTTTAGAAGAGTAAAATTCCAATGATAGCATGACGATTGGGCTAAATTTCAACATTGTATATAAGAACCTGGTTTAAAAGAAAAAACATGATTAATGAATAACCTGAACACTTTGTGTTTTTTTCCTGTATGAACGAAACCCATAAAAAATAGTCGTTTTTTTCTCCGTTTTTTATATAGCACTATGGTACTCGTTGGAAAGATAATAAAACGCTCGATAATTTGGTGTAATTTTTTTCTTTAAAAAATCTCGTATATAAAAGATATTAACGTTTAAAAATGATGGGAGAAACATTAGAGAGGAAAATCTAAATTTGTTTTTAAATTTTTAAAGAGATTAGGGTTAAATAAGTGTAGGAGAATGGATAAAAACAAAATAAAAAAATAAATCAAAAACTCTTACCTTAACGTGTCACGTGGCAGCCTCCATTAAATGTCACCTCATCAATATTCAATTCTTTTATTATAAGTTATTGATATTGATATTGATATTTTGTATACCTCTAGAGTCTAGACAAAGTCAAAGTAAACACTATTGAAAAGTATATTAATATGATCTAAAGTAATCCACGTTGATTAATAAAATATCACCAAAAGATATTTACAAGATAAAAATATTCAACATAATTAACAATCAAACTAGGATTCTATTACCCGCGCTTCGCGGCGGGAGCTCCTGTTGCGTTGAGGGTTTGGTGGACGTTAAAGATCGCGTGTCGTTGTGGGAGCTCCTGTTGCGTGGAGGGTTTGTGGATATAAAAAATAATATTAAATGACTGTTATTCTCGTGTGGGCTTCAAAGAAATACTCGTGGCTAAAAGCTAAAAGTTTGGTGGTCAAAGTTTGAAATCCTAAAAGCTAAAAGTTGGATGATCAAAGTTTGAAATCCTAAAAGCTAAAGTTTGGTGACGTTAAAAGTTTTTGTGGTAAATAAAGTTAAGCTAAAAATTAGTAGCCAAAGTTTAAAGTTTTAAATTTTAGAAGCTAAAAGTTTGAGAGTATAAGTTTAGTTGTCAAATTGGACCTTGTTGAAGAACATCGATAATAGGGAAGAAGGTAACGGCTGAAAGTAAATTAAATAGATATGAAGCTACTTGAGTGTACCAAAATAATAGGGTATTTTAATTTTCACCAATGATGGTAAGCAAGGGGTGGCATATGGATGTAAACACGTGGATAAGTAAACCACAAATTCATGAGACACGTGAGCAAAAGCATTACAGCTTGTACTCTATGTTATTCTACTGGTAAGTTACTGTATAACTGTCCTTCCTTTAATAGTATAGATAATTCATGAAAATGGCTTATTTTTATAGGGTGGTGATATTTAAACCCCCCAGCTTCTATTTAAACCTCCTCCAAGCGCCTCGCTTAGGCCTAAGCGAGGCGCTTGGAGGGGGTAATTTATTTTGGTAGTTTTTTGATGTTTTGAGTTGTTTTTTTTTAATTTAATAATTATAAAAAGTTAAAAAAAATTAAAAAACAAAGTAATAACCCTCAACATTGTCAATGACTTAAACAAAGTAATAACCCTCAAACATTGTCAATAACTTAAACTTGACATCATCAAAGGATATGTGTAAATTAGGTGTATGTCATCTTGATCAAAGTAGTCGTCTGATAACAACTGAAAAGTAGCCGGTGCAAGTTATGTTGTAGCTTCCAAAACACGACGTCATTGTAGCTCATATGTTATTATCTCTTCTCTTATTCTCTGTTTCTCTAGTTCTCGATGGATTATTGCTCTCATATCATGGATCATAGAGATTTAAGCTAATTAAACTCATATCTCAAGCCGGTGCAAGTTATGTTGTAGCATCCTTGATCATCTTCTTGTAATTACTTTTCAGTTGTTATCCGAGAGATAGCGGTCAACGATGAAGACAACCTGAAAACAACCGGATACCATGGATCAGAGAGATTCAAGCTAATTACAGTTATTTGGAATGTTTCTGATCATTACAGTAACGAAATCATTCTCACATGAATATCCTTTGAAATCAATGGGAAGATAGATAAACAATCCTCATCCACAATGTTCTTACCTATAGCTACCAACGATGATTGCCAGTGAGATTGATAACTGGACAGGTTAGCCAGGTGTTTGTCAAAAAGGTAGAGCACACCACTAGAGCAAAAAGTTGTGTGTATTAGCAAAAAGTTGTCAAAAAACCTGCGTAAAGTACTAAAGCCACATATCTTGCCATTAATACCAACTGAATTTTACTTGCTTGCATGAAAAGTTCATTGTACGATGTCTTTTTCAGAGGACCTCGACTCTTGAGATGTTGCAGGTGTTTGAAAAGTTTGAACTGAAATTGAACTTTTCATGCAAGCAAGTAAAATTCAGTTGTTTTACTAATTTCATAGTCTTGATACTTTTAACAATCGGATCGGCGCTAAACAATAGAAAGTAATTACAAATATTGCTAGAGGGTCACTATTCATATATAAAGAACATTAATCGGTTTCATCTTTGTTTTCTTGAGTTCAACTTTCCATGATCTACCTTTATCATCTCAGAGAGATATCTGTCAACGATGGAAGGGAATCCGAAACAATAAAAAGTAATTACAAAGAAGATGATCAAAGATGCTACAACATAACTTGCACCGGCTTGAGATATGAGTTTAATTAGCTTGAATCTCTCTGATCCATGGTATCCGGTTGTTTTCAGGTTGTCTTCATCGTTGACCGCTATCTCTCGGATAACAACTGAAAAGTTGTCTCATTAATTCCAATTCCAATTCCACCGGTGCAATCAGAATCTGAAGAGAAGCTATCATCTCAGAGAGATATCTGTCAACGATGATGGCGCAGAGGTTAGCGGTAACTTTAAATTTTGAATGATCGTCGGTTTGCTCTCTATATACCAATCAACAGTAGCGATCATTACAGTTATTTGGAATGTTTCTGATCATTGTAAGAGGGTCACTATTCATACATAAAGAGATAAAGGTTGTACACGAGTATAATCAAACAAGGGTTGCCCGAAGTTTGATTAGCTTGAATCTCTCTATATACCAATCAACAGTAGCGATCAGAGAAAGATTTAGTTGAAAGTGGATACAATGGATCAGAGAGATTTAAGCTAATTAAACTCATATCTCAAGCCGGTGCAAGTTATGAAATGACACATGCAGAATGTAATGTCATGCACAATGTGATTTGTATTAATGGCAAAGTGATTTGTAAGGGAAGAAGAAGAGAATGTTATATATGTTTACCTTCCCATGGAAACTCTGAAGACCCTTAACGGAGGTTTGCTAGAGGGTCATTGGTCTTCAAAGTTTCCAACCCCTAATACATTCATCAAAGGATATTCATGTGAGAATGATTTTGTACAAGATTCCTATGCAAGCAAGTCAAATTCAGTTGTTAGACCAACTTGAGATATGAGTTTAATTAGCTTAAATCTCTCTGATCCATGATATGAGAGCATAAGTGTAACGCCCAGCTATTTTTAAAACATTATTAAAATATTATATTCATAAAATTACCTTTTATTTAGTTCAAAACAATATTGTTATTATTTTTTTTAGTTTAAAATACGTACTTTTACGTTAATCGTCATTTACAATTACTTGATATATACTTATTATAGTAATAATAATAAATAATATATAGTTTATTTGCATAAAAAAATAAAAAAACTAAGTTATGAAAAGAAACAAATTTGTTTTCTTGTTCCTTGGCCTTGAGTCCAACAACAGCCATAAACAACTTACCACTTTTCAATAAAAATACTTTAATGCTTTCCTTCTTCCTCACCAACTTGTTGAAAACCAAAGACTCAATCTTGGAAAATAAAATCATCATTTAAAACTAGCTGACCACTTATAAAAACCGTTTTTGGGTCTCGAAGATTTATTAGTCTCGGTGATATAACATAAATCGAAACACAATCCTTCATATCTCTCGGCTTCCTCTCGTTATAATGAGGTCCGATCGGGAAATCACACACACCTCACGCACCAACAACCACCACCACCCGAGTCCCATGAACCTCACGTACTCCCCTTACCTTCTCGACCCTCTAACAACGTCACCGCATGCCAAAGCTCCCTTCTCGTTTCCCCGCATACAACCACGGCTCCGGTGCGAGGCTTAACTCGGATTCACTGGTTCCGAGCCGGCTACAGTGACGGTTCCGATGACTACCTACCGGGTTATCAACTTCGAGCTTGTTCACAAACCTTCTCAAGTGCCGGCGGTTTCATTTAGCGGGCTTCGTTTTGATGTTGGTTCCTATTCGACTATGGTGATGTGACTAGTGATCGTCTTCTTTTCTTCTTTCTTTGAGGTATAACTTCAACTTTATTTGTCATTTTCATTGTATGGGTATGGGTGATGTATATTTAGTTAAGAGAGTGGTTTTCAAGAAATAAAAGTAACAGATTGATGGGTTGATATGAACTTCTATCTACATATGAATAATATAGATAAACACAAATGATAGGACCATGGGATAGGATAGAGATGATCAATGCATTTTTTTATATATATAAGGAAATATAGAATGGTTTCAATAAGACAAGAAATTGTTATTTGTATATCTGAATTTCAACTTTTAACCTTCTATACACGTAAAATTATTGTCTAGCATCTACTTTTTTTTTTAGTGTATAATATCACTATATATAAAACTTTCAAAAGATTAATTTCAAATATTTATACTGTTATAATTTTATAAACATGACAACTCCTATTACCTATATGCTAATATTATCAAATGCAAGAAAAGGTGTGAAACCTTGTCGGGTTAACTTGGTTGTGCATTAATTATATTTTTCATTTTATTGATGTAAACAAAAAAAATACAATATTCTATAGGGCATATTGCGATATTGAAAAATGCAGTTTTCAAAATATAAATATACTACATATAAAGCAGTCAACTTAAACCCAATAAATTGTTGTATTTATTTCACAAAAACATAGATAGTTTTGTTTTATAAACAACTATCGTTAATTGAATTTGTTAAATGAAAGGATTACAAAGATTTATTTAAATGCCCATCAATCCTAATTTGAGCAATTGCGTAACTAGCGTTAAATTGAAATTTGAAATAATATTTAGGAACTCGCGATGCGTGATTCAAGCTTTAGGGATTATAGCCGTTTTCGTTAATTCCTTACACGTCCATTACTGCCATTAAGGTGAGTTCATACTTGTCCCCCTTTTATTCTTTATTCTTTGGGGCTCAACATGTATCACTATCAAAACTTAAACGATTTCATACTCTTAAACTATTATGCTCAATCTAAATGCTATTATGCTATGCCATGCTAGAATTCAAAGTCTTACATACAAATGTACGATTAGTTAACAACCCACCTTACATGTATAGCGCTATAGGTTGACACGCCGCCCCCTTTATGGGTCATGATAAGATGAAGTCTTTTGTGTTATCGAGTGTTGTTGCCGTTTGTATGGTTCTACGTGCATATGCTTATAACATGATGATTTGAGTAAAACTTTCTTATATTATGTACGTAAGTCAAAACTAGTATGCTCACCAATACTTTATGTGTTGACGGATATTTTAACATGTTGCAGGAAAGCTTGATGTGACGATACAAGAAACATCACTTAGGATTTGGCCTTAGAAACAAACGAAACAAATCTTTATTTTACGTCATGTTCAAGTTAATGTATTTTTTTTCACGAACCAATTGTATGCTTGTTGAATCTTAGATTACGAATGAAATCTACTTTAATCTATTGTCACAATTTAGCGTTATGAAGTCTTTGAACAATCTATCACAAGTCTCACCTCGATGTTTCCGCCATCGGTTGGGGTGTGACAGATTGGTATCAGAGCCATAACTATAGGGAATTAGGAAAATTGCCATGATTGGCCTAGTCTATAGTTAGGAACCTTTATTTGACTACTTCCTTTACATGCTTGAGATACTTGATTTTTCTACTTGCTTCTTATCAATTTCATACCAATTTCATAAACCTTAAAGATGCATGCCTTTCCTAAGGCAACGTATACTCCAATACATAGACACTCGTATTTCACAAACGAAAGAAACTCACTAAAATAGGCGTGAAACCCTTACTTTGGTGACAACTTTCAATCCGTTTCATTCCTTTTAAATTTTTAAAATTTCACCATCGAGATAGGAGTGATTTCCTTACCTTGATGACAAATTCACTCATCTCATTCTAGTGAAACCTTACCAAAGAGTTAGGATTAACTTCCTTTACTCTATGAATAAGCACCAATCAACATTTTGAAAACGAAACCATCAAGTTAGGAGTGATATCCACATCTTGATGACTAGTTTCATATTCCCTCATTTTGTAGAAGCTCTACTACCAAGTTAAGAGTGAATCCCTTCATCTTGGTAGCGCTTCATTCCTATACATTATCATAGCAACCTTATCATCAAGCTAGGAGTGATTCCCTTTACCTTGATGATTAGTTCCATTCCTTGAATTTTTCATTCTCTCCAAAGTCTTAAACTTTCGATTGATAAGGAACATGTAGTAACTGGAAGGGTGAATACCGTTAACCGAAATCTCGGCGAGAGTATTTCCACCTATTAGGCCAAAGTATGTTTCCAAACTCAATGGTAAATTCGAATCACTTTGGTTAGTCCCAGTTCCGTTCAGGAACAATCCAAGTCTTGTGTAAATCCCTCTTACGTTATGCAACGAACTTCAAGTCCATTTTACTAGACGCATTACTTAAACCTGTCTCACTTTTGCCTAATCCTAGTTTTGAATTTCTCAAAAGTATCGGTAAACAACATTATTTCTGAAAATATTTAATTTTTAATATTTTAAATATTTTAATCAAATATTTTATACTAAGTCTAGTTTCATATTAAAGCGTTTTATTATCCAGGATTTTCAATTATGCACTTTACAAAGTTTTCTCCAACCTTATAAGTCGATTCTGTAAAACGTTATATTTTGAACAAACCGAATTTTTCATATTTATGACATTTCGTTCAAATGAAATATCAAATAAATATTCTCAAGTATTATAAATTATTATAACTGTTCAACATCATGCATTAAAACCTTAACATCATGTATTTTTATTCATATTATCATACTTCATATTTTGTTCTTATTTACGCTATGTTATACCAAATCAATTTTAAAGCAAATTAATACTTCAATTATTATTTTATTACCTTCTAATATTCGCTAACGTCTAATTTACTGAAAAGCATAACACCAATTATTAGTTTACATTATCCAACTTATGACATTTTATCCAAATCATATGGTTCTTCTCACAACATACTCAAAATTTATAACAAATATTTACCTATACTTTATGATTTCATTATCTTTCGTATTTTTCTTTTTACCGTTCTAAATCTCCCTTGTATTTTCTAAAAACAATCATGTTCGAAACAGGTACACGATATTTCCATTATGTGTCATCTCGTAATGCAAAAAAAAAAATGCGAGTATAAATTTTTCTTTCATGAAACATGAAGTCCTTCTATTTTAATTCATATCTGGTTTTTAATTGAAAATTTTCTTAACGACATATGAAATCTGACTTTCTCATATACGGGTTAATATAAGGATCATAAGCTCTTCTTCGCAAGAAAACGTCTAAAAATTATTAATTCTCATTCTTGTAAAACCAATCATTTCCATAAACTTGATTTCACGTCAACTAGTCCCATATATCTACAAATTTGCAAGCTTAATGAGCTAAACTATTTATCAACATTATTTTTATTTTTCCAAAACCAAGAATTAAATTTCAACTGTATTCCATATACATCATTCCTACGAAATTTGATTATTTATTGACCAAAAACTTCATTTTTGCAAAAAAAAAAAAATCAAAATTTCTTATCATCCATCATTCACTTACAATATACGTCCTCCATTCCTACAATCATTGACTTACATATTGTTAATATTCTCCAATACGTTCTACACCTCTATCTCCTACAAAG
Organism: Ambrosia x helenae; assembly: GCA_030844895.1. NCBI lineage: Eukaryota > Viridiplantae > Streptophyta > Magnoliopsida > Asterales > Asteraceae > Ambrosia > Ambrosia x helenae. The sequence goes on from CM061234.1 coordinate 9,377,598, forward strand.
CATAATTACTCTTTAATTTCCCTTGCCCAGGGAATGACTATTTCATTGCTCAATAAACTCAAACATTACTTCCCATCCTGATTGTCCATAAACCTTTGTATTTGTATGATACAATCACAACTACGTCTACCTGTACATTCACATTCGCATCTTGATACTCTTACGAATACACTTTCACCTTAATACATACCTCCACTCAACGGCTAGGAGAGACTGTTATCCCTACTTAGCAGTTGAATGCATACTAGTTACACCTTCTAAGATACAATTATACTTATAATACATTACCTGATATGTTTCGACACACATACATCTTTCATAAACTATGAAATCTGATACTTGAAATTCAATGCCTATTCTATGCTACTTTCAAACTTGATCTTACATGAAACTTGTTTATCCATGAAACCTAAGACGTGATTATACGTAAGACTAGATTTTCCCATGATATTAAAAATGGATATTCTATAATACTTGTAATATTCTATAAGCTTAATTATTCACTTAATGCATATAAATCGCCAAAAAAAAAAACGTTCCATCCACAAACTTGAACTCGCTTATACATGAAACTCAAAACATTCTAGTATTCATGCTGAATCTTCTTTAAGCTTGGGAAAAGTAAACGATTTCTTTCTATTTCAATAAAGGCATAAACATTACTTCGTGGATTACACTTACAACAATTATAGGAATACATCTCGTGGGATGTAGCCTACCAGACAAACAGTTTGGTTGTAGCCCATACCTAAATTCATCCATAGTTATATTCATATACATGCGCTTTGTTTCGTTAATACTTGCTTGTCTATCTGCATACATCATCATTACGTTATCAAGTCGTCACAAATATAATGATTAGCTCTTAGAGTTAGGACACATTTACGTCATATCCGTGGTTTGATTTCGAGGTAGTGTCATAGAAGGACATAACACCCTGATGTAAGGTAAATTGACGATTGCGGTCCGGAACGTAATCATGAATTTACAGGTACATTGAGGTGGTGTGAAATTCTATTTAGAGTTGTTGGTAGATGCTTAGTACGGATTCGAAATACCAATGGTGTGGTGGGTTAGCTACGGTACACCCTATATATAAACACTAATTGTGTTTCAAAGACGCGACTGAGGGTCGGACCAAGGACCAACTCTAGTCAACCTAATAATTTCAATAAGCCTTGCCCTAAGTCTAAGTCTAAGTCTAATCAATCATATATCATGTAAAGCACAACTAAATCACTCTCCTTATTACACAAAAAAAAAAAAAAAACTTGCCACTCACCTAAACTCAACAAAGCAAACTATAACCTTTATATTCCCATTGTTCCTGTTGTCCATAAACTTACCTAACAGTCTGTTCTAAATAAATTTCGAGACGAAATTTCCTAAAGTATGGGAGACTGTAACGCCCAGCTATTTTTAAAACATTATTAAAATATTATATTCATAAAATTACCTTTTATTTAGTTCAAAACAATATTGTTATTATTATTTTTAGTTAAAATACGTACTTTTACGTTAATCGTCATTTACAATTACTTGATATATACTTATTATAGTAATAATAATAAATAATATATAGTTTATTTGCATAAAAAAATAAAAAAAACTAAGTTATGAAAAGAAACAAATTTGTTTTCTTGTTCCTTGGCCTTGAGTCCAACAACAGCCATAAACAACTTACACTTTTCAATAAAAATACTTTAATGCTTTCCTTCTTCCTCACCAACTTGTTGAAAACCAAAGACTCAATCTTGGAAAATAAAATCATCATTTAAAACTAGCTGACCACTTATAAAAACCGTTTTTGGGTCTCGAAGATTTATTAGTCTCGGTGATATAACATAAATCGAAACACAATCCTTCATATCTCTCGGCTTCCTCTCGTTATAATGAGGTCCGATCGGGAAATCACACACACCTCACGCACCAACAACCACCACCACCCGAGTCCCATGAACCTCACGTACTCCCCTTACCTTCTCGACCCTCTAACAACGTCACCGCATGCCAAAGCTCCCTTCTCGTTTCCCCGCATACAACCACGGCTCCGGTGCGAGGCTTAACTCGGATTCACTGGTTCCGAGCCGGCTACAGTGACGGTTCCGATGACTACCTACCGGGTTATCAACTTCGAGCTTGTTCACAAACCTTCTCAAGTGCCGGCGGTTTCATTTAGCGGGCTTCGTTTTGATGTTGGTTCCTATTCGACTATGGTGATGTGACCAGTGATCGTCTTCTTTTCTTCTTTCTTTGAGGTATAACTTCAACTTTATTTGTCATTTTCATTGTATGGGTATGGGTGATGTATATTTAGTTAAGAGAGTGGTTTTCAAGAAATAAAAGTAACAGATTGATGGGTTGATATGAACTTCTATCTACATATGAATAATATAGATAAACACAAATGATAGGACCATGGGATAGGATAGAGATGATCAATGCATTTTTTTTATATATATAAGGAAATATAGAATGGTTTCAATAAGACAAGAAATTGTTATTTGTATATCTGAATTTCAACTTTTAACCTTCTATACACGTAAAATTATTGTCTAGCATCTACTTTTTTTTTTAGTGTATAATATCACTATATATAAAACTTTCAAAAGATTAATTTCAAATATTTATACTGTTATAATTTTATAAACATGACAACTCCTATTACCTATATGCTAATATTATCAAATGCAAGAAAAGGTGTGAAACCTTGTCGGGTTAACTTGGTTGTGCATTAATTATATTTTTCATTTTATTGATGTAAACAAAAAAAAATACAATATTCTATAGGGCATATTGCGATATTGAAAAATGCAGTTTTCAAAATATAAATATACTACATATAAAGCAGTCAACTTAAACCCAATAAATTGTTGTATTTATTTCACAAAAACATAGATAGTTTTGTTTTATAAACAACTATCGTTAATTGAATTTGTTAAATGAAAGGATTACAAAGATTTATTTAAATGCCCATCAATCCTAATTTGAGCAATTGCGTAACTAGCGTTAAATTGAAATTTGAAATAATATTTAGGAACTCGCGATGCGTGATTCAAGCTTTAGGGATTATAGCCGTTTTCGTTAATTCCTTACACGTCCATTACTGCCATTAAGGTGAGTTCATACTTGTCCCCCTTTTATTCTTTATTCTTTGGGGCTCAACATGTATCACTATCAAAACTTAAACGATTTCATACTCTTAAACTATTATGCTCAATCTAAATGCTATTATGCTATGCCATGCTAGAATTCAAAGTCTTACATACAAATGTACGATTAGTTAACAACCCACCTTACATGTATAGCGCTATAGGTTGACACGCCGCCCCCTTTATGGGTCATGATAAGATGAAGTCTTTTGTGTTATCGAGTGTTGTTGCCGTTTGTATGGTTCTACGTGCATATGCTTATAACATGATGATTTGAGTAAAACTTTCTTATATTATGTACGTAAGTCAAAACTAGTATGCTCACCAATACTCTATGTGTTGACGGATATTTTAACATGTTGCAGGAAAGCTTGATGTGACGATACAAGAAACATCACTTAGGATTTGGCCTTAGAAACAAACGAAACAAATCTTTATTTTACGTCATGTTCAAGTTAATGTATTTTTTTCACGAACCAATTGTATGCTTGTTGAATCTTAGATTACGAATGAAATCTACTTTAATCTATTGTCACAATTTAGCGTTATGAAGTCTTTGAACAATCTATCACAAGTCTCACCTCGATGTTTCCGCCATCGGTTGGGGTGTGACAATAAGAGAAGAGATAATAACATATGAGCTTCAACATAACTTGCACCGACTTGAGATATGAGTTTACAGGTAAAGAGATGAAAACCACTACTAGGTAGCCAGGTGTTTGTCAAAAAGGTAGAGCACACCACTAGAGCAAAAAGTTGTGTGTATGAATAGTGACCCTCTGGCAAACCTGCCATTAATCGGTTTTATTTAGCGTAAAAAGTTCATTGTACATATACCTCCTTATTTAAAAACAAATCACATCATTGTAGAGGTTACTAGGTTACTCATTACCGTTGGACGTTGAAGGTAAATATGGACAGTGAGAAGTGAGATTGATAACTTCTTTATGGAAGTTGCTAAAATAGTTAAACAAAAGCTGAAATTGAACAGTTATTTGGCAACATACTTGAAATCAATGGGAAGATAAACAATCCTCATCCACAATGTTCTTACCTATGAGTTTAATTAGCTTGAATCTCTCTGATCCATGGTATCCACTTTCAGAATCTGAAGAGAAGCTATCATCTCAAAGAGATATCTGTCAAGTAATTACAAGAAGATGATCAAAGATGCTACAACATAACTTGCACCGGCTTGAGATATGAGTTTAATTAGCTTGAATCTCTCTGATCCATGGTATCCACTTTCAGAATCTGAAGAGAAGCTATCATCTCAAAGAGATATCTGTCAAGTAATTACAAGAAGATGATCAAAGATGCTACAACATAACTTGCATAGAAGCTTGAGATATGAGTTTAATTAGCTTGAATCTCTCTGATCCATGGTATCCACTTTCAGGCTGTCTTCATCGTTGACCGCTATCTCTCGGATAACAACTGAGGGTCACTATTCATACATAAAGAGTATAATCGTGATGTGATGGATTTTTATATCTGCAACTTAGTTCCTTTTTACCTGGTTGCAAAGGAACTTCAGGTCAGCCAGACCTTTGTCAAAAGCAAGTGTGAAGATCAGGATCAAGAAGAACAGTACGGTCAACGATGAAGGTGTGTTGTATGTATAAAATTGTGAATAATTGTAGTGTGTTCGGTGCAGTCGACGAACATCATTCAAAATTTCAACTTCCCGTTCAGGTGCTTAAGTCCACCTTGAAGACTGGATACCATGGATCAAAGAGATTCAAGCTAATCAAACTCATATCTCAAGTTGGTCTAACAACTGAATTTGACTTGCTTGCATAGGAATCTTGTACGAAATTATACAGTTATTTGGAATGTTCCTGATCATTACAGTGAGATTGATAACTTCTCTATGGAAGCAACAAATTCAAAACAGAGGTAGGTTTGCCAGAGGGTCACTATTCATACATAAAAGATCAAGAAGAACAGTACGGTCAACGATGAAGGTGTGTTGTATGTATAAAATTGTGAATAATTGTGAGAGTCGATATGAGAGCAATAATCCATCGAGAACTAGAGAAACAGAGAATAAGAGAAGAGATAATAACATATGAGCTACAACGACGTCGTATTTTGGAAGCTGAAGTTCGGAGAGAACTAAAAATTCGGTTGTTTATTTTCTTCTCTATACAGAGTGACGATAGGCGTTTTCGATTTCCAAATGAATCAACGACTTAAACTTGACATCATCAACCACGTATAGTCAAATATTTAATCTCCATATCCATACCTTGTTTCAAGTATCTTGTAAAATTCATTTCGTCTTCAAGACTCCTATGAGTCAACAAAGGTTGACTTTTTTGAGCATTAACAATGACTATATTACATTATTATTATTATTATTATTTATTATATTTGTAATTTAGTTCCTTTGTTTTATTATTATAATAATTTATTATTATCAAGAATTGGAAATTAGTAAAACGATTTATGAAAGTATCAAGAATCGGAAATTAGTAAAACGATTTAATAAATCATTGCTCAGACGTTAGGGTTTGATAAACACAAAACTTATTATTTATAAAGCCACAATTTTTTTTAAACTAATCCCAAACCCGACAAAATACCTGTCGGTTTACAAAAAAATAGTCATTTTTTCTCCGTTTTTTATATAGCACTATGGTACTCGTTGGAAAGATAATAAAACGCTCGTTAATTTGGTGTAATTTTTTTTCTTTAAAAAATGTCGTATATAAAAGATATTAACGTTTAAAACATGAGAGAAAAAATAGTAAAGTTTTAATATTTAGATTTAGTAGATTAGGTATTTAATAGATTAAGTTAAAGATTATAATAGATTAGGTTAAATCATATTTATTCTTTTTTTTAATTGGTTTACACTTGCCACATCACATCCTATGTGGCATCTCTCAAAGGAGAGATTGCATAAGAGTATGACATGTAGGATTAGTCCCTTTGCAATATATATATACTAGCTAATTACCCCGGGAGGGTCCCGGGGTTGAAAAATCTTATTTTACGTGATAACCTATTGCAAATGGCTCAAGTTAACTAACCAAAAAATCTCTCAATCATTGCATGTTCATGGTATTCTAATCAATAATAACTCATATTCCTTAATCTAAAACCTAATCAGTAATCATCTAAAGAATCACTTATGTAAGCTACAACTATTCAAAAACTCATCACATCTCTTTAATTTCTCACATTCTAATGGCTCTTATAATTCCTAACCTAATCAACTAAACAAACACTTAAGTTGGAAGTTGTAACCATTGCATCTCATTATGCCACGTGGCATAATCAAGAGATGGTTGAGACCACCATTGAACGCCACGTCAGCAACTATCAAGTCATTCCGAGAGTGTCCCGGGGTTGAAAAATATAACAATTCTAATAATACTAATACTAATAGTAATAATTATTACTCTTGTAATTAAATAAATAAAAAAAATAACCTTGCTGTAAGGTGACACCATGTGTTGTAGTGTTGCGCGATTCTTTCTCATAGCCTCTCTTGATGAAGTATACCTAGTAAAATTCCAATGATAACATGGCGATTGAGTTGATTTTCAACATCGTAGATAAGAACCTGGTTTAAAAGAAAAAACATGATTAATGAATAAAATGAACACTTTGTGTGTTTTTTTCCTATGTGAACGAAACCCCACAAAAAATAGTCGATTTTTTCTCCGTTTTTTATATAGCCCTATGGTACTCATTGGAAAGATAATAAAACGCTCGTTAATGTGGTGTAATTTTTTTCTTTAAAAAATCTCGTATATAAAAGATATAAACGTTTAAAAATTATGGGAGGAAACATGAGAGAGAAAATTTTAAATTTATTTTTAAATTATTTTTCCTTAAAATAACTCAATTTAATTAAAAAGGGAAATAATTCAAAAACACTAAAATATTTCAATTATGATGCCACGTGGCAGTTTCATAGAGAGGTTGAAGGCACCATTGCACGCCACGTCAACAATGTTCAATTCTTTTATATATATTGAGAATGAAGAGACAAAACAATCCTAATCAATCTACTCTTTCCCGGGTAACTCTTGTCCCATTCTCATATTCGTCCTTAATTTCATTATCATGGGAATTTTCTATCAATATTATTTCATATGTAACTAGCTGATTACCCCGGGAAGGTCCCGGGGTTGAAAAATCTAATTTTACATGATAACCTATTGCAAATGGCTCAAGTTAACTAACCACAAATTCTCTCAATCATTGCATGTTCATAGTATTCTAATCAGTAATAACTTATATTCCCTAATCTAAAACCTAATCAGTAATCATCTAAAGGATCACTTATGTAAGCTGCAACTATTCAAAAACTCACCACATCTCTCTAATTTCTCACATTCTAATGGCTCCTATAATTCCTAACTTAATCAACTAAACAAACACTTAAGTTGGAAGTTGTAACCATTGCATCTCATTATGCCACGTGGCATAATCAAGAGATGGTTGAGGCCACCATTGAACGCCACGCCAGCAACTATCAATTCTTCCCGAGAGCGTCCCGGGGTTGAAAAATATAACCATTCTAATAATACTAATACTAATAGTAATAACTATTACTCTTGTAATTAAATAAAAAATAACCTTGCTATAAGGTGACACCATGTGTTGCAGTGTTCCGTTTTTTATATAGCACTATGGTACTCGTTGGAAAGATAATAAAACGTTCGTTAATTTGGTGTAATTTTTTTCTTTAAAAAATCTCTTATATAAAAGATATAAACGTTTAAAAATTATGGGAGGAAATATGAGAGAGAAAATTTTAAATTTATTTTTAAATTATTATTTCCTAAAATAACTCAATTTAATTAAAAAATGAAATAATTCAAAAACAATAAAATCTTTCAATTATGATGCCACATGGCAGTTTCATGGAGAGGTTGAAGGCACCATTGCACGCCACGTCAGCAATGTTCAATTCTTTTATATATATTAATAGATTTTAAACACAATATTATTTAATATATAAGTTAGAACGTAAAATATTATTTCACACATAAGTTATAATATTATGTCATTTGTAAGTACTAGAAAATGATTTAGAAATATTTTTTCAAAAATTTAATTTTACATGCAAAAAAATATTTTTTTTAAAATTTCTTTAGAGCTTTTGCATACACAAATGTGTAGAAGCTATTCCAATAAAAAAATTAATTTTTGTAGAAATGTTTTTTTACGTTTTTTAACTAATTTTAAGCAGTTTTTTATTATTTTATTTTTCATTTTTTTTTGGTCAAAAAAGCTTCTACATACATTTATATACAAAATCTCCGATTAAACTTTTTGATAAAAATGATTTTTTACATGTTTAATTGATTTTTTTATGATATAATTAACATGTTAAATGCATGGTTCCCCAGTTTGCCATTTTTTTTTAGGTTCCCCATTAAACCCGCCCCTATATATATGTATATATATATATATAGGGTTGGGTTAAATTAAAAACCCTCTCGAGTTGTGAAAACCCGTGAAAAGCCTATGTAAAAACATTTTTTTCCTGATTTTTTTCAGAATAGCTTTTATATTCAATTTTATTAGTTTTGGCCAAAAAAAAAAATCAAAAAAGCGCCGAGTAGATTATTTGTTACACATATGTGTTACGTAATTTTTTTTATCATACGTCAGCATTGTTACATAATTTTTTTTATGTAACATCTGTGTTACGTAATTTTTTTTAAAAAAAATCTATTCGGCGCTTTTTTGATTTTTTTTGGGCCGAAACTCATAAAATTAAGTATACAAACTATTCTAAAAAAATTAGAAAAAAAACAATGTTGTTACATAGGGTTTTCACGGGTTTTCACAACTCAAGAGGGTTTTCACAGGATACTTAGCCTGTATATATATATATATATATATATATATATATATATATATATATATATATATAGGATTCAGATATTTTGAAAACTCCTCTGAGTTACGAGAACTTGAGAACTCATCTGGACCAATCATCAAGCAACACCTCATCACCTTTATAATATTTTGTATTTTTTTAATTAAGGGCAACAAAGACTTTTTTACATAACTCTTATGGGTATTTTGGTAATAACACCCCTCCACACCCCACCCCACCCCTACCCCAACAAACCTTCTATAAATAATAATAATAATAATAATAATAATAATAATAATAATAATAATAATAACAATAATAATAATACAGATTCTCTCTTTTCTCTCTCACACACTTCAGACACACACACTCTCTCTCTCTCTCCCCTCTCTCTCTAAAAACAAACACCAACAGATCTGGGCATTTTGAAAATGGGGGTGGTCCGATGATGGTGAAAAGGGGGGAAGGTGGTCCGATTGGTGGTGGCTAACGGTGTTTTTTCAAGGGGCTTTTCAGGGGGTGGGGGGTGGGGTGGGGGGTGTGACGGCGTCTTACGGTGGTTCGATGGGGGTTTGAAGGTGGTTCGATGGGGGGTGTGACGGATCTGCTAGTGGTGGAGGGGAGGCAGATTTTTTGAGGGTTTGTGGTGGTTTTTGGTGGTGGGGTTTTGAGGGTGGTTCAGACGGTGGTTGGGGCTCGTCTGACGGTGGTGGGGTTTTAAGGGTGGTTCAGAGGGTGGTTGGGGCTCGTCTGACAGCGTCTGACGGTGGTTCCCTCTTTTATAAAAAATCAACTTTGAACCAGATTTGTGCTCCTTCGATGATGATGGAAACAGTAAGGTCCTTTGAGTTTTGTCTGAATTTCAATATAAACTTTATTGAAAAAAATGAGTTGGTGTATGGTATTTGTTTGAATTTTCATGGCTGCATGGTATTTGATGAAAGCAGAGAATGAGGGATAACAAAACAGGGGGGCCTATTGTATTCATGGTATTTGATGAAAGGGTATGTTATTATTATTTTAATTATTATTATTATTATTATTATTTATGTTATTATTTATTAGTATTATTATTATTTCTCATATTATTTGTGCATCAGTGTAAACTTATTAATATTAATTTTTTTGGTTTTTTGTTAGGAGATGCTGTGAAGATGATGATGATGTAAAAACACCAGTGTAAAATATGAAATGTGTAGATGCTTAAGGTATAGATCTTTTGTAGTTTTGGTTTTTTTACACTCGTGTATTTTCTGTAGAAGTTGTGGTATATATGTTGTTTTCTGTGGGTTTTTTACACTAGTGTAATACAATGTATAGATGTTGGTTTTTTGGTGGGCATTTACCCGTGGTGTAATACAATGTATAGATGTTATTTTTGGTGGGCATTTACCGTGGTGTAATACATTTTACTGTGGGCATGTACACTAGTGTAATACAATGTATTTTTGTTTGTAATAGTTTTGTGTATGATAGATTTTACAATTTTTTATACTGGTGTAAAAACGTTTTTCATACATGGGGGAGAGATGATAAATTAGCAGATGTAAAATTGTTAGAATTTTGAAATTTTTACACTGGTGTTTTCTACACTAGCGTAATTGTTGTAAAATTTTGTATTTTTTTGGAAGATTTACACCAGTGTAAATATGAATGTAAAGCACCCCATCATCTAGTTTGTTTTTGTACAATAGTGTTTTTGTGTAGAAGTTTGTGTATAAGAGATTTACACTGATGTAAAAAATTACACCAGTGTAAAAAACGAGAGTGATACTACAAAATGTTCAATCTGATTTTTTGTTTTAAAAAATTAAATTAATTAAAAAATAAAATAAAGTTTAAAAAATTAAATCAGATTATATTATTTTAATTAAAATAATAAAATAAACTTTAATTAAAAAATAACATAATATTATATTATATCTTCTCTCCCATGGCTTTTTACTTAAATGCCCTTAATTGTACTTTAAGATAATAAAAAAATACTTAATACTCAAGTGAAGACAAAAATCCCAACTTTTGATCTCAACCATTGGATCATGAAGATCAAAGGTCCACAATGGTTCTCTAGTTCTCACAACTCATAGGAGTTTTCAAAGTATCCTAACCCTATATATATATAGGGTAGGGATCCTAAGAGAACCAACCCCTATTTGAGAACTGAGAGAACCATTCTGGGCCACACATTTTATATAAAGGCAAAATAAAAAAAAATTATTTTTTTTTTGCATTAATCGCACATTTTATGCAAGAATTTTTATTTTTTTTTTGAATTTTTTTTTCATTTATACATATGTGTATATAGCAATTATACATATATGTATATAGCAATTATACATATGTGTATATTGCATTATACATATGTGTATATTGAAAAAAAATACAAAAATAATTTCCTATATATACAGCAGTGATTAAAGCAAAAAAAAAAAAAATTGCCTTAGAAAAATTTGTGGTCCAGAATGGTTCTCTTAGTTCTCAATTTGAGAAAAGGTTCTCAATATATATATATATATATATATATATATATATATATATGTGTGTGTGTGTGTGTATATATATATATATATGTATATATATATATATGTATATGTATATATATGTATATGTATATATATATGTATATATATATGTATGTATATATATATATATGTATATATATGTATATATAGGGAAAGGATAATGTGGAAACCCTTGTTATATGGTAAACTCTGGAAACTCTGACTTCCCAATTTTTTTTTATTTTTGAAAAAAATTCAAAAATAGGGCATGTAATATACATGATTTTAAGCATTTTGAGCAAAAAAAAAAATCAAAAAAGCGCTGAGTAGTTTTTTTTTTTAAAAAATAAAGTTTTGACTAACATATGTTAAGCGAAACTAACACGTGTTAACCATTTGTTACCCGAAGACGGTTTTTTATTTTTTTTAAAAAAAATTGGCTTGGTGCTTTTTTGATTTTTTTTTGCCCAAAATGCTTAAAATCATGTATATTACATACCCTAAAATTTTCATATAAAAAAAGTCGGGAAGTTAGAGTTTCCAGAGTTTACCATATAACAAGGGTTTTCAATATAACCTTATACTATATATATATATATATATATATATATATATATATAGGGTATGTATAAATTGAAAACTCACTCGAGTTAAGAAAACTCTGAAAACCCGTCAAAAAACCATCTAAATTTTTTTTTTTTTTTGAAAAAGATACACAAGGTAACATACATGTTTTTAAGAGTTTTGGGCCAAAAAAATAAAAAAAGCGCCGAACGAATATTTAAAAAAAAAATAAACAACGCAAACTTTGTAACAGCGATGTTAACATAAGTTAAAAAGCAGAAACATATGTTAACAGCGCTGTAACATATGTTAACTGCGCTGTAACAACGCAAACTTTGTAACAGCGTTGTTTATTTTTTTTAAATATTTGTTCGGCGCTTTTTTTATTTTTTTGGCCCAAGACGCTTAAAAACATGTATGTTACCTTGTGTATTTTTTTTTCAAAAAAAAAAAAAAAAAAAAAAAACCTTTTTTTAGATGTTTTTTGACGGGTTTTCAGAGTTTTTTTTTAACTCGAGTGGGTTTTCAAAATACCCATCCCCTATATATATATTCTCTTTGTTACAGTACCAATAGAAAGAAATAGATACTATAGACTATAGTATTTGAAGAAAATAAAGATAAAATGCATCGTGAGGGAATTTAAGTACATGGGACCATTGATACTTGGAGTTATTGATTTCTCGTGCTAGAGAATATAACCCTTTTCTCCTTTCAAAAGAAACATGTGTACCTACATTGAAATATCCGATGCATGATTGATTTGATATGTAATCGATGAAACTCGTGAATTGAAACTTGTTTTAAGTTATTTGATTAGCTTTGAGATTAGTTTATCATGTCGTGGTGTAACACCCCAACCGATGGCGGAATCATCGAGGTGTCACGTAGTGACGATTGTTCAAAAGCACATGGTACTTAAATGTAAATATTATTAAATAAAACCCAAAAATTGTCTTACAAGGAAATGGAAAATACAAAGTCTTAAATGAGATATAAATAATGAAATAACTGCATAATAAAGCGCTAAAAGTTTCTTGATCAAACTGCACCTGAAACATGTACAAAAATAGGTTTGGTCAACATAAGAAATGTTGGTGAGCATTCCTAGTTTAATATATATAGTAGATTAAAAGTTATACAATTCAAGTGCAAGCTACAGTGCAAATATGTAAACTATGTATCATACAAATGAGCGAAATCAACCCTGTGACTGTATAATGTACTGTATGAACTGTAGTGTACTTATCCAATAAATGGGTGATAACTTAACAATGGCCACGGATTCTCCGATGAAAAAGGGGGAGAATCAATCTAGGCGGGTTGTCAATCCAAATAGCGCTATCCAATGTTAAGGTCGGCTTGTACCATGTTAATGATTTCACTAAGTACAAATGTAATCCACATGTATTGTCTAAGCATAAAGCACGTTGTAAGCAATGCACATAGTACTAGAATTGTATTGTAAAAATGTAAACTTGTATTTGAAATTGTAATAGTGTACATGTAACACCCCAAAAATGTATAAATGCAAAAAGGGGTAGGAATACTCACCGTTCACGTAGTAACTTGAAATTGGACTGGACAACGAAATATGAATTTGAGATTACTCCCAAATGATTAACCTAAAGTAATTGATAATGTGTGAGTGAAATAACTCTAGGATACATGTATTTCTAGGGCTTCGAATTGGGGATATCCAATTAAAATAAAATGTTAATTACATAACGGATAATTTGATAATTAAATAAAGAAGGTCTCTTAATAAAATTTGAATTTAGAATATACACAATAAAGTGTTTGAAGTATAGAAATAATTTTTATAAAATTATTTCATTTAAAATAGATTTTTAAATCTATTTATTTATAAATAGCCAATATTTAACTTTAATATTCAAAAATACTAAAATTAAAGAATTCTTATTTTAAAAATCATATTTCTGCTCTAAATAATTAAAAATAATTTGTATAAAATTTTGGTGCAAAAATGATGAAAATTGGATTTATTATGATTTAATTATGATTAAATCTAACAAAAATTGATTAAAATATGAAATAAATGATTTTACTGAATTAAAAATTATTTCAGTAAAGTTTATCTTTATAAAAAGTCAGGATAATTTTTGGGGAATTTAATAAAATTGTTTTGATATATAAATGGATTTTTATAAATATAATAGTATAAAAATGATTTAATTATTATAAATATTAAATAAATGAATTTCTGAAAAATAAAAATTGTAAATAAAACTTTTATCTCAGATTAAACAAATATAATTTTTTAGAATTTTATAAAATAGTTTTGATATTTTAAAATGAATTTATAAGATTAAAAGGTTTAATATATATTTATATATATAATTGTTTGTTACAAAAAAAAAAAAGAAAAGAAAAGAACAAAAAGAAAGGTCAGAGCCGGGACTCGAACCCGGGTAACCTCTGTGGTGGAACAAGGTCACAACCACTTGGCCTAGGCCGGTGGTTGTGATGTTTTCTGTTTAAAATTGATTAAATACAATACGCGAAATCCAGTTTATCCCCAATTTCATATGACGAACCCTAGAATTTGCAATTGGACAAATCAGCCAACTTGAGCCCGATTAATGTTGGGGCTTTTGTTGGTTGATCGCCGATGAATAAAACCCACACAGAAAATCAGACTCACAGTGATGATTTGATGATAATAGTCGGGTCAAGGCAAAAGTCAAACGACGAACACAATAATCAAAATCAGAGTGTTGCAGAGAGAATTGGAGGTTGAGAGAGAGTTGTGAGCGAGTAATCAAGGTTCGCAGATCATCTATTTATACTGAGGTTCAATGGTTATGGTTAATTGGAAAGTTTGACCTTGATTAATATCATACGCGTATAATTGAATCAATTGGTCAACGATTAGATGTAATTGACGTGTAATCGAGTTGTATAGGGCCGGCAATCACAAACATTTACCAATTATGGATCAATTACGAGTTAATGCACGAGCTTGGATCATACGCGAACCCACAGTTGACTTTCCTTGTCAACTGTGAAGGTTCTTAAAATGTGCATAAATATAATAGGCATCCGGGTTCAATACGAGAAGATGGTCCAGCCCAGATGGTTAAGCTGGTGTGTGTGTGTGGCTTTGGCGCGGGTTCGAACCCCGGCCAAAGCATTTTATTATTTTTTTTGATTTAAATACAATCCAACACACATATATTATAATATATATAGTATTAGGGTTCCACAATGCGACAAAAAAATAATAAATGCAACGTATAAAACGAAACTTGACGTTTTTTTTATTAATGATGCTCGTGTAACGTACAAATAATCATAAAAAGGATACAACGAAAGTGACGGACGTCACACGTGGCATCAACGGAGAGCATCTTTAATAGGGTGTTTGGGTCATCCTTGATGGGTGATGTGGCCATCCTTGACATTGGTAAGATAATCCTTTAAAATTCCTTAGGGATGCTATCCTTTTACTACTAAAAAAGTCATTTTCTTAGGTCTTACGGGACAGTCCGTGATAGCTGGCATACATCACGAGCGTGATAAATGTAAATCTAGCCACTAAAGGCGGCCAACGATCATACGACCGTTTAGGACTCAAATCTTGTAACTAATATGAATATATTGTAAATTTATTAGTCAAGTGGTTCCTAAGCGATAAGTGACCGGTAAAATCGATATACCAATGGGCAATATGGACCGGGCGTACGAAACTTGCATAAATGGCCCTCGGGGCCATAGACGCTACGGTAATGCCACAACGACATATTGTCCAAGGGGAAACTTGAACACCACCTTTAGTGTTGAGGGGCCAACTCAAACAGGTCATTAATCACTTGAGAGAGTCATGAAGACTTAACTCATTGTGGATTATTTAGTACAAATCTTTGTTGCAAATGACATGCTTAATAAATTCCAAACACGCCACATGGAAGTTTAGGGTATGCAAGAATGAAATGGTAAGTTATAATCACACGTATGAACTTGCTTTGGTAATAAAAACAAGACTTTATAATGCCAAAATAAAAATTTAGTAAGGTTTGAATCAAACGGGTCGATGGTCCAGGCAATGAAAATCAAGAATCGGACATTCCGAATCGTATGCCAACGTAAAGCTTGGCACAAGCGATAATAACAAACTCTTACGACCAGATTTGGACCACTCAAGGTTGCATAAGGATAAACTTTGGGTTGATTTGATTATTGAAAGCAGGGCAAATCAGCAGCCCTGAATCATAGCCTACGGTTGTGAGCTGTAAGCTACGTACGGTCCACAAGTTACTTTCATTCAGAAAGTCTGAATCATAGCTTACGGTGGCCAGCCGTAAGCTACGGCATGTAGCTTTTTGAAGAAATGATGAACCATAGTGATGTGCTTGGTTTTAGTAATTAGAAAAGTTATCATTTTTCCGATGCCTAAAACTTGATGTTTTAATTTCAAAACCTTGTTTTTTTTTTGGAAAAGAGGAATTTTTACAAAATCGTTGTCAAGTTTTAAATTTATAAGTAAACGATAATTACTTAGAAACTACAACCAACACATAGGCAGAGAACTTGATGTGTATAGTATAAATTTCTAGGGTAAATACCGAGTATCATATTCCAGATAACGCATTTTCCCCTACTCAACCTTTCATCACTTTTGTTAATCGGGTTTCGAAAAAGAAAATAAAATGGAGGGGTTCTATAAGAAAAATAGTTTTTGAAAAATGTTTTGGTTTTAAAATAAAAGATAAAAATGGTTGGTTCAGAAAACATGCAAGTCTCGGGGACCCTCTGGATAAGTTGGCTAGTTATATTAAAAGTAATAGTAAGTTTAGTTATTGGCGAGGAGAATGGGTTTTGAATGGCCCCTTTAGAGTTAGGAGATGGGAAAAGAAATAAACACGGGATGACGTTCTGGCAACTCTATGGGTCACGCATAGGGGAAGCATACGAGTCCCCACAAAGGTGTCTTTGGACTACTGGCCCGCAGGCCGGTCTTCTCCTGGTTGACAAGTGCGGTGTTACCTAACGCACGCAAGTCATGTAACTTATTGGAAAGCTTGAATCTTGCTTGTTAGGCACTTCCTAAACCACCGCAAAACCACTCGTTTAAGCACTGGGTTCTCTAATTTACCTTCCTAAATTAATGTAGAGGCTTAATTCCGACCGGGAATCCCTTTCACCACTCTGAACTCTCGGTTTTCGTACCGAAGGTTCTCCTATGCCATCATCATGTATGACGGGGGACCCTCTAAGAAGTTAACGGCTTTGTACTAACGAGAGTTGGATAAAGTTTGCTTGTTTTATTTATCTTTAAAAGTGACAACTTAAATATGTATTGAATCCAGTAAAGATAAGTTTGGTTTAGTGATTATGTGACTTAACAAGTTCAACCCTTAACCCCCGAGACTTGTGAATGAAGTCCTTAACAAAGGTGAAACATAATCCTAAAAGTGTGCGATCCGAAGATCACTGGTGCACCCGTAGGGAATCCTCCCTTTGCCAAGAAAATTACTCACACATCTGGTATGAACCAGAAATTTGTCACCTGGATCTGGTCCAATTCAGAAGCCATTGCTTAGAATCCAGTTTGGATATCAGAAGCTTGAAGGATCTGTCTCACTACCGGTTTCTTTGCCTTGGATCTAGCTCGGGACTACGAGAAGCCGTACGAACCTATGATAGTTTGTTTTATAGGTTAAGTTTAAGTTGATTTTAAAGGTTTGTTAAGTTAACCACTAATTGAACCTATCACATAGATAAACAAACAAGAATTAGTTAAGAAGATAAACACACCAAATAACTGAAAATAAACTACTAATAATATAAAAGTCTAACAAATCGAATAGGTACGGAGAGTACTAGATGGATACAACCATAATTGATAATTAACATAAGAACATGGATGTCTCCAACTCATAGACAAGCCTTCGACTTCCTTGATCAAATGCCTCAAATGTGATCCTCATGACCCTCGACATTTATTTCATGTAAACTACTCCTACGACACCGTTCTTGGTTAAGAAACCAAGGTAGGATGGATCCTAACCTTGGAGGGATGTTAGGATGGCCCTAAGGCCTCCCACAAGACCCTAAGAACTTTGCAAGAAGCTTGAAATCGACCCAAGAAGGAACCACAAATTGTTGAGTTGAGCTTGCTATTTATACGAAAATCAGGCTGAGCTCGCCCATGCTCAAAGGGTGGCACGCCTATGCTTCTGTCCAGGTACTGTCTGTTGCTGCAGGGTCAGTCCTGTCTGTCTTTTTTGTCAAGCACGGGCATGCCAAAGGTGGCACGAGCGTGCTTGCTTTCAGATGTTGTTTTCTTGTCCCCCCAAGTTGGCTGCTTTGTCTTCTAGTGCCCAAGGCCTTCGTACCGATGTGCATGGGCGTGCTTAGTCAACTCTGAACTGATTTTATCATCGTTCAACCCCCGAGAAGGTCTTTACACATTCTTGAAACATGCTTCGGGTCTCGTATCTCCAGGAATCTCCAGATTTAGCTGTTTTTATCGGAAAATCACCTATTTTTAGGTTGGAGTTTCAATTTCCTGAAAAATACAAATAGGAACGAGTAAGTAGCTTTTATTTTTGATTTAAGCTTAATTATGCCCTATTTTGAGACTATTTAGGTATGTTTTATATGTGGAAATGATGGCATATCACAATACACCACACTTAAACTGTTGCTTGTCCTCAAGCAACCAACTAAAAACAACCTAAGACAAATAACAACATATGTAAATCCCCGAGCCACTTGATTTATTTTATGCTAGAAAAAATAAGGATAACATGACAGACTTACTTGGCCTTTGATTATGCTCAAACCTGCACCTGCTCACAAGGTTCACTCAATACTCGGGTTTAACTTTTTGATGAGTTTTGTGGGTGAACACTCAAGTCCGATTCGAAGTCGACACAAGTTATAGGCTTGTATGCAAATCAAGTCTTTATTTTAAATTAAGTAGCTAAGATAAATCAAGAGGTCTTTCAAAAGGGTTGTATTGTAGAGGGTTCTACTAGATCAAGAAAAGAAAAACTTTTTTTTTTTTTTGGAGGGAATGAGTAACCAAACCATGGTGGAAAGTCATGGATGGGTGGAAACGATTCGAGGAGGAGGGTCGTAACAAAGTGCAACCTTCGTATAGCGCCCTCATGGATCAGCATCGTGTACTCGAACTGTGAGTGAGTCTGGTGCTTGCTGCACTTTCCTTCATGGGTCCAATTTCCAACCATTTCTCGTATCTTCTGGCTCGTCTTTTGGTAGATTTCTTCGATTGTCCACAAAATGGTGGATTATGCTCCATCTTATGCTATAATTTTCTTTCATTAGCGGTTGTAGCAAAGATGATCTCTAACAACTCCAGAGGAAAACGAAGTCGTGCAAAGTGTAGGCATGAAAGCAAATAAGAATCTAGTGGATGCATCTTCCAGAAAGCGAGAGGGGAAGCAAGAGAGAGATCAGAGAGAAATTAGAGAAAGTAGAGAGAGAGAGCGAGAGTTTTCTCTTTTTGGGTTCTCTTTTATTTTTGGCTCTCATTTATTTGGGCTCTCTTCTTTTTTTAGAAGATCTCCCTCTTGGCCCCATCTTGTGTTGTTCCCACATTTTTGTTGTCTTTAAAGCACCAAATTCATCTAGCTTGTTGTCTTGAGCCCTCGACGATGAACGGAATCCTTGAAGCTTTTGCCATGACGAAATGGTGGGTGCTCATTTTATTGGGTGAAGAAACGAAAGGCTAAGGCTCAAAGTTGTTTTCTAGGGGTATGTTTTATTTAAGAATGTTCCTAAATACCTCTACACTTTTAGTTTTAAAACTAATACAAACTCGTTATTTTTAACATATAAAATACAAATCTACAAAATTGATATACAATAATATATATATATATATATAATATATATATATATATATATATATGGGAAGGATATTTTGGAAACCCTCCCCAGTTAAGAAAACCCATGAAACCCTTCATCTGACCATCCATTTTAATGATCAAGGGTGGTGGTTGTTTCTCTTTTTCATCAAAACTAAATATTTGTCTTTTAGTCACCAGGGGGTAATTTGGTCCATACAAAATTTAGTGTTCTCTTCTCTCTCTTCTATCCTCTCTCCTCTCTCATCTCTCTTATTTTATTAATAGATTCATGTATCAATACACAGACAAATCATGTCATCATTTCCACTCCTATATTAAAGTGTTTCTACTTGCAAGCCATCAAGTTATTATTATATTATATTTTACCTTATCACTCTTAAATAAACATATATTATATTATAGTTAGGTCAATTTAAATAATGAAAATTTTAATTTTTTCTTCATTAAACAAAAACAATGTTCATTAAATGAAAATTATAATTGTTTAAAACAAATATTACTACAGAATCATATGCTTTTTTTTTAAATACAAACTGATGTTTTTTATAACACAAAAAACATATGTTTTCACAAACTTATCTCACATAAACATATAATAAATTATAACTCAACAACAAAAACATTTGTTTTCACAAACTTATCTCGCACAAACATATGTTTTCACAAACTTATCTCACACAAACAAACAAAGTACATATGTTTTTAGTTGAAAATCAAATTATTGTCTGTTCATACAAGACACGAACAAAATAAATTATAACTCAACAACAAAAACATATGTTTTCGCAACTTATCTAACCAAAAAACATATAATAAGTTATAACCCAACAACAAAAACATATGTTTTCACAAACTTATCTCACTGAGAATTCAAATTATAAAATCCAAACACCAAAAAACATATGTTTTTAGATGCAAACAAACTTTGATATACAAAAGAAAAAAAAGAAGAGATAAATGGTGTTTTTAGGTGCAAACAAACTTTGATATACAAAAAAAAAAAGATAAATGAACCGTCAACACTTCAATTAAATTATAAACATTTACAACAAAAAAAAACAAAACAAACTCGATGCCGGATTCATGTCATTCTTTGATGGCGTCGTCTTCTTCGACGCTTCTTTTTAAATCCAAATCTGGAAGTACAAACAACAACAAACTAAGCACCACCACCAACGTTTAAAACAACAAAAAACTTATAGATCTGTTCCGCCTTTACAGATCTGGAAGATAATAATGAAATGGAAGAAAATAAAATTTAGAAAATGCACAAAAAAACCATATCTACACTAATTTAAAAAGATGGCAATATGAGATCTTGAACACCAAAACCCATTGATATACAAAAAAAAAAATACGAAGTGTGAACATTTAAAAAAAACATATCTAGATCTTGAACACCAAAACCCATATACAAAAAAACGAACTGTGAACATTTATAAAAAAATAAATAAAAAACAGATCTATATCTTGAACACTTACAAAAAAAAAACAGATCATAGATGAAAAAAATACTTTGATATACAAAAAAATCCGCTTTTGCAGAACCGACAAACGTACCATTGTCAACCCCGTCGCAAAACCACCTCGTCGTCCATTAACTTACGACGATTGGATCTGTTATCGTGACGGGGACGAAGTTCCAGCGATGAAGCTCTGGAGACGAGGGATACACAGATCTGCTCTTGCTTTGGGTCGTGTTCTTACCAGATTAGTCAACAACCATTTATATATATGAAATGTTTAAGAAATAAGATGAAAGAAGTTGAGGGTTATGTGTGTGTAGAGAGAGTAATGAGGGTGAGAGAGTAGATAGAGATGAGGCAGGAAAGTGTTTTGAAAAAGATATAAAGATGGGATCTTTAAGAGAGTTGGTAAAGTTTGTCAGGAAAATGGAAGGATGCAATTGACTATATTGCCCTTTGATAAAAAAGAAGAAGGGCATACGTGGAGCAGTGTTGGCCATTCAATGGGGTTTCCTTGGTTTGCTCAAGTGGGAGAGGTTTTCAATTTAGAATTCCCCTATATATATATATATATATATATATATATATATATATATATATATATATATATATATATATAATATATATATATTATATATATATATATATAGGGTAGGGATCCTAAGAGAACCAACCCCTATTTGAGAACTGAGAGAACCATTCTGAGCCACACATTTCATATAAAGGCAAAAAAAAAAAAAATATATTTTTTTTTTGCTTTAATCGCACATTTTTATGCAAGGAATTTTTTTTTTATTTTTTTTTCATTTTATACATATGTGTATATGACAATTATACATATGTGTATATAGCAATTATACATATGTGTATATAGCATTTTTCAGCTATACATATGTGTATATTTCAGTTATACATATGTGTATAATTCAATAATACACATGTGTATACTGAAAAAAAAAAAAAAAAAAAAATTGCCTTAGAGAAATGTGTGGCCCAGAATGGTTCTCTAGTTCTCAATTTGGGAAAAGGTTCTCATTTGAACCAAATCCTATATATATATATATATATATATATATATATATATATATATATATATATTGCAAAGGGATTAATCCTACATGTCATACTATTATGCAATCTCTCCTTTGAGAGATGCCACATAGTATGTGATGTGGCAACTCTAAACCAATTAAAAAAAAGAAATAGATATGATTTAACCTAATCTATTATAATCTTAAACCTAATCTATTAAATACCTAATCTACTAAATTTAAATATTAAACCTTTATTATTTTATCTCTCGTGTTTCCTCCCATAACTTTTAAACGTTAATATATTTTATATACGAGATTTTTTAAAGAAAAAAATTACACCAAATTTACGAGCGTTTTATTATCTTTCCAACGAGTACCATAGTGCTATATAAAAATCGGAGAAAAAAATGACTATTTTTTGTAACCCGACAGGTATTGTGCCGGGTTTGGAATTAGTTTAAAAAAATTGTGGGTTTGGGTCGGGTCTTGGATTAGGTGATATCGACCCGATTATCCGAAACAACATACCCAAATACCCGAACTACATACCCAATCAATATCCATGAATTTTTAACGCATCACATAACCTTAGACTAATGCGTTCGATATTTCAATAATTAACTTTTTTTTTCTTATTTCATGTTAGTTCTTTTTAGAATGATCGATTACAAACTTCCGAATTCATTTGTAATGGCACTAGATTTATACCTCGGCGCAGAGATTCGTTTTTTTATATTTGAATATGATAACTTATGGCAGAGATTTGTTTAAAATAATAATACAAATAATAATAATAACAATATTAATATATTTTATTATTTTAAATTAGATATTTCAACCCGGGACGCTCCCGAGATAAAAACTAGTATATCAAATACGGGAATAGTAAAAATAGTTGAGAGTATAGTTTGTTAGAGTTTTCTAATTTATAAA
The DNA here is from genome assembly GCA_030844895.1 of Ambrosia x helenae. NCBI lineage: Eukaryota > Viridiplantae > Streptophyta > Magnoliopsida > Asterales > Asteraceae > Ambrosia > Ambrosia x helenae. The sequence continues at coordinate 9,400,955 of CM061234.1, forward strand.
GTAAATATATAAATTATGGTTACGGTAAAAAGTTGTAGACACTATGGGTTCTTAGAGTTTGACCAAAATTTAGAAGCTCTTTTTTTCAATATGTATATTTGTATATAGGAATAATGGAAATAAATAATCTCAACTATTGACTATTGGCTAATAACAGTCCCAACTACGAAAATTACCAATAGTGGTCCCAACTTTCGACAAATTGGAATATAATGGACCCAAACTAACGGAGGTCTAAATCCGTTAGTGTGGTGCTGACGTGACATGCCACGTAGGATGCCACGTAGGATCATTTTGCCACCTAAGATGCCACGTCGGATGCCACGTAGGATCTTTTTGCCACGCCAGCATCACACTAAGGGGTTGTTTGGTTGATTAAGTGTTGAATCATTAAGATGGTCTGAATGGTTAAGAGGCTCTGAATGGTTAAGAGCTGAATCATTCAGCATCCCTTATTAGCTTAATGGTTCAGCACTTAATCATTCCATTCAGGTGCTGAAACAAACAGTCTGAATGCTGAATGATTCAGGCCTGAATGGTTAAAAGGTTGATTAAGAGGCTACCAAACAGGCCCTAACAGAGTTAGACCTCAGTTAGTTTGGGTCCATTATATTCCAATATGTCGAAAGTTGGGACCACTATTGGTAATTTTCGTAGTTAGGACTGTTATTGGCCCATAATCAATAGTTGAGATTATTTATTTCCATTATTCCTTGTATATATAATAATGTGTATGTGTGTATATATATTTAAACATATACATTTACAGTTTTTATTCGAATTTCGAATCGAATCGAATTTAAAATCTTAAATTTGTATTCAATTTACTAGACTCGAATTCAAATTGAATCGAATCGAATTTTTAGTAATCGAATCAAACTAAGTCAAATTTCAAATTTTTTGAATCCGAATTAAACACTGAATACCCTACTTCAATTAAAATAAAAATTAGGTAGAAACAAGTGGTAAGAAAGAAAGATTCCTGAAGCGTGTCGGGCGGAAGAATCGGTTCGCCACATACCCAGCGGTTGTGGTTTGATTTGTCCACTCAAGATTCCACTTTCAAACCCATTTCCTAAACTTCACATATTGTTCCTTTAATAATCCAAGGTTTTCAGAACCGGACCGGACGTCGAACCGGACCCCCGGCCGGCCGGTTCACCGGTTCGACCGGTCCGACCGGTTCGACCGGTTCGACGAACCGGCCCAAAAAACAAAAAAAAATTAAAAAAAATAAAAAAAAATTAAAAAATCCGGTCCGACCGGTCCGGTTTCCGGTCCGACCGGCCGGTTTTTCCGGTCCGACCGGCCGGTTCACCGGTCCGACCCCCGGTTCGCTGCAAAACGGTCCGACTACCCGAACCGGACCGGTCCAGGCCCCGGAGCCCGGTCCGACCGGTCCGACCGGCCGGTCCGGTCCGGTTTTCAAAACAGTGTAATAATCTTTCATCTTTTTTATACCTGTAATGCCCTCACTTGCCCAATATTTTTACTACACAAACGACGAACTCAATATTTTTTTTACTGGTGTCATTTTTCGAAAATATATAATTACCTTCAGATACGTATATTACATATTAGAAAAAAAACACGTACATGACGTTATTTAATACTCACCTCTCACCTTTAGGTCTTTTGTAATGGATATGATCAGGGCCGGCTCAACCTCTTTAGGGGCCTAAAGCGAAATAAAATTTTGGGGCCCTTTTTGATTGACTATAGAACTTATATTTCTCAATTAGATTGTAGTTTTTGTTTCATTGTTTTAGGAGAACCGACTCATTTAACCTAACTTTAACTTTTGAGCCTAAAAGAATACTCAAGTACTCAACGACCAAGACTTTTTGTTTGTTTTCCCCCTTGCTTAGTTACTTAACAATTAACCCAATACAAACAACACAAGCCCCAATAAATATACTATATAAAGAAAGTCCAAAATGAGGGGCCCTAAAAATTGGAGGCCCTAAGCTAGTGCTTCATTTGAATTGCCCTTCAGCCGGCCTTGGATATGATAACTCTAAAGTTACTTTAGATCAACTCGAAAAATATTTAAAAATCGATTAGATACAAGTCTAGTCCAGTTCAAATCAAACTCAAGTAACAGAATACATATCATAAATCTTCCTTGCTTTATCGAACTTGTATGATATCTTTAATCTTTGTGTATACACATGTAATTCCCGATTCAGCTAACTATATAATAAGTAAACTAAAAAATATAAAGTAGATTCAAATTGAACAAGAATAATATTGTTATCATCAGTGTTTTAGTAACTATATTTTAGTAAACCGAGCCACACTCAAAAATATCGATCAAATAGTCGAGCTCTAATTAATCGAGTATGTTTTATAGTCATGTGAACCTTAGCGGCATTGTGTCGATTTGAGCATATTCAATTACTAGTAGTATACATCCATTCGTCGTATAATTAGTTGTAATAAAATGATTTAAGTACATGAATTGTTGAGTAATCTTGTGTTTGGACTACCCTAGTTGCATTGTTTCTAACAAAATTTGACTGTTCAAATTGCACGTTTAAAACAGATCATCTCCATACGACTTACTAACATGCTTAAAAAGTAAAAGGAAAGAAAATTATTGTGCACACGAGAATGAATCAAGCATGGACTCTATTTTACATGCTAACAGAAATCATGAAGGTAACTCTTTTACTCAAGGGCCATAATGGGAATAATGCTTATAGTGACTTGTACATTTTGCAATGAAAGTGGTACCTTGCCAAGATTTGCCTATCCTTTGACCGGAAAAGAAGACATTCACCGATAAAAAAGGATCCCATAACTTTCATGCAAAAAGCTAGGGGACAACTTCAGGGGGAAATTAATAATCATATGGGATTTGTCCGCGTAGCAAGGCGGAATTTGATCAGTGTTGGTTTGGTTCATTACAGTACCAGTACTTGGTATAACAATAAAAAATAAAACCTTATAATTAAAGTTATGGTATGCCCAAAAGGACAAGAAGATATGTTTTACTCCGATAGAAAATAGAAACCCATAAAAGTGAATGCTGGTACCAATTCCGATAATACGATATCAGTAAGGATGTTATTTAGTCGAAATCATTTTGGTTTATAACGGTATTGATACTCTGCCCACACTCGTATAACTTATGATATAAAAAAACATGTGTCCTTTATATTAAATATACTAGAATGTCGAGTAAAAGAAACTAGCACAATGGTGTACTCAACTTTCTAAAAAAAAAATAATGAAGACAAGTTATTAAAGAAATCAAGTTAAATGGGTCCAAGACGTATATAACTAAGGGTGCGAACGAGCCGAGCAGCTCGCGAGCTACTCGAGCTTGGCTTTGTAAAAAACTCAAAATCAGCCAAGCTTATCGAACTCAAGCTGAGCTTGAGCTTAAAACAAAGCTCGTTTATTAATCGAGCCTGAGGCCTGAGCTCGAGCTGGCATATGAAGCTCGCCAGGCTCGTCGAGTCTTATCGAGCCTTAGGGTATGTTTGGCAAGGAGCTTTTAAGAGCTTTTAGGAGCTTCAAGCTTCAAGCTTTTAAGAAAAAGCCCCTACTTAATGAAAAGCATTGTTTGGTTGAAGGGGCTGGAAGCTTTTAGGTTAGAGAAAAAGCTCTACAGTGAAAAGCTACTAGTAGTAGCTTTTAAGAAAAAGCTCTACTAGCTACAGCAAATGACACAAATACCCATTCTATTTTAAAAATAAAATAAAAACTTTCTTTACAAGCTTTAATTATGTCCATTTTAGTCATTTTATACATTTTATTAAAAGCTCCAGCTACTCTGCCAAACACCAAAATATATTTAAAAAACTTCCAGCTACCAGCTTCCAGCTATCAGCTTGCAGCAACCAGCTACCAGCTTCCAGCTACCAGCCTCCAGCTAGTTTTGCCAAACATACCCTTAGTGTAATATTAATTTTATTAATATTTAATTATATTTATCCTTTTGTTTAAGCTTGTTTACTAAACGAGCCCGAGCCGAGCTTCATTTATCGAGCTCCGAGCCTATTATTTATGTTATATTTATTTAATATATTAACTAATAGATAGTAAACGAGCCGAGAAATTTCTAACGAGCCGCTTTGAAAAAAAATTCCAAACGAGCCGAACTCAAGCTCTCATAAGTTTTTTGAGCTCGAGTCTGGACGAGCTCGGGCTCGGCTCAACTCTTTTGCACCCCTATATATAACGGATACCGATATTGGTTCATATTAGTCAGAAGCGATTCGTTTTGTTACGGTATCAACACTCGTATAACTTAAAATTCAATTATGTTTGACACGTTTTATATTACCCCCACACACGCACAATATATTATATTATATGTTAAAATGAGATATAAAGATTTGTAATATTAATATTCACAAAGTATAAATAAAAGAATATGTAATTTATAAATAATGCAATTTGTTTTATAAAATGTTTTGAACATTTTGCATAAGAAATAATGCAGGTGGGCTAGAGTTGATAATGGGCTAAAGGAAGTAGATTGGACTGATCAGGAGAAGCCCACACGCGTTTATGTCTGATGTGGAGAGTCCCAGTTCGAGAGATAAGTAGTCCAGCCCAGTTCGTGATCAAGCCTGCTGGTCTGGTTCCTATGCTGATGTGGCAATCCGAGTTTAAAGTCATCAAGGGCGGAGATTGCTTTAAGTTGTGTTTTCTCCATTTGATCTAACGGACAAGGCTGGTTCGGGTGTGTTTTCTCCCGAACCAGATATCTGTTCTATATAAGCTCTCTTTCATTATTGTTTACAAGTTTTAGCTGAGTTTTTCTTTTATTTGTCTTTATCACTCAAGTCGTCTGTCTATCTAGGGTTTGTGAGGTCTTGCATCAGATTCATCTCGAATCTGTATGTTATCTTTCCAGTTGCAAACTAGATACTTGTTTTGTAGATAGATATGTTGAGTGATTAGAAAATCATTGTAATTAGGGTTTCTTGTATTATCTTTGATTCAGGGTGTAAACGTTTCTAAGGGTTGGGATCTTGAATAAAAGCATTTAGTTCCGATATCATGTGTTTTGACATTATATAAAAGAGGATAAAATGAAATCTTTACATAGTTTTTACATAATTAGTTTAGGCAATACAACGTTTAAAACATATGATAAAATACTTTAAAACATATTTTTTACTTTTAATCCATGTACCCTACGGTTTTTTTAAATGACCACTACTTATTCATATGTTAATATTTAAAGAAAATGCACCACAAAACGAACAGTTTATTCCCTGTAATTTGAGTCTAGGATTTATATCCCTACCGTACACTCATACAACCTTGTAATCGTATGTATACTAAAATGAGAAGAACAAAAGTTAATATGTTAAGGGCTTTGGGCTTTGATGGTTTACTTGGATCCATTAACTAAAATGGGATTTTGAAGGCTGCTCGTTAGATGAACCGAATTCGAGAAATGAACCATCTGCTGCAAATTAGTTTTATATATTGGGCTTCCATCACAAAATGTGTGTATGTATATAAAAAGCTCAAAATTACATATAAAAATCCTGATCTAATTAATATCGATTAATCGCTAGTCCCCAACCTCACCGGCCGACTAGCGCCTAGCGAGTTCTACAACACTGATTAGAGGTGAACAAATAGGTTATTTTCTTTAATCGTGAAGGTTAACCTAACCACCGATTATTCTTCCATTTTTTGCTTTAACCGGTTATTACCTTAACCGACCTGTTACTACTTTAACTACGTTTGGGTTAGTCGAGCAAAAAATGGTGTGAATTATGCAAAATCTTCATATCCAACAATCCTTTCAGCAGTGGCGGGTCTAGAATTTTTTGTCAGCGGGTGCCAAAATGGAATATGAAAATAAGCAAACCAATGGACAAGTCAAACGGGTCGTTAATTTATTAACCTAAATATGCTAACCAAATATGTCTATATGTTAACTGATTTTTTTTCCAGGAAATATGTAAAATAATTGAGTTATATTGTTCTAACTTTACTGATTTAGAGTCTATTTTTGGTAATTTCTAAAAGCAATTAAGAAGCCTCACATTCACATTGATCTCCCATATGCCACAACCTTAATTCTAACTAATACTCCTACTTTTAGTAAAAAATCAAGTTGAAAGAATGAACAACTATAAAAAAAAAATTAATATTATTTCATGAAATTAATTTTATATCAAATAGAAGCATTGCCAGTTAGGTTCTAGGCTTAATTCGTAAAAATTGGTTGATGTTTTCCACATTCTTAAACTTTTTATAAGTGGTAAACTCTAAGATTGTATTAATACATAAATCATCTAAAGTTTAGAAGGAGACAAATTAAAAGGGATCCGTCTTATACATAATCCATGGTGGAAGGGGAAAAACTAAAAAGTTAGAAGTGTCTTACATAAAAAGTTAGAAACTTTTAACATTGGACAAGTTAGATGGGGAGTGAGACATAATTTAGAAGGGTCTTAAACTAAAAATTTTAGAAACTTTCCACTACTGCTGAAATTTTGAGCAGGTGCCTAGGCACCCCTGCCAAAGCCTTGGATCCGCCCATGCCTTCCAGCAAAAGAAATCATGAGCATGGCCAACGTCACAAAGAGATGGTTCACCAAGTTGAAAGGTGAATATTTGAGAAAGATAAGTAAACTCAATTTCAAAGTGATTAGCCCATGTTAGGTATACAACATAGGATCACAAATACGAACCGACCCATTTCCCCTTTAGCTATCTTGTTTTACATATTAAACACAAAACAAAACCCGAATTGACTCATTCATAAGTAAATGAGTCGAAATTGCCACCTCTATTTTATCAGTTTGTTCTTGGTGTCAGTTTTGAAAATACAACATCCTTGAAGTATACTTTTGAAGCGATATGTTAACTACAATATCCCACAATTCTAATATATTTCGTTTTGATAATTTGTTGTTAGAAAGCGAGTCGTGGTTATCAAAATGACATATCAAATTCTCAAAAGGCCAGGGATACATTAGCTATTTTGGTCTTCTTCCAACAAGTAGTGAAGGGGCGGGTGATGGCTCTACATCAAGAGGTTAGCGATAAAAAACCAGTATTTTATATAAAAAGGTAAAAAAAATAATTCATATGTGTTTTAATAAAAGGAAAATCTCAAATATAAACATTGACCAAACACAAACATCAAATATAAGCGCATGAAAGCTCTTAAGCATAGGGACTTCACACTAAGAAGCTTACATTTCTCTCAAGAGTCTTAGATAAGACTCTTTAACTTGTAATGGTCTCACAAACCAACCAATAAAATGGTGACACGTAAGGAAAAAGGCTACTAGACGCTTAAGTTTTATATAGTCTTAACCTTAGATACCAAGCCTGAAGGGTCTTTAACAAACTCCGAAACGTCTATATCAGTCATGGCCGGCTGGGAGGGTGAGCCGGGTGGTCACCGGCTCCGGGCCCGACCCTTAAATGGGCCCCGAACGTTTTTTTAAAATATGTGCATATATATATATATAATATATATATATATATATATATATATATATATTAAATTCTATATTTGGATATATATTTGTCTTTTATACATTAAAGTCTTGTTAGTAGACTTGAAAAAACCATGTTAATTATTTAATGTAGAGATCTCAAGTTCAATCCTTGGCTCTAGCACTATACTCAATTTTTTTTTATAATTCATTCCTCTTTACAAAATTTTGGGCCCAAATTCTTTTTCGCCTAAGGCCCAAATTTTTTTTGACGTTTTTGGAGACGGCCCTGATATCAGTCTTTAGCGTCTTAGCTAAGACTCTATCCTTTAGCTCTTGCCTCGGCTCAAAAGGTTCAAGGGTCTCAGCTCAAACGCGAGCCTTTAGCTTTAGACGCTAGACTTGGCTTAAGATTCCATACAACTCACCTAAAACTTAAGACGTCTCCGTACGTTTTTAAGACTTTTCACTTGAACTAAAGACCGTTCCGTACAACACTAAGACTCTAGACAGCATAGACGCGTCCGTACATATTTAAGACTTTTCAGTACAAATCAAAGACTCTTCCGTACAACACTAAGACTCTATACAGTATAGACGCGTCCGTACATTTTTAAGACTTTTCAGTACAAATCAAAGACTCTTTCGTACAACACTAAAACGCTAGACAGTATAGACGCGTCCGTACATTTCAAAGACTTTTCAGTACAAATCAAAGACTCTTCCGTACAATTGTAAGACTTTTCATACGTTTTTTATTATTATTTTGTTTCCGTTTTGACACGATTTTTTTTCTAAGCTTAATAAATAGTCACATAGTTAGATGTTTTAGTTTACAACAATTTTTAGACATTTTGTTTAAGAAAATTTCGGTTAGAGTCGTAGTTTACAGCAGTGGAAAGTGGGAAATAGTTAACGGAAATATTTAAAAGAACATTACTCAATATTTCCGTTAACTATTTCCCACTTTCCACCGCTGTAAACTACGACTCTAACCGACATTTTCTTAAACATAATGTCTAAAAAATGTTGTTGTAAACTAAAACACCTAAATATGTGACTATTTATTAAGCTTAGAAAAAAAAAATCGTGTTAAAACGGAAAACAATATAATAATAAAAAACATATGAAAAGTCTTACAATTGTATGGAAGAGTCTTTGATTTGTACTGAAAAATCTTAAAAATGTACGGACGCGTCTATAACAGTCTAGAGTTTTAGTTTTGTATGAGAGAGTCTTTGATTTGTACTGAAAAGTCTTTGAAATGTACGGACGTTTCTATACTGTCTAGAGTTTTAGTGTTGAACGAAAGAGTCTTTGATTTGTACTGAAAAGTCTTAAAAATGTACGGACACGTCTATACTGTCTAGAGTCTTAGTGTTGTACGGAACAGTCTTTAGTTCAAATGAAAAGTCTTGAAAACGTACGAAAGACGTCTTAAGTCTTAGGTGATTTGTATGGAGTCTTAAGCCAAGTCTAGCGTCTGAAGCTAAAGGCTCGCGTCTGAGCTGAGACCCTTGAACCTTTTGAGCTGAGGCAAGAGCTAAAGGATAGAGTCTTAGCTAAGACGCTAAAGACTGACATAGATGTTTCAAAGTTTGTTAAAGACCTTCAGGCTTGACGTCTAAGGTTAAGACTCTATAAAACTCAAGCGTCTAGTAGCCTTTTCCCTTACGTGTCACCATTCTATTGGTTGGTTTGTGGGACCATTAAAAGTTAAAGAGTCTTATCTAAGACTCTTGGGACAAATGTCAGGTTCTTAATAGTGTTGGATAGTGTGAAGTCCCTATGCTTAAGACCTTTCATGTGCTTTATATTTGATGTTTGTGTTTGGTCAATGTTTATATTTGAGATTTTCCCTTTAATAAATACTCTAGTCAAAGTTATATTTTTCGTATGGTTGTCTTTTCTTCGCATTTTATATATGACAGATTGGGAGCCACGTAGTGGCGGGTCTTGAACCAAAAACCTGGTAGGATCGGGCTCAATCTGAGCCGGCCGGACTCAATAAATATACAAATTTTCGGTAAAATTTACACTACGGAACGAAAAACTGGGCGGGCTGAGGCCCGGTCTTAGCTCCACTAAGATCCGCCCTTGGAGCCACTGGTATTTTTTTGAATTCTTTAAATTGGTTAATGCGTAAATATGATTGGAAAAGTTATATAATCTAATCTCACTATTTTTTAGTGAAGTGATTTAACGAATTTTATGCATTTGGAACAGTTGGATCATGGATGACGTTCAACCCATCTGATCCGTTTTGTTGTTTTTTTAAATCTTTTAGTTTAATCTGCCCAAAAGTCAAATGATCTATGTGTAAGTGTATGGGTCAAAATTATCATTCTACACTAATAAGCCTTTTTAAACTTCTATTTGTTTGCTGATTCTTGAGATCTTGAGATTGCAACAGCTATGTGGGTGACATTGTAAGAGGTTTTCGCTGCAGCATCTAAACTTCCCTAAGGGTCTATGCAAAAGAAGCCCATGTTTGCAACATCATCATTGACTTCAAAAAGTCAAGCGGACTCTAATCGTCAACGGTCAACCGTAAATTGTAAAACCCCAAAATTTCTAAACCGTATTTTATGATAATATAAGCACACGAGGCGTTTAACTAGAAAATACTTAACAAACGATGGAGGGGCTTTACTTGCCAAATAGCCAAACTTTAATTTGGTGAATACTTATAAAAAAACACAAACTCAACCCCCTGGATGTTGATCATCACACACACTTAAGCTCAAACTCAAGAACAAGCTTGACTCAAGGCCAAATCAAAGGGGTTTTGCTTGCATTAGCCCTAAAACGAATCATCCAAGCATAATACACACAAAGGTAACCTTTTATTTGGCTAATTTTGATGATAGTTCATGCTTGGTTCTGGCAAAAATAATGGGTTGTTATAAAACGTGAAATCGTTGATTGATAATGGTTTCACATGGTGTAGTTTTTACTTAAGAGGTCTAATCGTGTCTTATACAGGTTGCCTATTGCCAGCCCTAGGTGGTGATATGTGGCGGTAGCGGCGGTGCTGTCGACGGTGGAAGGTGGAGGTGGATGGACGTGATGGTGGGTGGGCGACGATGGTGAGTAGTAGCGGTGGTGGGTGGTGGTGGTGATGGTGATAAGTAGTGGTGTGTGGCGGTGCTGGCGACGGTGGAAGGTGGAGGTGGATGGACGTGATGGGTGGGTGGGCGACGATGGTGAGTAGTGGCGGTGGTGGGTGGTGGTTGGTTGGTGATGGTGATAGGTAGTGGTGTGTGGCGGTGGTGTGGGTGGTGGGTGGCGACGACAATGGTGGGTGGTGGCGATGGCGGTGGTGGGTGGCGGGCAACGGTGGCGATGGGTGGAGGTGAAGGTGGATGGTGGATGGTGGTGATGGTGGGTGGGTGACGATGGTGAGTAGTGGCGGTTGTGGGTGGAGGTGGCGGCAGTGGTGGGTGGTGGTGGCGGTAGTGGTGAGTAAAGGAAATTGTGGTGAGTGACGGTGGCAGGTGGTAGAGGCGACGGTGGGTGGGTGATGGTAATGGGCGGCAATGGGTGGTGTTGGATGGCGGCGGCGGTAGGTAGGTGATTTTGATTGGTGTCGCGGCGGTGGTGGGAGGGTGAAGTTAGTGGGTGGCGGCGGGATGATGGTGGGTGGTGACGGCGGATCGGCGTGGTGGTGGGTGGTGCAGCAGCGGTGGTGGGCGACGGTGGTGGGTGGTGGCGATAACGATGGTGGGTGGTAACGATGGTGGTGGGTGGTGGTGGTGTTGTTAGTAAAGAGTGAATGAGGGATGGAATGAAAAAAAACATGGGGGTGGATGTATGGTTTTGAGGGAATGGAATGCCTAGTGGAACGGGTGATTCCATTCCTTTAGTCAACCAAACATACTATTTTTCATTACCTCATAATGGTCCATTCTATTCCCCATTCCATTCCATCATACCAAACACTACCTAAGTCCTAAATTCAAGTTAGGAAAAAAACGCCTATAAGGTGTTGACAAAATGCCCCAATGAAACTCGTTTTCATTTGGGCATAGTTAAGGCATTGATAAACTTGATCAAAACTTGTGTGGTTAAATGACTAATGTCTAAGAGCATGATTCTAATCAGCAATGTAGGTACGAGTACAAGAAACTTCGTTTGGCCAAGAAATCTTGGAATGAGGTAAAATGGAAGCTCGCATAAGGTAAGTTACTCAATGGCTTATGCTTGTTTAAAAATCAAGTTATATGCTTTTAGATGTATTTTCCCATGCTTGAACAATACCACAAGAGCTTCACCATAGGAACCTTGTATTCGAATGCAACTCGATAGAAACAACCTTGGTCGGAAGGTTGATAACATGCCAGGTAAGTCCTTCTAGGACACAAATTATCTTGTAATTTATATACATACGTTGTAAATTTTTAAGTCAAATGTTTCCCGAGTGATAAGTGACCGGTGAATTTGATATATAATAGGCAATATGGACCGGGCATATGAAACTGCGCATGAATGGCCCTTGGGGCCATAGACGCTAAGGTAATGCCACAACGACATATTACCCAAGGGAATAAATTTGAACGCCACCTCTAGTGTTGAGGGGCTGACTCCAACATGTCACGAGTCACTTGAGGGAGTCATGAAGACTTAAAGGATTGTAGATAGATAGTACGAATCCTTGTTGTAAATGACATGCTTAATTAGTTTCAAACACGCCATGGGTAAGCTTGGGTATGCAAGGATGAAATGGTAAGCATTAATCACATGTATGAACTTGTATTGATAATAAAAACAAGGCTCAAAACCGCCAAAATAAGAATATAGTATGGTTTCGACTCAAACCGGTCGGATGATCCAAGCTTTGAAAATCAAGAAACGGACCATTCCAAATCGTATGCCAATGATAAACTTGACACAAGCGATAATAACAAACTTTTAAGATCATATTTGGGCCATTAGGGTCCTATAGGTATAATCTTGGGTATGTCCCGGATGTCCAAAAATGCCTTAGTAAAGTTCCGGTACGTCTGCCCGGCGCGAGTAACATACTAACCCGGGCGGGTCACAATTCTGAGATGATAAATCTTAGAGTCCCAGCAGGTCAGCCCGGCGGGTCCCATACTGACCCGGCAAGTCATAGTTCTGAAATGAGAAATCTTAAAGTTCCAGCATGTCAGCTCGGGTGGGTCAAAGGCTTGCCCTGCTAGGTAAAACGCAAACTTCCTCAGATCTGCCTTGAATGCTTTAATTTTAGTTTTAAACCTCGTTTAATCATTTAAAGTGTCTTTATTCGATGTTTATCACTAGGTATTCATGCTTTGGGGCCGGGTGAAGATCAAGCTAAATATCTTGAAGAACCGCATGCATATCTTGTCGCTTCCGCATCACTCGTGTTTAAATACTTTAAATTATTTATTCAAATTTTGAAAAACCTACTAGATAATAATTTATTAGATTTATGCATTACAAATACACTTTGGGTAGCATTCGACCCGTTTCCCTTTAAAAGTTGATTCTTTGATTTTGCCCATTGAACCCTTGGAGGTTTAAACAAGTAAATAGGTCGAAATGGCTACATGTAAAATCCGGTGTTCATCATCTAAACAAGTACCTTTTGATTGGTCGTATACTCGTATTTGGCTTTCTTTTAATCCAAAACTATCAATATATTTGCTAAAACAAAATTATATGCAGCTAGCCTGGGACCAAAATATACACTCACTTCCATTAAAAGACGTTCAGTTTTGCCTTTTTGCAAAAGAAAAAAAAAAGAAAAATCCAACTTGGCATGATAATGTATGGAATTATACTGATGATTTTATTTCATCGTCTTTTTTTTTTCAATACAGAAGACGATGAGCGAAAACCCATTGAAGCTATAAATGAGCGGCTTTGCAAAATGCAAACGGTTATGCAAAATTCAGTGATTGATCCATGTTTTGATTCTCGAAACAAAAATGAACTCGAGATTTGTATAATGTATTGGTAAATTTCCTTTAACGTATTCACATCACTTTCAGTTTCATTCAATCATATCATGTATATATCTAGCGATGATGGCTATATTAGAGACTTTATTATATGTGTGGCTGTGTGCATTTGTTTGGGTGCGGGTAGGGGGCCTGGGTTTGGTTGTTTGCAGTCCACTGACCAGACCAGCCATTTACATATTAGAATTCCCCGGGACCCCTTTGCACCTTTTCACCCTTTGCCGACGAAAATTGTGCACAAAACGACACTGTTTCATCCCATTTCAATACACTGATCAGTTAACCCAGTAAGTTATAATAAGAAACAAATAAGCTCAATATTATGAAAAAGAAAACATCCTAATAAATAAAGAAAACAAAATATGTAACAACAAAGCATGTGAATTTTTACTTAATTTAACAGCATAAAACGTGTAAAGTGATTATATTTTGATTAAACGAACAATATTAAGCTACAACCGACTTAGCGTTGGTATGAAAATAACTCAAATTTGAACAAAATCATTTGTTACAAAACAAAACTACACTATGCTTCATTTAGTTAGTGACACAAAGTTTTTACTATGTAATAATATTTTTAGATAAAAAGATGTAATTTTAGATAAAAAGAGAAGTGACGCATGTCAAAGCTAAACGACATAAACCAAGACATAAAGTATAGTGGAAACCAGGGTCCAAAGGGGTCCACTTACCTTCTATTATAAAAAATCATTGGATTTTTATTTAAATAAAATCTTATTCTAGATCTATAAGAAAAACATGACTTTACTATCCTAAGCGTAGCTCGAATAGAAAAAGACTTTACAATAAATCTCAACCAAGATGTTTACCTCTACGGCTCTACTTTCATTAGTTTGAACTAATTTGAAACCATAATTTACTCAAAGTTAATTACAAACGTAATGCAAGATAAAAGCAACTTAGAAATTCATACCATCATTTAAATTAAACTTTTAACAATCTCCATGCAAATATATAACCCGCAATTATTCTAGAAAAACTACAAATTATTTATGTAGTGGAAGAAAATAATAGTAAATAATATTGTTGACAAGTAAAAAGCAACGACAATAATCGACATCTCCGGTGTATGTCAATCCACACAAATTGCCATTCACTATCACCATCACAAGAGTAATCATACTTTTATTATTATTATTATTATTATTATTATTATTATTATTATTATTATTATTATTATTATTATTGTTATTATTATTATTGTTATTATTATATTATTATTATTATTATTATTATAATAATAATAATAATACAGTTCTTGAAGAATTCACGGATCTATAAGAAAATTTCAGGGTTAAAAAAAAATTAAATCTAGGGTATCCGATAGTTAAAACGGATAAAAAAAATTGTACTAGTTTTGCATTCAGATAATAAATACGATGAACTTGAATGCTACAATCATCATGCAATTCATTTATTCATAACACACTTCATGCATCATCACCTCAAACAACCCATTAACCCTGATTTGTATGGCACCTTAATAGTTTCATCCTTTTGTAACACCGTGTATTTGTTCAATGTATCTTCTCCTCTCTTTATCACACTTTCATTAGAAACATTTCGAAACAATAACATATTCTTGAAGTTCCACTTATTGTACCACGTTTAAACCACCAGCCGATGACTCATTCGACGAGTTTTTTGGGTTGCTTAACATACCCGGAACTCTAAATGGCGATAATGATCGAGAAAGTTTGTATGATCTATTGGTTTTTGTTGTAGGGTTTCGACCTCGTAGGGTTTGGTCACATGAACTTTGTTTAAATGCTTCTGAGAATGGATCGAATGTTTTCGGCTTAGTTTTTGGGGATAATGCGTCTTTGAGCCGTGATTTTGGTGATTTGGATGGTTTGGGTGATGTATTAGAGCAATGCAGACGTGGTGGTGGTTTTAATGGCTTTATCTTGCCACAGTCGAAAAGCTCGTCTGCTGCAGAGATGGAATGGCGTTCGAGGTAGCCGAATGCGAAATCTGTATTGTATTCTAATGGGAAGTGATCATGGTGGTGGTGTTTGGGGATTCCTGGTTTGTGTTCCCAAAAGAAAGGGATGGTGGATTGAGGACTTGAAGGCGCGGTTGCGTATGCGGAAGTGGTGGTGCTCTCGTCGTTGAAGTCTACGAATGGCGATGGCGATGGCGATTTCATCTGTGGTTTGATCTAAGGAGAAGATGGATGGTTATATGGAGAAAGGTTTGTAGATATGTAGGAGAAAGAGTGTAGAAATTGAAGTGGACCAAAAGTTGTGATCACAAGCTAGTCGGGTCGAGTGCATTAATATGTATTGTTATGATAAAATTATTATTTTTATTATGTATAGGAAACTGTTATAATATACCGGTATAGGGTTAGGATCAACACAATGAAAGAAAAATAGGAAGTCGTAGGAAGGGT
Source organism: Ambrosia x helenae (assembly GCA_030844895.1). Taxonomy (NCBI): domain Eukaryota; kingdom Viridiplantae; phylum Streptophyta; class Magnoliopsida; order Asterales; family Asteraceae; genus Ambrosia; species Ambrosia x helenae. Next base: position 9,416,764 of record CM061234.1, read on the forward strand.
ATCAAATGGACTCCGATTGAACTCATTTAAACGACATTGGAACCGTCTTATCAAACCCTACGACATTAGTTTTTAGGTCTTCGTTTTTTTTGGTTTTAGCTTGTAGTTTTTAGAATATGCGTTATATCATTGTGTCTTTTCTTATTTTCATCATTGTGTCAATTTTTCAATTCATTGTGTCTTTTTTTCTTCAACATTGTGTTATATTTTTTGGCACCGTGTTATATTTTGTGGCTCATTGTGTCATATTTCATGATCTATTGTGGAATTTAGAAAAAAAAAGGATATTGAATATTCAAGAGATGTTAGATTTTATGAAAAATATTTTTCCATTCAAAGATGATTTAAAAAACCCAAGTTTTCATAATGATGATAATAATGGTTTAACTCATTTATTTATTTATTTTTTTTTGACATGTTTGAGTCTGAAACAACTAATAGTCCTAAGGTAGTTGAGGAACCTAAACCTCCCGATGATGAAGGGGGAATCAAAGGGTCAATATAGAGTCTTCTAGTCAGCAATCTGATGGACCTCCTAGTACTAATAGGGAAAGTGGTGTCTATCACAGTCCAACTAGGGGGCTGTTTGGTAGCCTCTTAATCAGTCTCTTAACCATTCAGGTCTGAATTATTTAGCATTCAGACTATTTGTTTTAGCATCTGAATGGAATGATTAAGTGCTGAACCATTAAGCTAATAAAGGATGCTGAATGATTCAGCTCTTAACCATTCAGATCATCTTAATGATTCAGCACTTAATCAACCAAACAGCCCCTAGGTCTAGTAGTAGGGCCACTGATAGGGTTGGCAATGATGAAGACACTATAAATGATCAGACCATTCACCCTGAGGGAGGAAATGAAACTGTTAGAACGTCTGTTAGGGAGTCTGTCTTTCCTAAGAAGTTCAGTGACTATGTAGCAGATGGGAGAGTCAACTATAGAATAGAAAAAGTTGTTAATTATTCCAAATTGTCTGTTGAAAATTTTTGTTTTGTATCCAACTTGAATAAACAGTAGAACTTAGTTGTTATTATGAGGCTTCAAAAGTTCCATTGTGGATTGAAGCCATGATGCTGAAATGGAAGCATTGAACAAAAATAACACTTGGGTTCTTACTGATTTGCCAAAAGATAGAAAAGCCATTGATTGTAAGTGGTTTTATAAGAAAAATACAATGCCAATGGTGAAATAGAAAGGTATAAAGCTAGATTAGTTGCCAAGGGATACAATCAAAGAGAAGGTCTTGACTTTGAAGAGACCTTCTCCCCAGTTGTAAAAATGGTAAATGTTAAATATATCATTAATCTAGCTGTTAATAATAATTGGCCTTTTTATCAACTTGACATAAACAATGCTTTTCTATATGGGTCTATTTCAGAAGATGTTTATATGAAATTACCTGAAGGTTATTTTTCAAAAAATGAAACAAAGTTTTGTAAGTTGGTTAAATCACTCTACGGGCTAAAACAAGCCCCTAGACAGTGGAATGAGTAACTTACTAGTGCATTGCTAAGTATTGGGTTTAATCAAAGTGTATGTGCTTATTCCTTGTTTATTAAGTCTGATAACAATATATTTATTGTGTGTTGATGATATTGTTTTGACTGGGAATAACGAGTCTGAACTGAAAAAAGTTAAAGAATGTTTGAGTTCAAAACTTCTTATTAAAGAACTTGGAATTTTGAAGTATTTTTTGGGCATTGAAGTGTTATACTCTAATGCTGGTATTTGTCTTTCACAAAGAAAAGTATTGTCTTGAATTATTGGATGAGTTTGGATATTTGGGTTGTAAGCCTATTAACACACTAATTGAACAAAGTTATATTGTGTTAGTTAAAATAGGTAAAAATAATACATTACTTGACAATATAACTGGGTATCAAAAGTTAGTAAGAAAACTCATATATTTGTCATTGACCAGACCTGATTTAAGTTATAGTGTTCAGTTTTTTGAATCAATATATGCATAAGCCAACTTATGGTCATCTTTAAATTGGCTTAAGATTACTTAGGTATTTGAAATAATCTCCTGGAAAAGGTGTTATGTTTAGTAAAGGTGATAATCTGACCTTAACTGGATATGCTGACTCTGACTAGGCTAAGTGTTTAGATACAAGGAAGTCTATTACAAGCTTTTGTGTGTATTTTGGTCAATCTCTTGTTTCTTGGAAAAGCAAGAAGCAAAACATTGTCACTAGGTCCTCAGCTGAAGCTGAGTATAGAGTTATGTGTTCTGCAGCTTGTGAAATGACTTGGTTAAAGAATTTATTGTTTGAATTGCAGGTAAATGTCAATTTACCTTTAAAACTTCATTGTGATAGTAAGGCTGCTATATCTATAGCAGCCAACCCTGTTTTTCATGATAGGATCAAGCATTTTGAGCTTGATCTACACTTTCTTTGGGAAAAAGTGTCAAATGGCATAATCAAACCTGAAAAGATTGACTCAGAAAGTCAAATAGCTGATGGTCTAACTAAAGGTTTAACCATAGAGCAACATAAAGTATTTTGTAAAGGCTTAAGAATGGTTGATTTGTTTAATACTTGAATTAAGGGAGGATGTTAAAATTATATGTACAAAAATGTACATTGTAACACTAATTCAAGTATTATGACTTTGGTAAAACAATAATGTTTTTATTATAATTGGGCCCTGTTCTATTATGTTGGTTGAGATATTTGTTTCAGGTAAATATTGGGTTGTTGTTGCTTAATGGGCTCGTTTGCTATTGGGCTTGATTGTTAGTTGAAAGGAAGTCTCAGCTGTTGGCCTTTGGCCCAGCTGGTTGAGTATAAATAGATTGTTATTCCATATATTTGTTAGGGTTTTCATTATTTTCTCTCAATCATTTGTATTCTCTCTCTCTCTCTCATCTTCTCGAGTATTCTCAGGAAGATTAGGGGTTCGTCTTGGTGGTCTTGGTTATTCGTCTGTGATAACCAGTGTATGATCGTGTGTGTACGATCCATAGTCTTCTGGTTTGTAAGTGTTTGTTTCTTTGTATTTTGTAAACATTCATAGAATCAACTGATCTAATCAATCAGTTGATTCCCATGGTTAGTTTAGAATCTCATCTATTGGTGAGATTTAGGTATTTGGGGGGTGTTTTCTGGTTTGGGTTAATAAGATTTTCATTCACGTTTTTTATCGCCTACATCTGTTGTTATCTTGTACGCCCCATTCACGGTGTGCGCATATAATGTATATATGTGTGGTCCTTGGGGGGCAAATGTAAAGTTGAGCTAGTTTTAACGTTATTTTACTAATTTTGTGAAAATAACATTAAAAACGACGGACAGTTAATCATGCATCATGTGGTGGCGTGGATAGCCAAAAGACAAAGGGGTACATGCACTGATCGGGTTTGTCCCGATTGCTAAGTGTTTTGTGCCTTATGTCCAAGTCTTGATACCAAACCACATTGAGTCGGCGGTCTCACTAGAAGCAGCCTCTCTATTCTTAAGGGTAGAGGTAAGATTGTCTACATCTTACTCTCCTCAAACCCTACCTTAGCTTTGCTATAGGTGGGATTAACTGAGTATGATGATGATGATGATGATCTGTTGTTATCTTGAATCTGAGTTTGTGTTAACTTAGTTGTTGTTTAAATATCAAACCCTAAATTTCTACAAAATGTACTCAGACCTTCAATTGGAATTAAATAATCCTAACTATGTCAGGTTAGAAGGCAATAATCCCAACTTGAAAATTGGAATGATCTAACGGGCCTAACTTGTCTTGATTTTTATTTCACTGGACCAAAATTAACTAGAGTTAACCCAGCTAGTTTTCTACCTACGTGGCATGTTACGTTGGCAGATGACGTGAAAAATGTAACACCCCAACCGATGGCGGAATCATCGAGGTGCCACGTAGTGTCGATTGTTCAAAAGCTCATGGTACTAAAATGTAAATATTATTGAATAATCAAAATTGTCTTACATGGAAATGGAAAATACATTGTCTAAATGAAATGTAAATATTGAAATAACTGAATTAAAATAAGATACTAAATGTTCCTTGCTAAAGCACTAGATCAAACTGCACCTGAAACATGTACAAAATAGATTTGGTCAACATATGAAATGTTGGTGAGCATTCCTAGTTTTGATATATATAGTAGGTTGAAAAGTTATACAATTCAAGTGCAAGCTACAGTGCAAATATGTAAACCATGTAACATACAAATGAGCGAAATCAACCCTGTGACTGTATAATGTACTGTATGAACTGTAGTGTACTCAACCAATCAATGGATGATAACTTAACACTGGCCACGGATTCTCCGATGAAAAAGGGGAGAATCAATCTAGGCGGGTTGTCAATCCAAATAGCGCTATCCAATGTTAAGGTCGGCTTGTACATGGTTAATGATTTCACTAAGTACAAATGTATTCTACATGTAATGTCTAAGCATAAAGCACGTATGTAAGCCAATGCACAATGTACTAGAATTGTATTGTAAAACTGTGAACTTGTATGTGTATTTGTATAAGTGTACATGTAACACCCCAAAAGTGAATAAGACAAAAAAAAAATGGGGATAGGAATACTCACTGTTTACGTAATAGCTTGTAATTGAACTTGGACAACGAAATATGAATTGAGATTACTCCCAAATGATCAACCTAAAGTAATTGATAATGTGTGAGTGAAATAACTCTAGGATACATGTATTTCTAGGGCTTCGAATTGGGGATAAACGCTTATTTGTTTATTAAACAATTTGTTTATTAATTATGAGAAATTAAATGAATAAATAAACAAAAGTCTTTTTGTAAAATTTTAAGTTGAATATAGTCACAACATAAGGTTTTAAGTATGAAAATAATTTTTATAAAATTATTTTCTTGAAAATAGAATATTTAATCTAATTATTTCGAATTGTCAAAATATGACTTTAATATCTAAAAATATTAAAATCAAAGAATTTGTGCATTAAAAATTGTATTTCAGTTCTAGATAGTTAGAAATAATTTATATAAAATTTTGGTGCAAAAATATTGAAAAATGAATTTATTATGATTTATTTATTATTAAAACTAATAAAATTTAATTAAAAATATAAAATAAACGGTTTTTCTGAAATAAAAATATTTTCTGAAATGTATATTGTTGTACAAGTTTAGGATAATTTTTGTGAGATTTAATAAAATTGTTTAGATATTTTTGTAGAATTTAATAAATATAAATGAATAAACTTGTATTATTAATAATATATATTAAATAAATTATTTTTGAAAAACTAAAAATTGGATGATGAACTTTATCAGTGAAAAAACATAAAATAAATTTTGTAGAATTTATAAAATAGTTTTAGTATTTTAAAATGATTTTTAAAAAAAAATGAAGATAATATATGTATAAATGGTAACCAAAAAAATACTTGTTCAAGGTGGGACTCGAACCCTGGCCGTGGGCCGGTTCAAGGTTTAGCCAAACTCGAGTCTACCAACTGATCTACTGATCAGTTTGTATTCATTTTCGTTTTTCAAAATATAAGAACAGATGTGATTTATCATCATCTTCCCCAAAATAAAATTTGAAACCCTAGCTTTCTTAATCATACAATACGCGATTTAAAACCCCAATTATTCATAGGGTTATTAACGACCAGTGGCCGATTAACAATACCCACAAAGAAAAACAAACTTACAACGCGTTCTTGATTACAATTGATCGGTCAACGGGAAAAGTCAACGCGAATCAAATGCTTCGAATACAAATTGTCTACAGAAATTGAAGGTAGAGGGAGGATAATTGGCGAGTTGTGATGGGATTGAGGTGTTCAATATATAGGATAAAGGTCCGGTTGTACGATTTAGCAAGGTTTGACTCGTTTATAATAGTTATGCGTGATTACTATAGAATATGGAAGGATCTAGACGTTTGTATGCGTTAATGGTGCACAAGGTTGACGCATTTTATTATTTGGTCAATAAGGAGCATTGTCCTCCATGATTTCAGCATCGTTGACTGGTTCCTTGTTCCTGCGTGCGAACAGCAACAGCAGAGAAAGGAGAAGAAGGAAAGCAGCGAGTTAGAAAGGGTTAAATACATTTAGGTTCTGTTTCAAAACATCAAATGTGTGTGTGGTGTGGTGGTGTAAGCGTGTGTGTGTTTAGAGGTTGGCCCGGGTTCGATTCTTGCAGGGGGCGGGTTTTTGTTTCCTTTTTTTTTTAAAAGCTAAAGGGAAGGGAAAGCAGGCTTGGGCCTGTTGGTTTGGTTGGGCCGGACCAGTGGGCTCTCGTGGGTTATGGGCCAAGCAGCAGCCAAGTGAGATGGACAAGGGGATGGGCTTGGTTTGTTTGGGTATGTTGTTGGGTTAAGTAAATGGGTTATGGTTTGGTTATGGTTTTAAGGAAAAAAAAAAAAAATAAAATCTGAATATTATTATTATTATTATTATTATTATTATTATATATAAAAAGTGACGGATGTCACAGCATCCCCTACTTTTAGAAACTTCGTCCCGAAGTTATTAGAAACATAGGGTTATGGATGCTTGGTAAAAATTAAGATAACTGTGGTTTAGGAAATTCAAATGATTTGGATATGAGGTGTGATAGGTGTGAGTTAAAGATTGGATTAGGTTCGTCTCGAAAGGGTAAAGAGAGTAAGAATCTAGTAAGTCACTACTTCAAGTTTTAGGACTCCTAAAATAAATGCATGAGTTGATTGACTATAAAAAGACTAGGTGAACTACCAAGTAACTAGAGTTTGTCCCTGGTCCGACTTCCAGTCTCACTTTCAATGCATCATTAGTGTTTGTATACAGGGTGTACCGCAGCTAACCCACCACACCTTTGATACCTTGAAAAACGTACTGGACGCCTACCAGAAACTTTAATAGAATTTCACACTACCTTAACGTACCTGTAAATTCATGATTACGTTCCGGACCGGAATCATCCATTTACCTTACATTAAAGTTTTGCGTCCTTCTATGACCCCACCGATTGTTGAGCAGGTTCGATAGCCTCTACCAGCCGTGGAGTAGGTTGTAGGGCCTCTCCCGACTGTTTTGAAAAGGCATAGCGACCTCTACCAATCGTTGAGTGTGTTCAATAGCCTCTACCAGTCGTGGAGCAGGTTGTAGGGCCTCTCCCGACTGTTGAAAAAGGCATGATGACCTCTATTAAGGGCAGCAATTATTATTCACATAGATTGCAAATTGATAGCAAGTTTATGCAAGCAAGTTTGTAAGTACTACAACCATTAAGTGTAAGTGTTATCATGAATAATTAAATGTTGTACGAGTATCATGAATAATTAGATGTTCAATGAATAGTCAAGTTAAAGGAAAAATCAAGTTTCATATAATAAGCAATGATGTTTTCTTAGAAAAGCTCTGTAATATCAAGTATCAAGTCTAAACGTTTCAAATAAATGTAAGTGTACGATAACGTAACCAATATGATAGATTACCAATTTGTGTTCGTACATAATAGCATGCAAGGAAATCTCTAGATGTTATATGCCTATGAGTATGTCATAATTGGGTACAAAATAAGATCAAGAAAATGAAAACACGAGTATCATGAATAATTAAATGTCCAGTGAATAGGGAAAGTCAAGTTTCACAAACAATGATGTTTTGAAAAAAAATTTCATGTAGAATCAAGTATCAGGTTTTTAGTAGTTTGATTAGCATGGGTAACTAGCTCACGTGTGAGATGGTGAAGGATATGAATTTAGTTCTTGAGAGGATGATGAAAAATCTTGAAGCAGAATTAAGGTTGTGAGAGATGGTGAATGTGAAGATAGTTGATAAAGAGTTTATAGTAAGAAGATTATATAGCAGTGTAAATTTTGGGGTTTGGATCAAAGGCTATAATCAAGTGTATAAGAAAACATGGTTGTGGTATATGCCAAATATTGTAAAAATTTGAACAAGTTGAAAATAAGTGACTCTAGAGACTAGATATTATTCCAAAAAAAAAAATTATTTTCAAAATTGGTTTTGTATATAAGGCAAAAGTTGTTAAATAGTACAAGCTAAGTAGTCTTTGTAATAGTTTAAAACATTATATAGGAAATCGTTTGTTACGTCAATAAATAATCAATTGAATTTAAGTTCGAGGACATCCTTTAAAAAAAAAAAATATTATGTACTTTGTGAAGGTACTAGGTAATACAACAAGTTTTAGAAATCTTTAGTTTGTGCTAAAGTATGAGGTTATAGTTTTTAAAATAAATAACATGTGGAGAAAAGAAATAATATGATTTGGGTAGGGTGTTGAATATTTAAAAAGTGGCTAAGAGGGTAAGGTGAAGTGTGATTGTGAAATCCATAGATGGTTATGAAAGTATGAACTTGTAAGCAATATATGAAAATCGTGAAATACAAAATATTGTATATGAACCGAGAGAGTATTATTGAAAAAGCTTGCATAAGATGCTTGGAGTGTCCTTGTCTAGCTGTAAAGCCCAACAAGAACGTTGACTTTTCAAAGGAGTTCGAACCCAATGGTGATCAAAGAAGACATGCTTTAGCCTATAAGTGGACACTCACTCCAGGAATCCCCAGGTAAGCATAACAGGTCCGTAAATGGATTTATGCGCTATGCTTGCCTATGCCAGAAAACCCAGTGTACAGGCGTCCACCCTTCCAGATTGCACGTGTCCTTATCACCCTCATTAAAGTTCAACAACTTTGAAGGAGCAAAATACGAGTAGGCATTATGCCTAAGAGTGTCTTCATGAAAGGTACTGTCCCTGTTCCATAATGATGTAGACTTTTCACTTCTTGTAGGACACCATCTCTATGCACCATGACGAAAGATAAGAAGAATGGAGAGAGAGAAGAAAGGAAAGATAGAAGAAGGAAAGTAGAGGGAAATGAGGGTAAGGCAATTCAGAAAATATTATGCATGAAAGTTGAAGTTCGGTTATAGTCTAGGCCTATTTCATCTAGTAACCTAGTTCCCTATAACCATGGCTCTGATACCAATCTGTAACACCCCAACCGATGGCGGAATCATCGAGGTGCCACGTAGTGTCGATTGTTCAAAAGCTCATGGTACTAAAATGTAAATATTATTGAATAATCAAAATTGTCTTACATGGAAATGGAAAATACATTGTCTAAATGAAATGTAAATATTGAAATAACTGAATTAAAATAAGATACTAAATGTTCCTTGCTAAAGCACTAGATCAAACTGCACCTGAAACATGTACAAAATAGATTTGGTCAACATATGAAATGTTGGTGAGCATTCCTAGTTTTGATATATATAGTAGGTTGAAAAGTTATACAATTCAAGTGCAAGCTACAGTGCAAATATGTAAACCATGTAACATACAAATGAGCGAAATCAACCCTGTGACTGTATAATGTACTGTATGAACTGTAGTGTACTCAACCAATCAATGGATGATAACTTAACACTGGCCACGGATTCTCCGATGAAAAAGGGGGAGAATCAATCTAGGCGGGTTGTCAATCCAAATAGCGCTATCCAATGTTAAGGTCGGCTTGTACATGGTTAATGATTTCACTAAGTACAAATGTATTCTACATGTAATGTCTAAGCATAAAGCACGTATGTAAGCCAATGCACAATGTACTAGAATTGTATTGTAAAACTGTGAACTTGTATGTGTATTTGTATAAGTGTACATGTAACACCCCAAAAGTGAATAAGACAAAAAAAAATGGGGATAGGAATACTCACTGTTTACGTAATAGCTTGTAATTGAACTTGGACAACGAAATATGAATTGAGATTACTCCCAAATGATCAACCTAAAGTAATTGATAATGTGTGAGTGAAATAACTCTAGGATACATGTATTTCTAGGGCTTCGAATTGGGGATAAACGCTTATTTGTTTATTAAACAATTTGTTTATTAATTATGAGAAATTAAATGAATAAATAAACAAAAGTCTTTTTGTAAAATTTTAAGTTGAATATAGTCACAACATAAGGTTTTAAGTATGAAAATAATTTTTATAAAATTATTTTCTTGAAAATAGAATATTTAATCTAATTATTTCGAATTGTCAAAATATGACTTTAATATCTAAAAATATTAAAATCAAAGAATTTGTGCATTAAAAATTGTATTTCAGTTCTAGATAGTTAGAAATAATTTATATAAAATTTTGGTGCAAAAATATTGAAAAATGAATTTATTATGATTTATTTATTATTAAAACTAATAAAATTTAATTAAAAATATAAAATAAACGGTTTTTTCTGAAATAAAAATATTTTCTGAAATGTATATTATTGTACAAGTTTAGGATAATTTTTGTGAGATTTAATAAAATTGTTTAGATATTTTTGTAGAATTTAATAAATATAAATGAATAAACTTGTATTATTAATAATATATATTAAATAAATTATTTTTGAAAAACTAAAAATTGGATGATGAACTTTATCAGTGAAAAAACATAAAATAAATTTTGTAGAATTTATAAAATAGTTTTAGTATTTTAAAATGATTTTTAAAAAAAAAATGAAGATAATATATGTATAAATGGTAACCAAAAAAATACTTGTTCAAGGTGGGACTCGAACCCTGGCCGTGGGCCGGTTCAAGGTTTAGCCAAACTCGAGTCTACCAACTGATCTACTGATCAGTTTGTATTCATTTTCGTTTTTCAAAATATAAGAACAGATGTGATTTATCATCATCTTCCCCAAAATAAAATTTGAAACCCTAGCTTTCTTAATCATACAATACGCGATTTAAAACCCCAATTATTCATAGGGTTATTAACGACCAGTGGCCGATTAACAATACCCACAAAGAAAAACAAACTTACAACGCGTTCTTGATTACAATTGATCGGTCAACGGGAAAAGTCAACGCGAGTCAAATGCTTCGAATACAAATTGTCTACAGAAATTGAAGGTAGAGGGAGGATAATTGGCGAGTTGTGATGGGATTGAGGTGTTCAATATATAGGATAAAGGTCCGGTTGTACGATTTAGCAAGGTTTGACTCGTTTATAATAGTTATGCGTGATTACTATAGAATATGGAAGGATCTAGACGTTTGTATGCGTTAATGGTGCACAAGGTTGACGCATTTTATTATTTGGTCAATAAGGAGCATTGTCCTCCATGATTTCAGCATCGTTGACTGGTTCCTTGTTCCTGCGTGCGAACAGCAACAGCAGAGAAAGGAGAAGAAGGAAAGCAGCGAGTTAGAAAGGGTTAAATACATTTAGGTTCTGTTTCAAAACATCAAATGTGTGTGTGGTGTGGTGGTGTAAGCGTGTGTGTGTTTAGAGGTTGGCCCGGGTTCGATTCTTGCAGGGGGCGGGTTTTTGTTTCCTTTTTTTTTTTAAAAGCTAAAGGGAAGGGAAAGCAGGCTTGGGCCTGTTGGTTTGGTTGGGCCGGACCAGTGGGCTCTCGTGGGTTATGGGCCAAGCAGCAGCCAAGTGAGATGGACAAGGGGATGGGCTTGGTTTGTTTGGGTATGTTGTTGGGTTAAGTAAATGGGTTATGGTTTGGTTATGGTTTAAAGATAAAAAAAAAAAAATAAAATCTGAATTTTATTATTATTATTATTATTATTATTATTATTATTATTATTATTATTATATATAAAAAGTGACGGATGTCACAAAAAATGTCCTGGTTGGCAAAAAAAAAGGCAAAAAACTAACTGCGTTAACCCCAGTTAGTTTTGGTCCAGTGAAATAAAAACCAAGACAAGTTAAGCCTGTTAGACTCCAATTTTCAAGTTGTGATTATTGTCTTCCAACCCGACAAAGTTAGGATTATTTAATTCCAATTCCCCTTATTATGTTTGGTTGAAATAAAAGGTGTATATATAATGTGGTAAAAATGGGTTTTCTTTTATCTAGAAACAATCATTTGACCGTTGCCGGCAAGCACCAACAGCTGCTTTCACTAAATCTCGCTTCCATCCATCACGAGCCACATGGGACAGAGTTCACGATGATCATGGCCATCACGTACTGCCACGTCCACCTTTAGTAAAGTGCTTACTTTAGGTCTCGATCTTGTCTCTAAGACGTCTTTCTTTCTTTCTTTCTGCTAAACATTCGGCAAAACATTTAATGTGTTCAAGGTTACATTAATTGGTTAAATTTAGTCGCTAAAAATTAGAGGGCGTAGATTTACTATATCTCCATTATCCAAAACAAGGGTTAGGATCAAACACACAGTGAAAGAAAAATAGGAAGTCGTAGGAAGTGTATCAAATGGACACCAATTGAACTCATTCAAACGGCATTGGAATCGTCTTATCGAACCCTACGACGTTAATTTTTAGGTCTTTGTTTTTTGGGGTTTTAGTTTGTAGTTTTTAGAATATGCATTATATCATTGTGTCTTTTATGTACCATTGTGTCTTTTTCTTATTTTCATTATTGTGTTATTTTTTCAATTCATTGTGTCTTTGTTCTTCAGCATTGTGTTATATTTTTGACACTGTGTTATATTTGTAGCTCATTGTGTCATATTTCATGATCTATTGTGTTTTTTGTATCCTTCTCATCTTTCTTATTTTTTTATAGCCTTAATAGAATAACTCAATCCTCCAAAACAATGGTTAGACAATCGAAGTGAAAAAGAAGATAAAAAGGTTAACTGATAATTGTGATAAAAAGTTGACATATATGAGAACTACCATACATATAATAGTAACACAATGTTCAAGTATCTCTACTACATTATAAAGAGTGAGCAATGGGCAAAAATGTCCAACTTGGTAAAGTTAAGATGGGATGTGAAAAGTCATGTGCTTCAACCCTCAAATGTCATATAAATCTTCCCCAAATTACCCTTCAATGCATTAAGATACTTGTACCATATAGTAAAGATAAATAAAGATTTATTTTCTAGATAATTAAGTTTCTATATTTGCTCACAAAAATCTGTTCAAATTGTTATATATAATATCATGTGATGTGGTATGACCATAAGCTTCAAATAATTATATTCAACAAATATTAATTTTACATTTGCTTTCTTTCTTTAAAATTGCATATGTTTATATACAGTGTCGTTCATCATGAGAATTGCTTAAACAAATTACTTTATCTTTATCTTTGCAGAGAGTTAATGGTGGTACGAAGTGACGCACACACAACACCAAGTAGTACGATACGTTTTGATTTTCTGTTGATAAGTTTTTTTTTTAATTATTTAATAAGAACGAGAAGGTGCGACCGAGGACGCTGAAAAGAGTAATCATGTTGTAACGAATCTGGCAAAACGTCGACACAATCCGAAAGTGGATTGTATCTGCAAGTTCATCTTCCAGGGTAAACTTGATTTGTTTATTAAAATAGTGGGAATGCCCGCGCGTTGCAGCGGGTGTCACTACTGATATCATATTCAGTTTTGATGTCTATTACGAACTACCATCCGTTCCAAGTTTCTAACAAATGAAGCTTAAACTATATGATAATATGGACGTATCCAAATTAGGGATGAGCATATAGCCCTGAATACCGAACTGATACCGATCCTGAACTGATCCCGCACCGAACCGAGGTTATTCGATATCAGTATCGGTACCCACATTTAGAGGTTTTCGGTTTCGTATCGGTATTTTAAGGTAAAATACCGATACCATACCGGTACCGTACCGTATGTTTTCGATATCGGTATCGGTATTAGGTTTTGGGTTTTTCGAAATTGATATTTTCGGGATCGACATCGGTTGGTACCGATACCGTCCGAGCTCATCCCTAATCCAAATAGTAAGTTCCTAAAAAACATCACAAACTTAAAGTACTAAAAAGTGTATGATGATTCACTAATAAATAAACAATATATTACCATACAACTTCAATTAACTTTGCTTTCAGAATAGCATGTTCCCAGGTAAACATAATATGCTAACATAATTTATACAATCATTTTATTTCAATATCCATATCCCCAAATACACACAAAAGTTATATAATTTGATGGATTAAAAATGACTCTTTTATCATAATGCTACAGAATCCATTTTGAAAGTAAAATTGCACTCAAAACTTATTGACATCACCAACTTCTTGAAAGATTTACAATTATCTTTCGAGATTGGTTTTCAAAACAATACTTTTGTGATGGTTGTAAACTTTAAACCAATTTGGTATCCTAATAAACAGCGGTCGCGCCAGATAGACCCAAAACCGCTTGGGTCAGGGAACTCACTCTGGCTAACCCGAACCAGTGGGCGACATTTGTAATCCGGGTTCAGCCTCCCACTGATTTTGAAGTTTTGTGGCGGGACAAGCTCGGACCAGTTCAAGTCCAGGGGCATTTTGTAGACTTGCAACTGAAAAGCTGATTTCGACTTGCTTGGTCCAATCAACAAACCGAGCATCCCGATATACGTAACCCAAATTAAAAAGTCAACAAACCGAGATAGTTTATTCACACCCATTATCGATCTTGATGATGCAACACGAAAAAGCGGGACCACTGATAACAGGAGCACAACCGCCACCATAATTTGAGTATATAGCATAAGTTGATATGCGCCTTCGGCTCCCGAATGCCTCGTGTATAAAAGTGCGGAAATTAAGGATATTAATCTGATTGTTGAGTGATGACACCATCCGGGAATGTCGATTTTGAAAAAATTAAGAAGAACCGACTGACTGCTGATTCCACGTCAGCGCTGTTGTATGATATGAAAGAACCAGAACAAGAAATAAAGCGAAAGGTGCCACAAGGCTCCTAAATACCTGGAACCGATTTTAAAACGAATTATTCAACAAGATGTACATGGTTAATAACTTTGTATAAAAGAAACTGAGTTAAAAATAAAAAGTTGTATTTAGCACCGGAACCTGGTCCATTAACGATAAGGCGTCCTGAAAGGTAAGCAGACCGAGGCCCGAGCTGTAAAACACATTTGCTGCCGAGTTCATGAGGATGTAATTTATTGAAAAAATGCCACTGAAAACACAACAAATGGCGAAAAGATGGTCTTGACATAAGGCTCTTTTTGAAACTTGTTTCGGTCCCTGATTTTGTTGCAAAGATATGAACAGTCAGCAGCTAGGGTATACAGGGTTGCGTACAATACATATCCAGTTTTGAGTATAAAACTGCGAGAACTGCATACCGCATAAGCACTTGTCTTATGTATCACAATTAAAGCAAATATGTACACCGAAGTTCATGTCGATTCTCGCAGTTCTCAACTTAAAAAACATTTTTTTTCTATTAAAACGTCCCTTTATATAAAAAAAATAAACATAAAGTTATCATGTAGATAAACATACCTGCACTATAGATGAATATAGATAAAAAATTATGTGGCATAATACTTGCACCAAGAAGACTCATTAATGCAAACGCGCTTTCGCCGCTAAAACTTGAAAGCATCCTTCCCGCCCATTGACAGTGGTGTGTCGCGTGGATTGTAACCACCCCAAAAAAATACAAAAACAAAGCAAGAGTTGCCAACCACATGCATATGACTTTGTTTTCCCATTTTCCTAAAACATATGTTGTTGTATCAAATATTAATGAAAGAAATATGCAGATGCTTCAGAAACGACGCAGAATGAGATAGGAAATTGAACTTACCAAATAGTTTGAGACAACCGAAAATAAAAACACGTCAAGGGAAGTCAAAAGGACACAAGTGAAGAGCCCGATGCCAAACGTAAGATTTAGCGCGTGTGCGGTTCCCAAAATCTTACAAAGTAGACAATATTTTTATAAGCATATATGACGATTGTAAAGTTAATAAGGGTAACAAAGAGGGGTAGACGTTACCATTGAAAGGTCTAAAGCGATCATTGATAGTTCTGCTTGAATTCCCAAGATTATACATGTGATCATATCGTACTCCTCACTGCAAATCTGCATCATTATATAGAAATAGAACATGATTTGGTTAATGAAAAAACAATCCACGTCTATTAATGTGGTATAAACAGATTATGTTTATGATTATTTGAATATTTAGGGGAGGTGATCTGTACACAACTTTTTTTGTTTCATACACAAGAACTATATATATGAGGGTAAAACCGTAAAAATCCCACAAACAGCAAACACTAAAAAAAACATACCTGAGCAAGATTTTTCCCTGTGACAACAGTAATAGAAGTCGCAAGGTATTGACAGAGAACAGCAGTCAAACTAAAAACAAGCATAGCTAAACTGAGATCGTACCCAAAACGGGCCCCCTCGACGGCTGCAACCCATTTTCCTGGATCAACATACGTAACGGCAATAAACACAACTGGTAAAACAGCTGGAAGCAGCCGAGGCATCACGTTTGGCTTAGTTTTCGTTATCAAATCATTTGTCTCCATTTCAGAAATAACTCTAATAACACCAATTAGCGAAAGAAAATTGCAGTCATGCAATGACCAGTCAACGGATATGTTAATCTTCGAAGCTTTATCTAACGGCTGATAAGTGCTCTAGGGGCTTCCATCACATGATAGTTGTTGGCATAGCAAGATTTTGACGCTCGCTTTGGTCACAATCATTACCAACTTCATATCAGTTTTGAAAGATTAATATCCAAAGCTGACTGAACATATCGTTGTGAATCCAACCCTGATTCACAAAAATAAAAAAGAACATCATAAAATGAACATAATGTCATTTATTTCAAATAACAAAGTTCATATATATTTAGTGACATTTATTTACAAAGTAAGTCAGTTTATAATTCATACAATAAACCATATTGAGTTGACCATTATAATTCATATTATGACTTGTATAATAATTCATATATATAGTCAAATCCATAACCTTAGCTTGTGAGTTCAAGTCTCTTTAAAAACACCAATCTATCAAGTTTTTTAACCACTAATAATTTTTTAGGGACGACACAGTGCTAAGCGTTTGAGTCTTTTTAGTGCATGTCAAAACGGGTCTGGTTGGTCACAATTTACTGAACCTTGAAAACTTTTTATCAATCTTTTAATATTATAAATCATTTTTATGCTAAATATAATTAAAAGAGTATGTTACAAAGGTAAGCTAACCATTTATAGTAAAACAATTTAGAAGGGTTCTGTTTACATTTGAATACATATGGGATGAATTTCAAGTTTGACCGGTGTAACCCATATGACCCGTCTGATATTTGGTTTAGTCGTATTCCATAACTTATTTGACCCATTAAAGGTAAAACATAACGAAATCCTATAGTTGCTTATAAGTAAAAAAAAAAAAAAAAAAAAAAAAAAAAAAAAAAAAAAAAACCATACAATAGTGCATCAATTTTTTTTTATTTAAAACCAAACCATCTTGTTTAAAAGAGAACCTATATAATTGCAACCTTACCTGGTAAAGGGAACAATCGAACAAAGGATATAAACTGCACCAATACACCATCACTAAAAAAACAAGAACCTGCAGAATCGACCCAATGAGTTGTTGAATAATCAATATAACAAAAAAATATATAAGAAAGATACACATGTTCAAACCCAAATCCATACAACACTGCTACATTTTGAGAAGAACCGTGCCGATCATCCTCCAATAATGATGTAAAAGATGCATGTGCATAGGTTGCAACCACTCTTGGACTTATAGAAGACACCAAAAAGGCAACCTAAATACCAAAAAGAAGGGTAACAACATAAGAAATAAGTAGGTTGACTTTGACCAAATATATTAATATTGAACAAAGTTTATATACGTATGCAATATTAATAAGTTTGAAAAACTATACAAATGAGATTATTCATCCATAAAACAAGTACTGTTGGATGTGCTTGCAATCATATCTGTGAATGTAGCCTTCCATATTAATAAGACACATCATCTCCTAAACTGGGAGTCTGCGCTGACATCTCCCATGGCTGGTTCTAATTCTTTGCATTGCTTAATCCAAATGCTGGTGCCAATATCAAACATCATTTGTCAACTAATCTTGGAAAAACACGACTTTTTCAAAATTTACTCAGTTCCAAAGGGCTTTTATGTCTAAGAACCTAATCTTAAAAATAACATCAATAGCTGAACCTGTAAGTGAGACCCACAACAAAATCAGATTAAAAATAGTATCGATAGCAATTTACATAAAACCAAACAGAATTATGTACGGAAATAGTATATTAAGAAAACAAACCTCTTCAAATCATGTTGTTTGGGCTGAAACAAGAGCTGTAAACACAAAGACAATGCAAAATCGAATATAAAACAAATAACGCTTACCCGTCAATGATTAGGGATGCGACTGAGATACCTAGTGGTCCGATTTGCTCCTCCGTTGTTGCATGTCACCTAAAATGACAGAACACATACAGGTGATAGTCCACTTTATAATATAACAGGGGAACAATGAAGTAAAAAAACGAAATGAAGAGCTCACCTGCTTTGGAATAATTTGAGCCAGATAACAGTTCAGACTTCGCCTCAAACCCCTCCCAAATAGAATCACCGGGTATGAATTGAACAACACATTGAAGAAACCTTAACTCTCTATTTGAAATCAAATCGTTTAACCTGCTTGACACAAAACGTCTTGAATTAATATAGAATGGTCGATTCATTGGTACTGGCAGTTAAAGATGAGGTACAAGGGCAGGGATGGAACACTATTTTATATTGCAAAGGAGAATGTGTAGTGAAATCTCTATATTACCCCTCAAAGTGTCTTAATTGTCACCAACATCCCTAAAATACCCTTAAATTTCTTGCTTGAATATATTGTACATGTTGCTTCTTAAATTGTACGGAAATGAAAATGACCATGTTGGCCATCACTCCTCCTTTATAATGTATTATAGATAAATGTCTTGTTGATACTTCTTTACTTCTCTGTTTACTTGTTTATACTGATATCAAATGGTTGTGTTTTGCTTTATCTACTCTGTTTTGGTTTCTATGCTCATATTTGGTTTTGAGTTCATGCTTGACAATACGTATCCATATAGTGGTTTGGTCTAAATTTGTGAAAAATTATATAGAAAGATTTGGGAATAAAAATTATCTATGCTCATATTTGGTTTTGAGAACAGTGCTGATGATTGAATTTTGATGGTCAAAGAAATTCATTTTCATATATAGTCAAATTTTTTTTATACTTGGGTGTCCTGTGTACACATCATCTCTTAGATGTTGGAAGTTAAGGACATATGGTTGGACAATTTACATAGTGCGGCATGAAAAGTTAGAAGAACGTATATGTTAGATATAAAAAAAAATATAGTTTCCAACATTGTTAAAAATCTTTTGTCAATTCGAAAGTTCACACGTGATAATCTTGTTTCAATAGAATTTGACCCTTATGTTTTTTTTCTTGAAGGCTCTCAAAACTGGAACTATTCTTTCGCGCAATGACACTATCGGTGATCTTTATCCGTTCACATCACCACCGGTTGCTTTGCTTGCTTCGATAACCAATAAGTGGCATGACCATCTCGAACATCCCAGCCACCATGTGTTAAATTTTCTTTCTAGCAAATCTTTTATTTCATGTAATAAGGACACGTCCTCTACTTTATGTCATTCGTGTAATGTGTCAAATAACCAGCAGTTGCCGTTTTTTTTATTCCATTCCTTTTACTGTTGCACATTTTTTATATTGTACACTATGATTTGTGGACCTCTCCAATTCATAGCAATGCGGGGTATAAATACTATATGGTCCTCATTGACAACTTCACACAATATGTGTGCGTTTACCCCAAATATAAATCTGAGGCCTTCACCAATTTTGTGAAATTTCACAAATTAATTCAAACTCAATTTCACACAAAAATAAAAACTTTTCAATGAGATTTAGGGGGAGAATTCAACAACCATGAATTTCACAATTTTACATCTTCACAAGGTCTTGTCTTCCGATACTCACGTCTTCAAACATCTCCTCAAAATGGTAAAGCCGAAAGAATGATCCGACGTCTAAATGACATCATCCGTGCTCTTTTATTTCATGCTCATCTACCACAAATTTTTCGGTTGAAACTTTGCACACCGCCGCATATCTCCACAACATTCTCCCAACAAACTCCTCAACTTTAATACCCCGTGTTATGCTCTATACTACGGACACCCTACGTATGATCATCTATGTGTGTACAGTTGCGCATGCTAACCCAATACGTCCGCAACTCAACCCCATAAACTCCATCCCCATTCTACTAGGTGCATATTCCTTAGTTACCCTCCAAATTTTTGAAGGTGTCGGTGCCTTGACACAAAAACGGGTCGCGTCCACATCTCACGTCATGTCATTTTTATGAAAACAATTTCCCATTTGCTAACCCCATACCCACACAAACTTACAATTTCCTTGATAAATCACCACTGCCCAATTCCACTTTTAATTTTCCTTCCAATACCATTGCCCCTCAAAACATACCCGTGTCTCCTACTCCTCCCAAAAATCCAAATTCACACACTGTTGGGCCTGACTAGCCCATCTCATCTTCGCAACCCCCACCATTAAACCCTCCAGCCATGCCACATCTTTCCACTCCATCTCCACGGCACAACAACAATGTCGGCCCTACAACAACAACTACAACAACTAAACGCCCCAACCACAACCTTGATTACCCACCCGACAAATCTCCACCACCACCACACACTTCCGCTCCTCAACAAACAAATAATGCCCATCCTATGACCACCCGTGGTAAAGCCGGCATCTTCAAACCAAACCTAAAACTCACCCTTTCGGCCCATCACTCTCCTACTATCTCACATCTTCCGTCCTCTCACACCAAACCCAATCGGACCCGAATAGGAAAATGGGTATGGAAAACGAATATAAAGCATTAATTGATAATAATACTTAGGAGTTGGTACCACGCCTGGTGTCTCATCCCGTCATTCGGTGTATTTGGTTATTTAAAAACAAATTTAATACAGATGGGAGTCTTTATAGATACAAGGCACGGTTAATGGTAAACGGGAAATCTCAAACTGTGCGCATAGACTATCTCGACACTTTTAGTCCAGTTGCCAAACCAGCGACCATACACACAGTTTTGTCTATTGCACTATCCAGAAAATGGAATATTCATCAACTTGATGTAAAAAAAATGCTTTCTTACACGGTGGCTTGCAGGAAACAGTTTTTATGCACCAACCACCGGGCTTTAAGAACCCAAATGCACCTAAACATGTTTGCAGGTTAAAACGATCTCTCTATGGACGCAAGCAAGCCCCGAGAGCTTGGTTCACCCGGTTCTCTACTTTCATCTCTACACTAGGTTCCAGGGGGAGTTCGTGTGACAAATCTTTATTTGTATACAACAACGGGAAGCAAATGGCCTACTTGTGGTTATATGTGGATGATATCACTCTTACGGCTTCCTCACCGTCTCTGCATCAACAAATTATCAGTTCACTATCTAGTGAATTCACAATGACGGATATGGGATATCTTAATCACTTCCTTGGCATTCAAGTTACTAGAGACAACTCAGGCATGTTTCTATCTCAATCTCAGTACGCCAAGGATATCCTACATATAGCCAACATGACCAATTGCAAACCTTGTGCCATGCCTACGGATACATCATCGAAACTTAGTGACACTTTTGGGATTGCTTTATCCGATGGTCCCCTATATCGCGGTCTAGTTAGTGCACTACAGTACCCGACCTTTACTAGACCCGATATTTCTTACGCGGTTCACCAAGTGTGCTTATTTATGCATGCCCCTACAGAGACACACTTTTAGTTCTTAAAACGTATTTTTCGTTATGTTCAGGGTACTATTGATTATGGGATTTGTCTTTCTACATCCTCCATCGGATCTCTCACAGATTATTCAGATGCTGACTGTGGAGGATGCCCTAACACGAGACGTTCTACCTCTGGTTATTGTGTTTTCATGGGGAACAATTTACTATCTTGGTCATCCAAACGATAACCCACCGTTTCCAGGTCAAGTGCTGAAGAAGAATATAGGGCTGTTCCCAATGACATTGCTGAAACCACGTGGCTTCAAAACCTTCTCCTTGAACTTAAGGTTTCCATACAGCGTGCAACCATTGTTTACTGCGATAATGTGTCTGTTTTTTATCTGTCAGGTAACCCAACAAGCATCAACGCACAAAACATGTTAAGATTGACATCCACTTTGTCCGAGAAAAGGTTCGCCTTGGACACATCCACGTTCTTCACGTCCCTTCAGCATATCAGTTTGCAGATATTTTTTACAAATGGCCTCTCCAGACAGTTATTTAATACGTTTCACGACAGTCTGAACGTTCGGTTACTCTCACGCACACACTGAGGGTGAGTATTAGAATATACACGTCAACAAGTCAAATGTCCACATTCATTGTATTAAATGTATTTATGTAATTGAGGGGAATCATGTGTATCATCATTAATCCCCTGATTTCCCTCCTTGTATTGCTCCCTCTTTGATTTGGCTCACCTATTGTATAAAGGGAGTCTTTTATCTTTGTAAATCATCAAACAATATTCCATTAACCTTTAATTATTTGGTTACAATAACAAGAGTGCCCTATTGATGCTATATTTATACTCCAAAACAATAACTAGTTTTAATACATGGATTGAACATTGAATTTGTAACACTATTCGTTGTGTGTCGATGACTGATTTTAATAACTGGAGAACATATATTGCTTGTTCGATCATGATAGTTGTTTTTAGTAGAGATTTTCCAAGAACATCTTTAATAAAGCAAAGGCTTGGCGTGGTTGATAACGAGGTACTTCATGACCCGCACCCCGAACAGTAGCAAACGTTAAACCATCATAAACAACCTTGTACCCTGCCACCTAAAATATTCAACCAAAACTCAAAACCTTTATTTATTTTATATTTTTTATTGTACGATAAATTTAAATCTAAACTATTGTACTATTGACGTTTTTTAAGAAGAAGCATTACTTGTTTGGTAGAGTCTGTCCAAAATCGCCAGGGTTTGACCACTTTAAGATTCATGGCATCAATTGAATATCGTGTTCCGGAGACTGGAACAACGGCGTCAACATCTCCACTGTCAAAAATGTTTCATGTCCGATTAATAACATAACCAATGGATAATCAAAGGGTCGATGGACCCTCTAGTTGTAGAATTTGCTATATGAAAAGTGACTCTTTTTATGTAAACATGAGTTGAAAATGCGTACTCAATCTTTTTTTTTTTTTTTTGTTAAAACATTAAAATATGAGTTTTATTATTATATATATTTTTTAATATAAAAAATCGTAACACTTTTTGTAAGGAAAATGAGTTTTCTAACCATGTGTTTAATTAACTAAAAATAACCTATGACGTCACCTTTTACGAAGGAAACACAAGTTTTGTTTATCTATAGAGAAATCTACGTTTACTCTATGACGAACATGTTCTGGTTACCATTATGCCGCATAATCATGATTAGATCTCTTTTGTTTATTTGTTAAGTGTATGGGTTGAATGTACCTATAAAGAAGTATTCGAAGACCTGAAGCAATTAGCCTTTTGTATATCGGAAACATAGTCGAGGGGCTATCTTTCCACTTGGAAATGAGTTTGCTGCAATAATAAAACAACTTATAAATCAACTTCTTTACCAACGCTAAATGATTTTATCGAAGAAAATGAGCTGGCCCAACGGCTCAAATAATGTGTAAAACAAAAGGCGCAAGCAATTCACCCAAACTAGACTTAATGGTAAGGTAAACATACACAAACCGGTTTCATTGGTTATTTTCTCATTTTTACTTTAATAGGTTATTACTTTAATTGAAATGTTCAAATACTTTATGCATTTCAGTTAATAACCGGTTATTTTCGGTTAATTAACCAGTTATTTTATTTAAAAAATTGGTTTTTTGTCGGTTAACCAATACATAAGTTAAAATGGGTTAAAAATAACTGGTTATTTATCGCGGTTAATATTAGTTGCGGACCAGTTACTAATCTAATGGCTGTTAACCAGTTCCAGTTAACAAACCGGTCAGGGGCGTATGCATCATACAATACGGGGGGACATATGTTACCCCTTGATTTTCCTGGCGAAGTGTACTTTTTTTTATAAAATGTTACCCTTAAAAATAAATTTTTCGTTTCCCCTTAAAAAAATATGTTACAACATAAATAAATTATACGTAAACTTATATTCGAAGCGAAATTTTAATAAACGCTCTCTAAACCAAAACCCTTATAACTAAACCCTTTTATTTCCCTATTTTTAATAAGCCCTACCCAAGTCTCTATTATGAAACAAAAAGCCCATCCAATTCTTCCCTTTCCTTCCCTTCTGTTACCTATTGTCGAGAGAAAAAAAAAAAAAGCCAAACCCTTATCAAAAGGTTGTTTAAGTGTACTAGGAGGATTATATGTCATATTTGTTATGTTGAATATAATAGTTAGGAGCGTAAAATAGTCATTTTGCAGAGTCATTCAGAGGTCTAACCAAACAACACTTAATGTATAATTGTAGATATTTAGCGGGTTTAGGTTGATCTATAGAAGACCAATAAGACTCAAGGGGGAGGTGAGGACACTGGACATAGGCTAGGACTCGGGAGAGGACTCAAGAGACTAGGAAGGACGCAAAACTTATTTTAGGTAGATCTATAGAAGATCAGTAAGACTCAACTCTCAAGGGGGGGGAGAGGACACTGGACATAGGCTAGGACTCGGGAGACTAGGAAGGACTCAAGACTTATTTTATGAGACTCAATTTAACTCAAGAAACTAGAGAAAGATGTATAGAAATAAGATTTTATTTCTTTCCAAAATGGTTTACAAATGACGGGAAACCTTCCTTTTATAGGCCAATGGAAGGCTATATTACATCATTCATGACATCATGGACCAATAATACATAAGAAAAATATCTAAAATATGACACAAACATGACATAGTGCTTACATCACTTTAAGAGTGATTAAAGTCTAACTTATTCTTAACAATACAATTAGCACGCTTATTAATATGATATTAAACATAATGGCACTAGTTAATTCTTCTTTATTTCTAGGGAGAGTCTGGGTGTGACGGGTCATCTTCATACAGATCGAAGGATGAGTATGAGTAATCTTCAAGATGAGTTCTAAGATAATCCCTTTTAGCTTCTTCCCATATCTTTACTTGAGGATTCTCAGATGCCCAGAGCATCATACCGTACAAGATATGTTGAGGGATATCGTTCGGGGAGTATCCATTTGCAAGATCCAGACATCTACGTATTTCCTTCCATTCTTTGGGATGGGTCCTCATGTAAGAAGGTCTTGATGGTTTTTCATCATACCAAAAGTGGATGAAACAATGAGGGGCATGGAAAATAGATGACTGTCATTTGCTGATTGTTGTCTGGGGTATGTAACAGCTTGGTCTTCTGAATGTTACATGACAATATTTTTTAGAGGAGGATGTCAATTGTCCAGTCCATTGGTGGAGTGGTAAGAACCATTGAATCAGTGTAAGAGTATGATTCCTTTCCTTAGGGAGGTCTCCAAATTGGCAATCAAATAAATACTAGAGCAAATTCAGTAAGTTGAAGGTTATAGCAATGTTGTAGGATTCAAAAAGATGCTAGAAAAAACACAAGCTTTTTTGGTAGGTTGTATAGATCATTGATGTGGAAAATTTTGATGAATGGATATTCATGGTGAATTGCAAGACCCTTCATGAACAAACCATGCATTTTTATAGTAATAGTGAGGAATGTCTTGTAGTTCAGTTGGGCTTTCTCTTTCAAGGTTCGATCAACAATTTCTTCTATGATTTCTTCTAGGATCTTCTTGTCTTTGTACTCCTAGTAGAACAAGACTTCTCCTATGTTGCTTGATGAGGCGTTGTCCATCATGAATATTGCTGGGAGAATATGTGGGTGTCGGATGTGGTGGTGTTGGAACATTTGAGCATCCTTACTTTTATAGGCCTTTGGCCTGGACAGGAAATCTGCAAAGATATTTTCTTTTCCTTTAATGTGTTTGACAGTGACCTTTCACTGTGAGAACCTATTTGCCCACCGTAGTAATTGTGATTCTGGGAACATCTTTCTTTTGAATTATAACATCTTTGGATATGATGACATGTCCATTTCTATCAGAAATTCATGTCCAATCAGGTGGAATTGGAATTTTTCTATCCCTCTTTTAACGGCTAGGATTTCTTTGAAAGTAAAGTGATTTTGTTTTTCTTATTTTTTAAACGTGCCACTTTTGTAGCCACAAATTGTTCTGCTTCCTATGTCCTCTTCTGCAAGTAGGACTGCATCCCAGTGCTCGTCACTTGCGTCTGCTTGGAGGATTCTTTTGTCTTTTGGTGCATGAATATTTAATGTTGGCATCCTATTAGCAAGTTGTTTTATTTCTTTGACAGCTTTTGTTTGTCTTTCAGACTATACTGGTGTATTCTTTTTTAGCACGGGGAACAAGTGTACTGTGTGGTTTGACAGTTTTAGTAGAAAATCTACCATATAGTTGACTAATCCAAGGAACGGTTGCACTTCCTTTTGTGACGTCAACTTGTCTAAGAACTGGTGTAATTCTCTTCCAATGTGTGGTTGTGGTTGGTACTTTCCATCAGCAATCTTCATCCCAAAAAAATCGATGGTGCTAACGTCGACTTCCATTTTTTTTTCTCTGAAAGCACAATTCCATAATTTTGGACTATTGAATTGAATTTTACAAGAAGTTCTGCGCGTGATTTTTCATTTTATGAGAATAGGAGGATATTATCTATGTATATCAAGGCATTACTGAGTATTGGTTCAAATATGCGTACCATCGCATTTTGAAAGGCTGACGGTGCATTTTTCAAACCAAAGGGCATTACTTTCCACCGGTAATGATGGTTGGGAATGCAAAAGGCCATCTTATGCCTATCTTCTGGTTTGATGCCTAGTTTCCAGAAACCGGCTTTTAGATCAAACTTTGACAAGACCTTTGCGTTTACCCGAGACTGGAATAACGACGTTTTTGCGTCTATGGGAATTTATCATCTGCTAAGCAGTGGTTTAGTGGTTGGTAGTTAATTACTAATCTTAGCTTTCCTCGGACTTGTTCGCTTCGTTTATTGACATGGACTACTTCACATCCCCATTGGGAGGTTGTTGGTTCAATGAGGCCTTGAGACATTAATTATGAGCATTCTTGTATTGTAAGTTAAGTGTGTTCAGGATTCATTCCTGGATGTCTGGCTTTTGTAGGATTAATGTCTTCATTTTCTTTGAAAGTTAAAGAAACGAAGAACTCTAGGTTTAGCCATAAAGGAAACTTATGTTTAGTTACCATACAGAGAAAAAATGGAAGTCGGTGTTAGCACCATCGATTTTCTTGGGATGAAGATTGCTGACGGAAGGTACCATCCACAACCACACATTGCAAAAGAATTACACCAATTCCCAAATAAGTTGACGTCACAAAAGGAAGTGCAACAGTTCCTTGGATTAGTCAACTATTTGGCAGATTTTCTGCCCAAACTGTCAAACCACACAGCACACTTGTTCCCCATGCTGAAAAATAATCCACCAGTATGGTCTGAAAGACGAACACAAGTTGTCAAAGACATAAAGCAACTTTCTAATGGGATGCCCACCATTAAAGATTCATGCACCAAAAGACAAAAGAATCCTCCATACAGACGCAAGTGACGACCACTGGGCAGCAGTCCTACTTGCAAAAGGCGATAAAGGAAGCAAAACAATTTGTGGCTACAAAAGTGGCAAGTTTAAATAATTAAAAACCCACAATCACTCTACTTTCAAAGAAATCCTAGCCGTTAAAAGTGGGATAGAAAAATTCCAATTCCACCTGATTTGACATGAATTTCTGATAGAAATGGACATGTCATCATTTCCAAGGATGTTACAATTCAAAAGAAAGATGCTCCCAGAATCACAATTACTACGGTGAGCAACTTGGTTCTCACAGTGGAAGTTCACTGTCAAACACATAAAAGAAAAAGAAAATATGTTTGCAGATTTCGTGTCTAGGCTAAAGCCCTATATAAGCAAGTATGCCCAAATGATCCAACACCAACACATCCGACAACCACATATTCTCCTAGCAATATTTATGATGGACAACGCCTCATCAAGCACCACAGGAGAAGTCTTTCTCTACCAGGAGTTCAAAGACAAGAAGATCCCAGAAAAAATCATAGAAGAAATTGTGAACTCGTCTTAAAGATTACTCATACTCATCCTTCGTTCCGTATGAATAGGACCCATCATACCCAGACTCTCGTTGGAAATAAAGAAGAATTAATGAGCGCATTATGTTTAATATCGTATTAATAAGTGTGCTAGTGTGCTAATAGTATGCTTAAGAATAAGTTAGGCTTTAATCACTCTTAAAGTGATGTAAGCACTATGTCATGTTTGTGTCATTTTTTAGATATTTTTCTTATGTATTATTGGTCCATGATATCATGAATGATGTAATATAGCCTTTCCTTGGCTTATAAAAGGAAAATTTCCTGCCATTTGTAAACCATCCTTAAAAGAAATAAAATCTTATTTCTATATTTATCTCTCTAGTTTCTTGAGTCAAATTGAGTCTTATAAAATAAGTCTTGAGTCCTTTTTAATCTTCTGAGTCCTCTCCCGAGTCCCAGCCTATGTCTGGTGTCCTCACCTCCCCCCATGAGTCCTACTGATCTTCTATACAGTGGCGGAAGTCTTCAAGGGCTAGAGGGGTCATGGCCCCCCCGGATTTTGGGCCTAGAAGTGGATTTCATAGTGTATCTTACATATAATTATACGTGGGTTTAGCATAGTATGATGGATTGGCCCCTCCTATAAAAAGGCCCAATTTATTTTAATATCTCTAGCCCAACAAAACATAAACCTACTACTCAATAGAATTCTTGCGGCAATTGTCAGCAATTGGCTGAAACAATCCGAATCTTCCCATATTCAAGAATCAATATTTCGAAATAGAATTGAGTGTTCAACAGATTGTTATTATTATATAATTATCATCTTTTAATGATTTAGTGATTTTGATTATTTATATGTCATGTTTGAATATTTGAATGTGTGATTATATGATTTTTTTTTAATGTTTTGAATGTATATTATGGTTCGGCTATAAACCTAGTCAAGAATCGTCTTCGTAATAAGATGTCAAATGAGTTTCTTGTGAATAACTTGGTGGTTTACATAGAAAGAGAAGTTGCTGAAAATTTTGATTCGAAATTGGTAATTGATGAATTTAAAGACCTTAAAGGGCGTCGGGCTGAGTTGTAGTTTTTCTTCCTTTATCATTTATGTTTATGAACAGGTTGTTTTGGGATTTATGGTATTTATTTAGTGATTTTTTTTTTACTTTTTATGTGCAATATTTTTGGCCCCCCTATTTTAATTGTTCAAGTTCCGCCACTGCTTCTATAGATCAGCCTAAACCCCCCCCCAAATATCACATAAAATAAGTCTTAAGTCCTTCCTAGTCTCCTGAGTCCTAGCCTATGTCCAGTGTCCTCACCTCCTCCCTGAGTCTTACTGGTCTTCTATAGACCGGCCTACTCCCCCCCCCCCCCCCAAAAAAAAAAATGTTTGGTATAAAAGGTTTTTAGCATCCCATAACAAAGATATAGCTATAAATAGGATTGATACGTGTTTTTTAACATATAAAAACATACATGTACTATCTTAAAAGCCTGTTGTGCAACATTCTGCTGCACAAATAAAGGTAGTGTACATGAGGCACGCGCCTCAGGCCAATTTTTGCCTAAAAAAGCGCTTCTATACGTCGTGCGTCTCAAGTCATATAATGCAATGCCTTTCGCGCCTCGCGCTTGAGGCACATTTTTTAAAACCAAGATTATATGAAATTATGGCAAAACAAAAAATTGAATGTTACCCCTTTTTTTCTAGATCCGCCACTGAAACTGGTTATTATCTATACATCTACTTAACGGTACTATGTTAGAGATGATAAATAGGTCATATACAAAGGTAAATAGGTCAAACTTGAAATCGTATCAACTACATGAGACCTAAACATAACACGATTTTCACGTGTTAACACAAACTTTACTCATTTAACCCAGAATTTACTTTTTTCATGTTGATGTTCTATAATCATAAATACACAACCAAAAATAAATAAGTATATATAAAATCATGTTAAACTGTAAAAGTATGTTTGTTTCTTTTCCATCTTTTCATATAATACCTAATCAGTTTAAGTTTATTAACATACAACAAAGTGCTTTTTTATATAATAAGTAGGTTAGATAGGCCAACCCAAATACGACCATTTTAGATAAACCAAAAAGGAGGTCCATCCTGAAACAACTAATCAAAACCCATTTATGCTAAAACTTGACGTATATTTTTTGTTAGATTCCTGTGGTATCATAAATACCCAATGGTTTTGGTGGTAAAAAGAATCTTAACCGTTTAAATACGCGTCGAATGAGTTAACACATCGAATGAATGTACCTGCAAGTCGACCATGGATGAGATAACTTGGTGATGTTAGCATGGAAAGCGTTTTGAACATTTGGAAGATTGAGATATTTTTCGACGTATTCTCCTTCACAAGGATCTAATCCGCTGTGGCGCTTCCTCCTGACCGTTAATCCAAGGGGCAATGGCGTGCAAGTCGGGCCATAGATGTTGTAAAAATCAATGTCCCCAATGTCTTCTCCGAGTTGTTCCTCCAAGGTATTGCAGTATTCAGTGTTAACTGCACTACTGCAATTTTGAGTTAGTTTCATATAAATTTCATCTGAAATTAAGGCATGGCTCCATAGATAATCGTTGAACCCTTTGTTGTCCGTATCCTCGTTCATTATTCCATTGCCAATCTATACATGCAAACAACCACATTGGAAAATATTAACATATAAAAGATGTTAACGCCAATAGAACGTTTTGGGCCCATATTGCGCAAATTTCGACTCCATGTCCCACATGACATGTTTTTGTTAAATGAATAAAAAAATGAGTATAGAATTTAAATAATCTTAACTATCATTAACTCGCTATCACTAGTCCCAACTAATGCAATATGTGCCGATAGTTTTATCTTTTAACATGCTGACCATCAACGACCTATAACGAAAAAAATATGTTCACTTTATATAATTAGTTAGTATTATGTTATTCGTAATCCATTGATGGTAGTTAAAAAAATGTGACCACCAACACACATTTTGTTACCTGAACTTGATGGTAGTTAGTCGCTAATAACTGAGATTATTTAAATCTAATACTCATATCAAAAATTAGTTAAAAGAAATTTTTAAAATATAATTGTTGTATATTAATGATCATGCTATTTACCATAATACCCTTGAAGTTAATGATTGAACTAGAGTGACCCTTCATGTTTTTCTTCGTTATTACATCAGCCAACTCTGGATATAAAATCCTGCAACAAAATTTTCTTTTTAGATCTCATATTTGACTTTTCCTAAACAACAAAATCTAAAATATAAATTCTTTAATAAGGTGGTATAAAATTTGCAAATGCTAGGTTAGGTGGAAATAAGGTGGTATAAAATTTGCGGTTCAAAAAAAAAAAATCTTTAATAAAATTTCACACTTTTAAATCAGTAGTTTGAAGTTGCTTATTCTATACCTGCATAGCTTTCTCCTATTATGTAGAAGTCGTTTTTCTTGTAACGTGGGAATCGCCTGAACCAATTCACCAA
Organism: Ambrosia x helenae; assembly: GCA_030844895.1. Taxonomy (NCBI): domain Eukaryota; kingdom Viridiplantae; phylum Streptophyta; class Magnoliopsida; order Asterales; family Asteraceae; genus Ambrosia; species Ambrosia x helenae. The sequence continues at coordinate 9,448,279 of CM061234.1, forward strand.
GAAAGCGTACGAGTCCTTGGCTGCGGTTTTACAAAAAAAATAAAAATAAAAAAAAAAACATTATTATCCATAAAACTAGTTAATAGTAAATGTGTAAAATTCAACATATATATCAAAAAGCAAAAATAATAATAAAGTTGGATCAAATCATCAAATGGTATTGCCTTACTTACGAAGCAACTAGATAGAAAACCATGGTTAACGTGCTTTCTATTTCTTTATAAAAAGAGAAAGATATATGTGTATGCAATAATGTAAAGGGAGCCTACCAGTTCTTTTATCCCCTGACAAGTCATAATCACTGGTTGTGTTGGAGTAAGAATATCCAACTCCTGCCGGTGATTCTAGAAATAATATATTCGCAACTGCGTAACAGGTCAAAGCATACAATTAGTTAAATCATACTACTTTAATATACCGAGGGTCATTGTACGATAAAGAAACAAACCTTTGTTCCATGAAAATCTTCGTGAGTAAAGCGTTTTGCCATCAGGGTTAACACCAAATGGCCCAATCTCGAGCATGGCACCAACCCCGAGGGAGGAACAACCGGGTCTGCCTCGTTACATAAGAAGATAGATAGATTAAATAATTGTTGCAAATGAATTAAATGTGTTGTGTGAAAGTGTGACAATCGGCTCTAAGGAAAGTCCATAGATTAAGGAGATGTGTAGGGAAATGCTATTATAGACAATAAGTAGAGAATCTATATAATATAAAGAGTAAATTATATAAAAAGATGTTTTAGAGCACTTTCAATGCATATGTATTCGGATTACTTAATCAACCACACAACGTTTTCTCTCTTCACTTCTCACAATCTTAATTCCGGGAGGCCCAAAATCGGATATTCTCAGCATTTTCCCTCTCTCTCCTACCTTTCTCTCTCCCATCGAGGATTCAGATGCCATCCGAAAATGACAATGGATATACTCTTAGATTTTATGTAACCTTTTTTTATCATAAATTGAAGGTATGTAGCAACTTTTTTTGCGGTTATAGGTTTCCAAGTTATTAGAATATTTGTCAGAAAAATATGTACATGTTACAATATACCACATGCAACTTGTGTGTACGTACTTGATTAGAACACATAAACTTTCAATATCTGTCAAATTAGGTTTGGTTCGTTTTTTTTTTATCATTTGCATAAATATGTTAATAACTAATGCATTAAATAAGATCACAAAAACTAGTTAATATTTTTTTATAAAACGATTCATAATGTTGTATGTATACAATAATGACAACTTTTGACTCATTCAAAACGTTCTTCAATTCTATTTAGCATTCTTCTAAGATTTTATCATTTTAGCTCGTTAAACCAAAGATAAGGCAAAGATTTACAAAATTACCTCCATTAAGCCAAAGAACAAGTGGTTTAGATGATGGTTCATGAAGAGCTTCAACAAAATAGTAGAAAAGGCTTCTACCATTGAAGCTATCAACATTAACATATCCAGCATATTGCTTAAATTTCGACCCTTTGGATAATGGCTGGCCCGGAAGCCCTTCGTGTATGTAATCATCTTCCATTTTCCTCCATCGTTGTCGGTTTTCATCTCATTAAAGCCCAATTCAGTCATCTTGTCATCAATGACCGATTAACTTGGGCCCTGATTTCTTGAACGGCGGAACTCCATAAGGGTTTCCGCCTGATTGGCCCGTGAGCCATGGATTTGACACTCACATGTTGTGACTGTTACAAGAATAAGTAGAAGAAGTTTGAGTCTTGTAACAAACAATGTGTGTCCCCCTCCCATTTCTCTAGTGACAAATGTAAGGTAGGTACCTATATTTATTGACAAAAAATTTATATATTAAGTTTTTCTAAATGAACGATGTCGTTTTGTTTTGTAATGTGTAAAAGTGTCGTGCTTTCTATGTCTTGGAACACGACATAAACTGATGCATAGAAGGGCTTTGTTGCATTTTTCAATGGTGATAAGGTTTAATAAAATTATTACAAATATTATATTATTCTAAAAAGTGTTGAACATATTTTTTTGGTGGGTTGGTTTATCATTCACATGGAGACTTTTGGAAGGGAGCCTATGGCCCAAATTTGTCACGAGTGGTTATTCCAACAAGTTCAATTATTTTTTATATTCGTGTATCGATGTTGTAAATTTTTAGGATACTTTTTGGTATTTTGTACAAAAATGTACGTATTTATTGGTGTGTACGCATTGTTTATATATAGTAATTTGTCTTAGACAGTTCATTGTGGTCGATCGGGGTTATCACCCGAATTTATCCAATAATATTACGTCATCTCATACTGACTGTGTGTTAATTGGGCATTGGATAAAGCTTTGCTAGAGTCACTTAACCCTATTGTTGATAAAGTCCCTACTCGCTCCCCCCCCCCAATCCAAGACATAATCCTACGTAAAAACCCTTAAGCATGCTCACCTTGCTCATCCGCGCTCCCGCTCAATCCACGTGATTACGGTGTTAGCGAGTCATGTGACTACATAGGTGGCTCGCGCCACCTGCTCGCCCACCATAACACATGGTCTTATTTTATCATGTACGATGAACACTTAACTTATTTTTCTATATTTGTGTATCGATGTTGTAAATTTTGGGATAACCTTTGTACAAGATGTACGTATTTATGAATGTGTATACATTATTTATACTTTGTATTATTTTATCATGTACAAGGAACACTTAAAATATTTTTTTAAATTCGTGTATAGATGTTGTAAACTTTTAGGATAACTTTATGGTATTTGTACAAAAGTGTATGTGTTGTCTAAGACATTATTTATATATTAACTAGTCTTTAAGTGCGCCCCGCGTGTTGCGGGGCGGTGGCCGTAAAACCGTGCACAAGCGTTGTAGGATGGAAGCGTAAAACTGTGCTACGTAGCAACGAAACAGCGAAAAAACCAGGAAAAAAGCGTAAAGCGAAAACACAAATTATTAACACCAAGTGGAAACATATAACGTGAAAACACAGAGGGAAATGAATCATAAAACTGTGTTAAGTACTAAGCGAACCAAGAGCAAACGCGTGCAAAAGCGTAAAACAAATTGTGTTAAATGAGAAAGCACTAAACTACAAATGGTGTAAATGGAAAAAAATAAAACCACAAAAAGACGAAATAGAGGGCCAAAACCGGAAGAATAGAAGTTTGGTGCGGAAAGCCGGAAAACGAAGAAGCCGGTGTTCCACCGACTGTTAGCATTTAGTATATATATTAATTCGCTTTTTTTTAATCATGTACGAGGAACGCAAAGAATTGATTGATAGTTTATATATATGCTTTTAAAGGGGACGGGGGCGGTCTACTGATTTGGTCACGGATATCCCACTACTAGTACGGTAACACCGCCGTCACTCATGCTGGTAATGGTCCTGTGAACCAAATTCGGGTTCTATCTGACGGGAGTGAACCCGTGAATTTAAATAAAATATTATTTCTTTCTATACCACCTTTTTCCCCAACTATCATTATCACCACCACGCCACCACCACCACCACCACGTTCTTCTTGTTCACAGGAAGGGATTTTACGGTGTGCGGCCAGATGTTGTTGACGAAAAATGAAGAAGAATTAATGAAGAAAATGGAGAAGAAGAAGGAAAAAATGAAGAACAATCAGTGTAGTGTTGCAAGTTAAATTGGAGAAGAAATGAAACTTTTTAATCTATATTATCTTATTAAGGAGGAGTGATGGCCAAGATTGCCATTTACATTTTCGTACAACTTAAGAAGCAACATGTATAACATATTTAAGCAAAAAATTTAAGGGTATTTTGGGCATAATTGTGACAATTAAGACACTTAGAAGGTTAAAATTGTAATTTTATCATAACCTCATACTCACAACTAGAAAACTTATTCCAACCTTACCCCCATGGTATATGATTGATCAAAAAACTATTAATGTAATAAATTTCTTAAATGTAAGAATGTGAAGAGTCTATGAACATCATAAATTATGCCTAGATTTTTTAAATGACTTGGCTTGGTAGGTTTAAGAATAAGAAGTTGATTAAATTGGGGGAATGACAATGAAAGGAAGGATATACCTGAAAAGGAATTGGTAAACCGGAGAGGGCAAGATCTTTGAGAAGTTCACAGCCTAATCCACTAGCACCTACTACACATAATCTTGAAGAATATACACACATATTCTTGAAGATCGTCCCTCAACTACATAAATAACAACAACAGAGAGGTAAGCTTATTAGCTTAACTACATAAATAATTAATTGATTTAATATAATATTGGTGAATGAATAATTCAACCTGTAGTGGATTTTGTTTTTGTTTTATAGGCCCCTAGCCCAATTTACAGCCCCTTCCTATCACCGTCTTAATTCTTTGCTCCTAAAAAAGCCATATCTATATTATCTATATCTATATTTAATTCGGAGTTTTTTTTTTTGTTTTTGCTAATTTGGTAGCAGAATTTCAAGATGGTTACAAAAAACATGTATGAGGTACCACTACAATCAGTATTAACGGATTTACATAAATCAGAATTTCAAGATGGGTGCAGAATTTCAAGATGGTTACAAAAAAAAACATGTATGAGGTACTCTTTGACCTGATTTCTAATTTGTTGACTTCTTTTTTTCTTTTACACATTTGATTTCATATCTAAAGCTGCAAAACTTTTGTATTTCGTGTTTTTATTTAGTTGCTTGTTGTGAAGAAGTTGGGACAAAAAGGTAATCGGTCGACAAAAGGAGGAAGAGTTTATTGATCTTATTAATGATTTGATAAAATTCGGCATGCGAATGTTGTTGAACTCATAGGTTACTTGTTCTGAGCATGGTCAACGATTATTAATTTACGAGTATTGCGGCGGTTGGGCCCTCTAGGATGCGTTACACGCGGATGATGATTATAAAAGCAAATTTTCATGAAGTATGCGCATAAGATTGGCAAAGGAATTCTCTTGCAACCAACTGGTTTGATACCTAGATTTACTTGCTAATATCAACGTGAATTATTGATTATTCGTTTGTTGTTCGATTTTTTATACCTTTTATAGTAGTTGATGACTGTCTTGTGCTAAGTGATGCTATTAATTTCTATTTTTGATTCGTCAACCCGGTGTGCATATATTTGTAGTTTCTATAAAATTTAATGAACTCTCACAATCTCACTTTCATATGGTTTCTTAAGCATAACTATAGTAATCATATTTCCTATTTTCGCTTTTATTATTTAGTGATTTTTATTGGCTATTTGAATCTAAGATGACAAAAAAAAATGAACTATAACACCAAGCAGTGGAAATCAATCTTTAGATGATACTAATATTTTTGGCACTATAATTATATACAAAGTTTTATTTGGTTTGTTGTGCTAATATTTTTATACTATATTTTGTTGAATATAAAGTAAAATGTCGTAAAACCGGGTTGTGGTTCGTAATCAACATCATAATTGAATATAATATAAATCGAGACACCGCCGCAACGCGCGGGCATTCCTTCTAGTATATTATTATTATTATTATTATTATTATTATTATTATTATTATTATTATTATTATTATTGTGTAAAAATAATTGATTTTTGGGTAAAGAATCAGTGAAGTGTTGTCTCTAAAAAACTGTTTCAATGAAGTGATGTGACAATGCAGGATTAGTAGAAATCAGTGAAGTAAAATGTTTTTCAGTTGAGCACCCCTCCTCTTGTGTAACATTCTTTTGTATAGTTATGATTAGGTGTGAAAATTGATATGTTTATTTTTTATATATTTTTCTGTTGTAATAATAATAAACATTCTTCTTTTTTTCATATTGTTATGATTGTTGTAATAATAATATAGTATGCACGCTTAGAATGAGTTGCCCGTCCTTTATAACCCTACAAATTTTTGTGTACGAGCTTGTTTTTTGGTAACGAATTAGAGTTTCACTTAGAATTATACTGTACACAATATAATAGAAAATAGGGTTGTCTAACAAGCGAATCGAATCGAGCCAACATAAATTCGGCTCCAACTCATAACTATATAAGTTGAGCGGCTTGCTAATAATGTTCAGTCTGATCTAGAAACTAAGTTTGTAGCTCGTTATCAACTCAAATAGTCATGGTTCGGTGAGTTGGCTTGTTAGTTTTTAAATTTTGTTGACTTGCACTACTAGAAAAAATACTCTTGTTGACATTCATTTTATAACAAACACCTATTTAATGACAAGCAAAAGTGTATCTTATAAAAAAAAATGTTATTTTTCATAAAAATGATAAATTCTTAACGTTTTTTTACTGCCTGTCAATAATTCTCCTTCATAAATTATAAAATATGACGATAAACACACTTGATTGTCATGATTTTGTGTCACGAAAATCTCAATTCCCCCACTCTCCCACGCGCCTCTCCATAAACCCTCATCCTTCTTCATCAAATATCAAGAACAAATCTCATAATCCCTAACTTGCATTTTTCTCAAATCGTCACCCAAATGATTCAATCACTTCGATGATCTGCTCATAATCCCTCTCTCATAACAAATCGTCACCAAATGATTCAGTCACTTCGAGATTCGATCAAATCGTAAGAAAAACTGTGACACCTGGCAAATTCGGGTTAACAACGTTGTCTAGATGAAAGTCTACCTTAGCGAGTCACGCGTATATTGTACTTAATGGGTTAGTTAAGTCGGGTTATGGTTCGGGAACTATTGGTTAGTCTAGAAGATCATTGGATGTTGGTCTAGAGGTTCATTAGATGTCGGTCCTTAACCAAGTGTACAAACGGTGACGATCGGTGGGATCGTCAGGGCATACGGAACATACGAGTCTCGAGTCCCGGGAATTGGTGAACGAGTGTAAATATGTGTATTTACTTGTGTTATGTGTTTACAATCATTATGTGACTTGTCGGTACATTAATATGCGTTAAAATATGTTAAAACGGGGTTTAACGCGCAAAACGCACCAAACCAACCCCTACAGGCGATTAGGAAGCCTAATCACCTGTAGGGGAGGCGAGTAGAGGGACATAGGGGCGATTAGGCCCCCTACTCGTGTGATGTTAGGGGCGAGTAGGCCCAATCGCATGCTCATTCATGCGATTAGCAGCCCTAATCGCATGAACTGCTGCACAATCGCATGTAACGTGCTGGAACGACTAGAAACGCCTATAAATACAATACTTAACCTCCTAAACTCCCTAATATCAACCCTAGTCGTCCCAAAACCGCCCCAAACACATAAACAACCTCTGGAAGGCGATTTTGATCAAAAACACAAGGTTTCAAGGTCTAACCATCATTCTTTCATAATCCTAAGGTTTGATTCTCATCCATAACACTTTGTAAACGTTTTTAATCAATCCCTAATGGTCCAGACCTGTTGTTAAATGAAAAAGCTTTCTGAAAATCGTCAATAAGGGTTGTTAATCGGATTATAACTAATAAACATGCGTTATGGGTATGTATGATTAGAAAGATAGGATTTTTATGAATCTTGATGATGTTTTGATGTGTTATCATGCTAGGTCAGAATTAATATTGTTAGTATGATGATAGAAATCTCAGTAATTGGATAATAGGGTTATGATTACATGCGTTAATTGATAATTGCATGCTATGTGTATATGTTTGGATTGCTTGATTTCATGCAGGACTGATTATACGAGGTTAAACAAAGGATTTTGGGTTAAACATGTTTGGAATAGTTATTGGGATGATATTGGGTAGTTACACACGTTCTGGATCTGATTTGGAGCGTTAAACGCGCGAAAAAACCGGAACAGCAAGGTCACAGGCGAGTAGCCTTGCTAATCGCCTGTGTTAGGGGCGATTAGGCCCCACTCGCATGACATTAAGGGTGATTAGGCCCCACTCGCATGTATTAGGGGCGAGTAGCCCACTCGCCTGATTACAGGGGCGAGTAGCCTACTCGCGTGGCATCAAGGGCGAGTAGCCCTACTCGCGTGACTTAAGGGGCGATTAGCCCTGATCGCGTGACATTTCATGCGATTAGCCTCCCTAATCGCGTGTACTGCTGCTGTAAGTGTAAATCAGCATTCCGAGACCCGATTTAACATGTAGTAACATGCTAGGAACCCCGTAACATGTCTAATAACTTGGTAACATATATTTGGATGTATTTCGGTGATACGTGAACTATGTGCTATAACTTGTTGTACGTTAACGTGTGTTAAGTGTAATTGCGTTATTGTACGTTTTGGAGCGTAAACATAACACGGGGAGTCTCGGGTCACCAATGGGATGTCGGGTCTTGTACTTTGGGTCGATTAAACAGTCACGGTGTTTTCAAACGAACTTGGTTATGGTCTGGACATCTAGGGACTAATTAACCTGCGGGTTATTAGTCTAAGTACTTGTAACTGTCATATGTTAGGTCGCCGCTTTACGGGACTAGCATAGCAGCTGAGTTTACTCGGGTTAAGGAGTAACGGAACTTAAGGTGAGTTTACGGCCCCTCTTTTAACTGGTTTCACGTTTTCGGGGGAGAAAACATGTGTTAAAACAACTATTTGGTAACTGCTGTCATACTATGGGTTTATACTGTGTACTACACGATCTTTGGAAGTCCCGGGGGGAACCATGAATGTGCGGGTTTGCACAACGGGGAAATGTGAATAGCGCTATTGGGAGTGACCAACCCCGCTCGTCGACTTGGAGGGTCGGCGGGTGCATATTGTCTCAAACAGGAACAACAGGAACAACATGAACATACATCGGGCATACTTTTGGTATTCGCGTTAGTAATGGTTTTCCAATCGTGGTAGTAACAAAACGTACGCCTAGCTAGCGTATACTGGTTTTCTATTTGTTATAGTATGGACAGGTGGACTTGGTACTTGGATACAAAACCTGTAAACTCACCAGCATTTTTGTGCTGACGTAAACTTTTACATGTTTTCTCAGGTCGCTAAGGTAGCACGAATGGAACTAGGGCGCACGCGTCTGCACGGCGTCTAGCTAGAGTTGCATGATTTACAAACATTGAACATCGGTTTATTATTGAATAATTGTTTTGAATAAGCTTCCGCTGTAAACGGGATTTTTAAACTGTGTTTTGAAATTGCATTTATATTCATTTAGACTTGTTATTGTGATCGTTGGTTTGGATCCTGGTTTGTCATGCGCCTCGCGGTAAAACTCCGCAAGTGGATTTTGAGGGTGTGACAGATTGGTATCAGAGCCAATGGTTATAGTGAACTAGGACTGCATGTAGAGTCTAGTCTATAGCCGAGTCGCACACACTAGACGATCACATGGTACTAAACGTTATAATGGTTTACGTATGGTCTTGTCGGGGTGTCTCTAAATCGTTGGTCTTTCTACGTTACATCATCCGTTCTATCTTAGGTTGGGTTACTTGTTTTCTAGGCAGTGTGGTCTATTGGGGTAACTCGTGTGCTCTTGAGACTCGTCCAAGGCTCGGACATCTCCCTTTCGCACTCCAATAGAAACACTTGTCATGAACTACCGTAGTATTACGGTGTGTAGCTAAGAGTCTATGTTCGGTGATTTGAACTTTGAACTAGGAGAACACTAGGAGGACCATGTAGAGCGTTTTATCATTTTGGGTGCACACAAAATCATAAAACGAAATGCATGGAAGCACTAGTGAGCTCTGGGTTTTGAGGGGATAGTCCTGGATTGGATCTAGCTTTGATCTTGTGAACATTAGTGGTTATCTTTAACTGCGAAACTAAATTTTCTCGTCCTTTCTGCCAGAATCATGTCTGGAGTGCGTGGAGGACGTGGAGGTGGTCGCAATGGTGGACGTGGTGGTGGTCGTGGTGGTGCTGGTGGTCGTGGTGGAGGTATTAACCTATCACAGGCTGATCTAAATAACTTGCTCCAAGCTGCCTTCCAGTTAGGGCACAACGGTGGTGGTAAGTTGTTTTATCCATTTTCTTTGCCTCATTGGTGAGCCTTGTTTACGTATTTCGTGGTTTCTCATACGTTTCATTTCAGGTGGTCCTGTTGACCCACCCCCACCCATGTGCACCTACAAGATGTTCCGGGACTGCAAGCCCCAGGAATTCTCTGGCACCGAGGGTGCGGTCAGTTTGCTTAGGTGGTTGGAGAAAGTGGAGTCGGTATTTCTGATGTGTAACTGTCTCCCAGAAGATCGGGTGAAATATTCTGCTGCGTTGTTTCAGGACGTGGCATTGACTTGGTGGAATGGTATCACCCAGAACATGGGTATTGGGGAGGCATATGCTATGCCATGGGAGAATTTTGTGCAGTTGCTGAAGCGGGAGTATTGCCCGAGAGAAGAGGTACAGAAGCTGGAACATGAGGTATGGAACCTCAAGATGACTGGATCGGAAATCGAGAAGTATACTGTGAGGAGGAATGAGTTGGCGGTGCTGTGTCCCGATTTGCACGTGCCAGAGTATCGTAAGATTGAACATTATGTCTCAGGGTTGGTGCCGGAAATTGCAGGGTTAGTGGCTGCTGGAAATCATCCTACTTATGCGGAGGTAGTTCGATCGGCCCATAGGATGACCAATTTAAAGGTGAATGAGGGGATTTTGCCTGCGAAAGGTTCGACTGCTAAGGCTCCAGAGAACAACAAGCGCAAGTGGGAAAATGACGGGAAAGGATCTGGGTCTGCACAGCAGGGTAAAAGGTTTGATAATGGGGGTTCATCTTCTTCGGGTAATAAGCAGGGTGGTTATGCGGGAAAACTGCCCAAATGCAACAAGTGTGGACGCCATCACCAAGGGAACTGCGATAGTAACCGTTGTCACCGCTGCCAGCGAACTGGGCACTATGCTAAGGATTGTCGGGCTACACTTCCATCGACTCAGGCTCCGACTAACAGCTCAGCTCCGACTACTCAGGGGACTACAGGGAAACAGGGATGCTACAACTGTGGTGACACTGGGCATTACAGGAAGGATTGCCCAAAATTGAAACAGGGTGGAAACAACGGGAATGGTAACAACGGGGGCGGCGGCAGAAATGCACGTGCCTTCGTCATTGGAGCTGCTGAGGCTAGGCAGGACCCTGATACAGTCACCGGTACGTTTCTTCTCAATAATCATTCTGTTAGCGTGTTATTTGATTCTGGTGCCGACAAGAGTTTTGTATCCATGGATGTTAGTCGACTGCTAGATGTAGTACCTGTACCATTAGAGACCAAGTATATTATTGAGTTGGCTGACGGTAAAACGATTGAAGCTACTAGTGTTCTTCGGGAGTGTCAGTTAGAGTTGTCGGGTTTATCGTTTCCCATCGACCTTATGCCGGTGCCCTTGGGTAGTTTCGACGTTGTGGTAGGTATGGATTGGTTATCTTTGTATCGCGCGGAGATTATCTGTTACGATAAGATTATTCGGATTCCTCTCCCTGATGGAGAATTTCTTTCTGTGTACGGTATCAAGGGTGGTGTTCCGCTAAACATCATCTCTAGCATGAAAGCCCTTAAGTGTCTTCGAAAGGGTTATCCAGCTGTTTTGGCGCTTTTATCTGTTTCCTCTGCTGATGAGAAGAAGATCGACGACATTCCGGTGGTACGCAATTTCCTGATGTTTTTCCCGATGATTTATCTGGTCTTCCTCCTCATCGTCAAGTCGAGTTCGGTATTGATCTTGTACCAGGGGCTGCTCCTATTGCTCGGGCCCCTATCGTCTTGCACCTCCCGAGATGCAGGAATTGTCCAGTCAGTTACAGGAACTCTTGGACAAGGGTTTCATCCGGCCAAGTTCTTCCCCTTGGGGAGCCCCGATTTTATTTGTCAAGAAGAAGGATGGGAGTTTCCGATTGTGTGTGGACTACAGAGAGCTGAACAAATTGACCATCAAGAACCGTTATCCTCTCCCACGTATTGATGATCTATTCGACCAGCTTCAGGGTTCTAGTTATTATTCCAAGATCGATTTGAGGTCCGGTTATCACCAGCTGCGCGTCAGGGAGGCTGACGTTGCAAAGACTGCTTTTCGAACACGTTATGGCCATTTCGAATTCTTGGTCATGCCTTTCGGTCTCACGAACGCACCAGCGGTTTTCATGGACTTGATGAACCGCGTCTGTAAACCATATTTGGACAAGTTCGTCATTGTATTTATTGATGACATTCTGATCTACTCCAAGAACGAGACCGAACACGGGGAACATCTGCGGTTAGTTTTGGAACTTCTGCGACGGGAGCAACTTTACGCCAAGTTCTCAAAGTGTGACTTTTGGTTACGCGAAGTTCAATTCCTAGGACATGTGGTTAATGAACTAGGAATTCATGTCGATCCCGCTAAAATCGAAGCGATCAAGGATGGGGAGCACCTAAGACGCCAACTGAGGTGCGGCAATTCCTAGGCCTTGCGGGCTATTATCGTCGTTTCATTCAGGGGTTCTCGAAGATTGCTCAACCCCTCACCACTCTCACTCAGAAGGATAGGAAGTTCGACTGGGGTGAACCACAAGAGTCCGCGTTTGAGGAACTAAAGTCTAAACTGTGTTCTGCTCCTATTTTGTCTTTACCTGAGGGTCCTGATGATTTTGTTGTTTACTGTGATGCTTCCATTCATGGACTCGGTTGCGTGTTGATGCAACACGAGAAAGTGATTGCGTATGCTTCTCGTCAACTCAAAGTGCACGAGAAGAACTACACAACTCATGACTTGGAGTTGGGTGCCGTGGTATTCGCGTTGAAAATTTGGAGACATTACTTGTACGGTACCAAATGCACCATCTACACCGATCACAAGAGTCTCCAACACATTTTCGACCAACAACACTTGAACATACGGCAGCGTCGCTGGATTGAACTTTTGAACGATTATGATTGTGCTATTAAGTACCATCCTGGCAAGGCGAATGTTGTAGCAGACGCCTTGAGCAGGAAGGAATCTACTAAACCTCGCCGCGTTCGGGCATTGCAGCTCACTATTCATTCGTCGTTACCTGATCAACTCCGTTCTGCCCAATTGGAAGCTTTGAAGGAGGAAAACCTTAAAGCTGAAACTATGCACGGTGCCGACAAGCACCTAGAGCGAAGGCCTGATGGCTTGCACTATTTTGCAGAACGTATATGGGTTCCTTTGTTCGGGGGACTACGGGAGCTTGTCCTTGATGAGGCTCATAAGTCCCGGTATTCTATTCATCCTGGTTCGGATAAGATGTACCAAGATCTGAAGGTGCTTTACTGGTGGCCAAACATGAGGTCAGACATAGCTTCGTACGTGAGCAAATGCTTGACCTGTGCTAAGGTCAAGGTGGAATACCAGAAACCGTCGGGTCTCCTGCAACAACCTGAAATTCCGGAATGGAAATGGGAACGGATTACTATGGTTTTTGTCACACAACTTCCTAAATCACCAAGCGGGAACGACAAGATATGGGTGATTGTCGATCGGTTGACGAAATCAGCTCATTTTCTTGCTATTAAGGAGACCGACACCATGGATCGTTTGGCTCGTCTTTACTTGAAAGAAGTTGTTTCTAAGCACGGGGTACCAGTTTCTATTATCTCGGATCGTGACTCCCATTTTACTTCTCACTTTTGGAAGTCTTTGCACAAGGCTTTGGGTACCCAACTAGACATGAGTACGGCTTACCATCCACAGACTGACGGTCAGAGTGAGCGTACGATTCAAACTTTAGAAGACATGCTGCGGGCATGTGTGATCGATTTTGGGAAGGGTTGGGAAGCTCATCTACCGTTGGTAGAATTCTCGTATAATAAACAGTTATCACACGAGCATCAAGGCTGCTCCGTTCGAGGCACTGTACGGACGGAAATGCCGTTCTCCTCTTTGTTGGGCTGAAGTGGGTGAGAGTCAACTCACTGGGCCTGAACTAGTGTACGAAACTTCGGAAAAGATCGTACAGATTCGAAATCGGTTGGCGGCGGCACGGGACCGGCAAAAGAGTTATGCTGATCAGCGTCGCAAACCACTGGAGTTCCAAGTCAATGACAAGGTACTTCTAAAAGTCTCACCGTGGAAGGGCGTCATACGCTTTGGGAAGCGTGGCAAACTCAATCCGCGATATGTCGGCCCATTTACGATCCTGGAACGGATTGGGCCGGTGGCATATCGACTTGATCTACCGACGGAGCTCGGTAACGTACATAACGTCTTTCACGTGTCAAACTTGAAGAAGTGCCTGGCTGACGAGTCTCTCATCGTTCCACTAGAAGAGATCAAGGTTGATGATCGTCTTCGGATTGTGGAAGAACCTGTGGAGATCCTTGATTACAAGATTCGTAGCCTACGTCACAGCAAGATTCGTATCGTTAAGGTTCGGTGGAACTCGAACCGGGGACCGGAATATACGTGGGAACGGGAGGATCAGATGAAGTCTAAGTATCCTCATCTCTTTCCTAAGGAAGCGTTCGAGTCGAGACATGTCTCTTCGGCAGCTGAATGAATCTCGGGTCGAGATTCCTTTTAACGTGGGGATGATGTGACAACTCGGGTAAATCTCTCTCTTTTGGTTTCTACCTTTTGCTTGTTTCCTTCGTTATTTCTTTTGTTCTTTCTGTACTTGTACAAATTTTCGGGACGAAAATTCTTTTAACGTGGGGATGATGTGACACCTGGCAAATTCGGGTTAACAACGTTGTCTAGATGAAAGTCTACCTTAGCGAGTCACGCGTATATTGTACTTAACTGGGTTAGTTAAGTCGGGTTATGGTTCGGGAACTATTGGTTAGTCTAGAAGATCATTGGATGTTGGTCTAGAGGTTCATTAGATGTCGGTCCTTAACCAAGTGTACAAACGGTGACGATCGGTGGGATCGTCAGGGCATACGGAACATACGAGTCTCGAGTCCCGGGAATTGGTGAACGAGTGTAAATATGTGTATTTACTTGTGTTATGTGTTTACAATCATTATGTGACTTGTCGGTACATTAATATGCGTTAACATATGTTAAAACGGGGTTTAACGCGCAAAACGCACCAAACCAACCCCTACAGGCGATTAGGAAGCCTAATCACCTGTAGGGGAGGCGAGTAGAGGGACATAGGGGCGATTAGGCCCCTACTCGTGTGATGTTAGGGGCGAGTAGGCCCAATCGCATGCTCATTCATGCGATTAGCAGCCCTAATCGCATGAACTGCTGCACAATCGCATGTAACGTGCTGGAACGACTAGAAACGCCTATAAATACAATACTTAACCTCCTAAACTCCCTAATATCAACCCTAGTCGTCCCAAAACCGCCCCAAACACATAAACAACCTCTGGAAGGCGATTTTGATCAAAAACACAAGGTTTCAAGGTCTAACCATCATTCTTTCATAATCCTAAGGTTTGATTCTCATCCATAACACTTTGTAAACGTTTTTAATCAATCCCTAATGGTCCAGACCTGTTGTTAAATGAAAAAGCTTTCTGAAAATCGTCAATAAGGGTTGTTAATCGGATTATAACTAATAAACATGCGTTATGGGTATGTATGATTAGAAAGATAGGATTTTTATGAATCTTGATGATGTTTTGATGTGTTATCATGCTAGGTCAGAATTAATATTGTTAGTATGATGATAGAAATCTCAGTAATTGGATAATAGGGTTATGATTACATGCGTTAATTGATAATTGCATGCTATGTGTATATGTTTGGATTGCTTGATTTCATGCAGGACTGATTATACGAGGTTAAACAAAGGATTTTGGGTTAAACATGTTTGGAATAGTTATTGGGATGATATTGGGTAGTTACACACGTTCTGGATCTGATTTGGAGCGTTAAACGCGCGAAAAACCGGAACAGCAAGGTCACAGGCGAGTAGCCTTGCTAATCGCCTGTGTTAGGGGCGATTAGGCCCCACTCGCATGACATTAAGGGCGATTAGGCCCCACTCGCATGTATTAGGGGCGAGTAGCCCCACTCGCCTGATTACAGGGGCGAGTAGCCTACTCGCGTGGCATCAAGGGCGAGTAGCCCTACTCGCGTGACTTAAGGGGCGATTAGCCCTGATCGCGTGACATTTCATGCGATTAGCCTCCCTAATCGCGTGTACTGCTGCTGTAAGTGTAAATCAGCATTCCGAGACCCGATTTAACATGTAGTAACATGCTAGGAACCCCGTAACATGTCTAATAACTTGGTAACATATATTTGGATGTATTTCGGTGATACGTGAACTATGTGCTATAACTTGTTGTACGTTAACGTGTGTTAAGTGTAATTGCGTTATTGTACGTTTTGGAGCGTAAACATAACACGGGGAGTCTCGGGTCACCAATGGGATGTCGGGTCTTGTACTTTGGGTCGATTAAACAGTCACGGTGTTTTCAAACGAACTTGGTTATGGTCTGGACATCTAGGGACTAATTAACCTGCGGGTTATTAGTCTAAGTACTTGTAACTGTCATATGTTAGGTCGCCGCTTTACGGGACTAGCATAGCAGCTGAGTTTACTCGGGTTAAGGAGTAACGGAACTTAAGGTGAGTTTACGGCCCCTCTTTTAACTGGTTTCACGTTTTCGGGGGAGAAAACATGTGTTAAAACAACTATTTGGTAACTGCTGTCATACTATGGGTTTATACTGTGTACTACACGATCTTTGGAAGTCCCGGGGGGAACCATGAATGTGCGGGTTTGCACAACGGGGAAATGTGAATAGCGCTATTGGGAGTGACCAACCCCGCTCGTCGACTTGGAGGGTCGGCGGGTGCATATTGTCTCAAACAGGAACAACAGGAACAACAGGAACATACATCGGGCATACTTTTGGTATTCGCGTTAGTAATGGTTTTCCAATCGTGGTAGTAACAAAACGTACGCCTAGCTAGCGTATACTGGTTTTCTATTTGTTATAGTATGGACAGGTGGACTTGGTACTTGGATACAAAACCTGTAAACTCACCAGCATTTTTGTGCTGACGTAAACTTTTACATGTTTTCTCAGGTCGCTAAGGTAGCACGAATGGAACTAGGGCGCACGCGTCTGCACGGCGTCTAGCTAGAGTTGCATGATTTACAAACATTGAACATCGGTTTATTATTGAATAATTGTTTTGAATAAGCTTCCGCTGTAAACGGGATTTTTAAACTGTGTTTTGAAATTGCATTTATATTCATTTAGACTTGTTATTGTGATCGTTGGTTTGGATCCTGGTTTGTCATGCGCCTCGCGGTAAAACTCCGCAAGTGGATTTTGAGGGTGTGACAAAAACTCTCCTTCACCCAAATAGAAATTGACATCAATTTGAATTATACAAAACAAAAAATAAATAAATAAAGAAGAAGAAGAAGAAAGCAGTATCTAACTACCAATTATATAAGGGAGGGAAGTACAACCTAAACAACTCTAAATTCAACTAAGAGGGTGTTTGGGATTGAGTTTGAAAATGCAAAAGTGCTTTTAGTCAGAATTGCTTATTGGCTTATGACCTTTTAAAAATGAGTTTTAAAAAAAAGTGTTTGGATTAGCTTTTGATATGAGAAACGTCAAAAAGTCAATGGATTGTTGTTTTTTAAGTGTTTCGCTTAACTTATTGTGAATATTGGTTGTATGGGTGGTAGATTTGTAAAAAAAAAAAAAAAAAAATTCAAAAATCGAAAGACAAAAGGCATGATTTTTAACTTCTTAAAAACAGTTTTTACACCTTTAAAAGCCAAAAGCCAAAAGTCAAAACAGAAAGTGCTGTTGGGTTACACAAGCAGCTTATTGACTTATTGGCTTCTTGGAAAAGTCAATAAGTTGTTTTGAAACTCAATCCCAAACACCCTCTAGTAACGTAATATAAACTTACTATTAGTCTATTATCCTAAACAGGAGAGAGCAACCCTAAACTACCCTAAACCAAGGTTGCAGAATTCGCTAGGCGCTACCAACTCGGCCGACTGGGGAGTTGTGAGTAGGGATGAGATCGGTACCGTACCCGTACCTATACCCGTACCCGTACCGAAAATACCCGTACCGAATTTGAACAAAAGTGGGTACCGAGTACCGTACCGAATATATAGGTACGGTACGAGTACGAGTACGGGTATCGGTACCGGTATTTCGGTACGGTACCCGTTTGGTACCATTTTGTTATTTTTTTCTTTTTAAGCACTCCTATGGATACCAAGTAGGTAAACAATTACGAGTATCAATACTATATGGGTACCAAATTGAAAATTTTGGTACGGGTACCAATATGGTACATGTATCAAATAGGTAAAATTGATACGAATACCATATATACCATAATATGAAGTAAAACATATAATTAAATTCAATAGTACATAGAATTCGGTACCCGTACCATTTTTACCCGTACTCGTACCCGTACCGATACCGAAAGTACCGAATACCGAAATCAGTAAAAGTGGGTACCGATAGCTATACCGAGTACTCAAAATCGGTACAGGTACGAGTACCGGTACAGGTACGGTATGGGTACGGGTATAGGTACTCGGGAAAAAATGCTCATCCCTAGTTGTGAGTACTCGGCCTAATCGGGCGAGTACTCGGGGGTCGAATCGGCCTATGCGGGGAGAACTCGGAATATTCGGCCAACTCGGCTATACTCGGTGACCCACCCTGTAGCGAGTACTCAGCGAGTAATCGGTCAACTCGGACGACTTTTGCAACTATGCCCTAAACCATCGTCCCGCTATTTTACACTCACTACACTCGCTATATATATTTCTCACCTACACATACACACAAACACCTTGATCTCCATCAACTTGCTTCACCCGAGAACCCTAAACGCAACACCTGAAATGGTGTTACCACTCAGGTACCTCCTACCAAAGAGGGTACATGATTTCAACACCGTCTTCACTAACTTAAATCAAGTATGAAAATTTATGTGAATGAGACAACAAGAAAGGTGTTATCTTATTTTTTATTTATTTATTATTTATTTTTTTTACAAACGGAACTTTATGCACCAAGCAAGTTTGCTCAATGTTTGCCCCCACCATTGTGTTGGATTGGTACGAGAAATGATGGGCAGAGCATAGCCTTCTTGATGTGTTAGGTCCGATTCTTGATCTCACCAGGTTTTCTCCGAAACTAGTGGTTTGGTGAGTTCTGGCTACCCAGCGTTACATGTGAATGGGCACTTAAAACGTGTCTTTACCTAGGAATGTATCTACTTTTGTAATCAATTGGTGGATACCCAACTACCATAGACATCTATTTGTTTTTTTTTTTTTTTTTTTGAACGATCAACTAAAGTATTGCCGGGTACTCTGTACGCGGCCCCAATGGCCGAAAGGGGCCCCAGACGGCCTCTAGTCCGTACGGACAGAGCCCTTCGGCCCACCCGTCTCCTGTTCCAAGGAAAACCCGACCCACAAACCCGCCCGAAGGCACGACGGTAGTGAACCGGTAAAACCTGGAGGGATCAGGAGTCGAACCCATGACCACAAGGGTCAAGGGTCTCTCCATCACTTCCCAACCACCTACCCCACCACAAGGGTGGGGGTATCCATCACATGCCTCCCGTGGGAATCGAACTCAGCTCCCCCAAAAAAAGAACCGACCCTTTTACCACTAGGCCACATGATAGGATATAGACATCTATTTGTTGGTGGTTAAATAAAAAAAACTCAAGCCAAAAGTAAAAGCTAATTAAGAACGGATTACTTTCAAAAGCCAATGATTTCCGTGCATTGGTTTTAAATTTTTAGAAATTGGGTACTCCCTTTTTAGTTGCTTTTTTTTTAACTTGGTGTTTAAATCCAATTTAAAACATATTTTTTTCAAACGTTAAGCCTAGTTTTGGTTTAAAGCAATCACAAACTTTAGTCGATCTAAACGGTCAAAAAGAAGGCCCACTATGCAACCAACGGTCCTTAATTGTTGCTCCTTTAGTGAACATCATCCTATTCCTTTTGACCGACCATCTCTACTTTCAATCACTCAAACCGAATCACATCTCCAAACACTTGTCTATAGACCAAAACTATAGTCCGAATGCCGCGGCTTTCTCAAGTATTGTATTATAAACGAAGAGAAGTTAATTGTACTTTAAAGCACATGTCCGAACAATGACAGAGCTTGAACTTTTAATTGATGGGCCGAAAGTCACGAGAACCAATTTCTTCTCAAATCGGTGGGTTCCAGACTCTATATATACAAAATTTTCGAACGAAAACATGAAACTTTTCACTAGTAAGACATAAAACAATGAGAGCCAGGGCACCCTCTGGCCCTTCTAATGCTTCGCCCTGTGTCCAGATTATCTCAACCTGATCCGACATGGGATCATCAAACCATTACGTGCTACCAACCAAAATCTTGGATGCCCTTTGGTCTCATGATATATGAATGGCATATATGTAGATGTATGTGTATGTGCATATGTACGTATACATACTTGTATAGGTGAAATGTTCAATTCACAAGACAAATTAAAGCATCAAAAGAACAAAAAAACATTCAATTTCTTAAAATTATAAAAATATAAAAACATTTTTGAAATGCAATGTTTATCAATCTATCTTGAAATAAAAAAAAATGGACTTTAGTTTTTTTATACCATTTTCACATGTGTTATATGTAGGTTTTGTGTAATTACACATGTAAGAAAAATTTTAAATATTATAAAACATATGAAGAAATTAGTATCTTTTTTTATGTATATAACAACACATTTGTACGTAAAAATTAAAAAAAAAAATGTAAAACTACATAAACCATTAATAAAAAAAAATTTAAAATGTAAAACTATATGTATGTGTATGTCAGCATGTGTGTGTATGTAGATGTAGAGAGAGAACCCTCACAAAATTTCAGTTGCATTCATAAATATCTATATATCATAAAATAAACATAATATGTCTTTAGAATCTCATCATATGGTGTTCAAGTTCAAATCAAATAGCAGCAGAGAGATCAGCTAACAGACTGCTGATGGTTGTCATACCCATTTGACCCATATGCTGATCCATCTGCAGCTCCATACATACCCCCATCCTGATTTTGTTGCCCACCGCCGCCATAACCACCATAACCGCCACCATAACCACCGCCATAACCTTGCTTCGCATAGTAGTTTCCGTTCCCACCCGTCCTCTGTCATAAACAATAGAAATGATCAAACTAAGTGGAAATAGTTACTATTTGTCAAAAGCGCGCCTAGGCGCTAGGCGCAAGGCGCAACCAGGTGCGCTGCGCCCTGTGAGGCGCGCGCCTAGGCACTGAGGCGCACTATTGGGGCTGTTTTCAGGCTGATTTCCGGCCAAAATCAGGCTAAAAGTTGTTTTAAACCTCTAAAACATCCTAAATGAGTTATGAACAAGTCCTAAACAACCCTAAAACATCCTAATGTAGCCCTAAACAAGCCTAAAACATCTCTAAAATCCCTAAAAATGTATTTTATACTATGTGCCTAATTATAAAAA
This sequence comes from Ambrosia x helenae, assembly GCA_030844895.1. Taxonomy (NCBI): domain Eukaryota; kingdom Viridiplantae; phylum Streptophyta; class Magnoliopsida; order Asterales; family Asteraceae; genus Ambrosia; species Ambrosia x helenae. Next base: position 9,469,546 of record CM061234.1, read on the forward strand.
GCCCTCGTTTTATATGCGCCTTGAGTGCGCCTAGGCTCCAGGCTCGGCCTATGCGCCTTGAGTGCGCCTAGGCGTTTTGACAACTATGGACTTACTATAATAAAATTTTGCAATTTTGCAAGTTAACAGTTAACTGAAAAGTCAAAACCAAGTCAACTGAAAAGAAAAAATTACTTGTCTGTTTGCAGGAGTTTTCCCCCATGATATACGAACCGTCTGCTTGCCAATCACTGTGCCATGCATATTCTGAATTGCATCCTCGGCGCTGTTTCTAAAGTATCAAAATTCAAACAATATATAAGCTCCTTAACAAAATCAACACTCCAAAGTATCATAAAAAATTTTTATTAAAAACTACCAACAAAAGATATATTTGAGGCACCATAAACGCTAAAGAACCGATTACCTGCTAGCAAATTGCACGAAACCACAACCTTTTCCTAGTGGTATTTTAACAGATAAAATCTCGCCACACTGGGAAAAAGCTTGCCTCAAGTCGTCATCAGTGACTTCAGAGTCGAGTCCTCCTACAAAAATCTATGCAACGTTGGGATGCGTTAATAAAACTGTTAGCGGTTCTAGTTAATTAACAAACAAACAAGTAACTCACTGTCGTGTTTGAAGAATCTCCATCAGATTGAACAGAACCAAATGAATCGTTTCCTCCGGTTAATAGAACAGCTAATACATAAGACAATAATTACATTTAATGATATATGAATGGTGTGACACTTTAAAAAGGTACTGAAATTGATATGGAATAAAAAGATGCATATGTCTAATCCAACAAAAAAGAAAGATATTGCAGATGGAACCATTAGTTTGGTTCCTGTCATCATCAAACTTCACTATCATCCTAACAATGAAAAGATGAGAAGGTATGTACCGTATATGTGTGAAATTCAAAACCAAAGATGGCAAAATGAATGATTGGTTGGCTTGGGTAACGGGTCAAACGTGTGCCAAAACTAGTCAAATCGGTTTGGTCTACGCCAACCATTCTTTTTGTCTATTTTCTTATTTATTTTTAACAAACAAAAGCCATATTTTAGTTTATAACAATACAATTCATTTTTTTGAGTTTAAGTCGTTTCGGGGGTTGTATGCAGTACAATTCACAAATGCATTTTGCACAACTTTCGACCCAATTTATCCATTCATTTTTATGCTCGCTTTTGTTGAATTTATCCATTTGACCCATTTGAGATAAAACATAACCAAAATTACAAATTTGGGGGTTGTATGCAGTAAGGTTCCAAACAACGTTACGAAAACACAAACTACAAATTAAATTAGAGGTAAAAATTGAACTATCCAAAAAATGCATAAAACCAAACAACCTAATCCGCTAATCTAGATTCTTTTGTCGACATATCGTTTAAACAATCATGTTGGTATGCAAAATTTAATGACAATCATGGATAAAGCTTGACTGCTCGAGTAAATAGACGTTCTTTTTAGTTTATTTAAGCTACACACATGATATTTGATAAGTTCAATGGTTATATATATATATATAATAAGACGTAATAAGTAAACTGGAACGGTATCAATGTGTATTATTCATTCATACAATTATATGTCAATAATTTTTTAGCCAATGAAATATTAGTAGTTCATGCCTGCTCGTTGACTCGTTCTCTCTTTGCAATATATCAATATACAAAGAGGATAAACTTGTTAAAGTGACGTTAAACAAATGAGTCAAAACGCCCAACCCCTGACCCGTTTGATCCATCTTTTACAAAACCCATTTGGACCCATCCCAAGATTGACCTGAACCCGTTTGAACCCTTACCCATTTTTTGCCATTACTCGTAGATCACACAGTGTCACAAACAATACAGATTTGTGTATACAGAGCTGAGAGCACTAACTCAGTAAAGTTGAGTTGGCGATAAACAATTTATGTTTAAGAAACTAAAAACTTTTATGAATACGTACCCCGCTTTATATGATAATAAAACTGAACAATAATCTGCATAAACAGCTTCAGAAGGTTTTATGGGTTTTAAAAAAAATCCACCCGTATATGTTTTTACATAACCTCTTTAAGTTGTTAAAAGACATAATGTAACCTAAATCGACTAAAAGCAAATAGGTTGAAAAAAAAACCGGGCACTAGAAAGACATACCTTGAGACGGATATTGTGGCTGACCATATTGTTGTTGAGCAGGCGGCTTCTTCGGTGTTGCAACGCCAACACGCATGGGCCTGCTTGAACAATATTGCCCATTCATTTCAGTCATAGCCCGTGTTCTCTCATTCTCATCACTAAATCTAACAAACCCGTAACCCTTTGAGCACCCAGTATTCATATCAAAAACAACTTTTGCACCTTTCACGGATGGATATCTACCAGCAAACGTCTCATACAACAATGCATCCGTCACATCCGGCGCCAAATCCCCTATAAATATAGATAAATCCGAACCAGTGTCTGCACGTTTTTCACCCGAATTAAAGCTTGCCCAGTTCAGCCGAAAAACTTGATCTGTGTTTGGCATCATGGTACCATTGTAGCTCTGAAGAGCTTTATCAGCAGCTTCATGAGAATGGAACTCAATGAAGCCGTAACGCTCTGATTGACCCGTTTGCTTGTTGCGTATCAGCTTTATATTTCCTACCTGCTAATTCCATTATACGAAAACTATATTTCAAAGAAAGTATATTGAATATTGACAAAACTAAACATTCCATTACAGATTTGCAAAACTCTCCAACGGTTTTCATATCATCGCGCGTGGTTCTAAAAACCGCACTGTAACCTGGTGCGTTTTGATCCCAACAGCCGATGCATGAAGCGAGTGTCGTTAAATTGTATGCTAAAAGATTATTTATACATAATATTATTTATTATCAACTTTTAAACACTAAAACATAAGATATTCTCATCATCTTTGATTATCTTTATTCCATCAACAGTCTAATTTGTTAAAATTCTCGAACCCATTGCCCAATCGATGACGATCAGATGCGTTTAATTAAACTTATTAAACTCCACCCATTGTAATAGACGGCATAAATCGTTCAAACTCAAGTCAACTGAATAACGCCTATCATAGAATCGCATAGCGTGATCCGATCTCATCACCATTATCGCGTAAACCCGCGATCCGATATCAACAAACAAAGACTACTAATAATAATAATCTTCAAAGATTGAAATAAATCAAGCTTACAAGTGTTACAAATGAAATCAAATATTCAAACCAACATTAAATGAACTAAATTATATAATAAACATATACACAAAAAAGTCTTTACAATAGAAGAATACTAATTTTGGCATAGTGAAAACATCCCCTAAAATGCTACAAAACTGTACTGTTATTATTAATATTCCTCAACTTATTATTACAACAAAAAAGATATTCCACATTTCCACATAACACCAAACAAAAGACAAAAGTACATACAAACATATTCACATAACAAAAGAACCAAACAACGTTACACAATAATAATAGAAACAAAGGAGTCAAAAGTCAAAAAGTCAAAACCCTAACCTCTCCTGTTTGTGCAAAACATGACTGAACATAAGCCTCATCCATCCAGTTTTGTAGATCACCGATCCATATCGTCTTATTATCTTCACTACTACTTTGAATATTATTATTATTAATATTATTATTGGCACCTCCTTTTTGTTGTTGGGTTTGTTGCAAGTGTTGTTGATATTGTTGCTGATAATAAGGCAAGTAATGGGGAGGTGGCGGTGGGTACATCATGGCTGGATGATGATGATGCATAGTGGGATGATATTGTTGCATAGCTAGCCATTGTTGTTGGTATTGTTGCATAGCTAGCCACTGTTGTTGTTGTAGTTGTTGTTGTTGTGGGGTTAAGTCGTTGTTGTTGTTGTTGTTGCTGGTTCCGTTTGTTGGGTGCATCTTTTGTGGGTGTTTATTAATTGTGTTGGTTGTGTTTTTTAGTTTTGTCGTGTTGTTGTTGGTTAAGGATTTGAGGTGGTGGCGTGTGACGGTGGGAGACGACGGAGTATGGTGGCGAGAGGGACCGGAGGAGGTGTGAAGGGATGGATAACGAGAGAGAGAGAGAGAGAGGGAAGAGAGAGATGAAAGACGGCTTAATGAATGGTAAAATAGTGTATGTGAATGTTATGTATATGTATGTGACCTTTGGGTTTTGTTGTATGTGGGTTTTAAGTCCTTTTAGATGTGGAAAAATGTAGTTATGACCTGAAAGTAATATTGATGGCACGGTATCGGTATTTTAAGATAAAATACCGATTTGTATCGATGGTGAAAATCGATGAAGCTTGCTATTCAATTGGTACCAAAAATAGACCGGTATCGATATTTTTGATACCAATACTTGTATTATATCGGTATTTACAGTATTTTATACCAGAATGCTCATTCCTATCTAGTGATATCAAGGGTGTTGTAAAGTGTTGGGTGTTGCTCTAAATTGGTGACGAGTGTAGTATTTTGAAGTAGATTTATTAAGTGTGAGTTACTTGTTTTAAAAAATAATAAACATAAAATATCTTTATTTATTTTTCTTATCTTCATTTATGGTTTTTTTTTTAAATCTCAGTTAAATAAGAAGTTGATAGGTGCAATTACATCTTAGGGGGTGTTTGGGATTAATTATTTAAAACAGATTATGGGCTTTGAAAAATCAGAGGTGGAGCTGCTTATAGATTATTGTGTTTTGGTAGCCTAAAAAACTGATTATCTGCGTTTCAAAACGCAATCTCCAACACTAAAAACTGATTATCTACATTTTCAAAACACAATAATCTAAAAATCAGATTCAAAACGCAATCCCAAACACCCTCTTAATTTTTTATTTTTTTGAAAGGAACATCTTAATTTTTTTAGTACACTTTATTAATGCTTCATTTTTGTTTTTTTTGTTTTTTTTTTTTACTTTCTTTTAAAGTACTCAAGATCGCAATATTGCAATAATTCACTTTGTTTAAGGAAATTAAAGGATGAAAATTAATTTGTTAATATCTTTGGGTGATTGTCAATTTGCGAAGTATTAACCCCACACTTTTGTTTTAGTATAACCTGATTTTGATATTTTTATGTAGTTGTGTATTGTTGGTCTCGATTTTTTTCAAAAGATGAATATCACTTTAAGTGTTCAGAAGGGCGATGATGTGTCGTCTAAACTGATCCTAATTTCTAAACTGCCAATGAAAACACCTATGTGGAACTAGTGACTTATACATGTTATGTACACATAATTCTTAAGTTAAAATCCGATTATTATGTTTTAAGCAATAAACAATCATCGTATTTTGGCAAAGGTAATTGTATATATGAGCTCGAGCACCAATAGAGACTAGTAGGAAGCCCGCGCGTTGCCGCGTGAGCGATAATACAAAATGTGATATTTAGTTTTATCAATTCTCTCGTGTATCGTGTCCATGAGGATTTATGTACCCTAACTGAGCCTTAAAAATATGCTAAAACTATGTGTAATGCATATACATGTGTTGGTAACTATAAATACTCTAAATCATTATGTCCACCATTTAAATTATAAGTTTTTAAATAAATTCAGAATCGAATTCCATGTTTAAATAAATTTGAAATTAGGAGTGGAGGTTAGTGATCGATTGAGGGTGTCCCGCCCCACTCTAATTTTCTTTGCTCAATAGTGTAAGTTTACGTGTCATCGGCCTAAATTTGTATACGCAATATTGTGTCCAACCCCTTCCGTTTTAAGGGTAGTCCCTGACTGTCGTTGCGACGAGGATCCGGTGTGTGTTAATCAATTTAAGATTCATGTTATTAATCAATACAAGAAATGAGTTCAAAAATCATTAATCAAAGTTGTAGACTATAATTATACAACACACCTAAATGATTGTAACCTTTGATATAGTTATTTTAAAAAGCATAACATGCATGAATAACCAATTAAAAGCTCAATTTCTAGTCTAAGTTAAGACTAAAAGATTGATGTTACCCATCAAAACAAAACAGGAAATATGTTAATAAATCATTAATCAAATTTGTTAGTTGTAGTTATACAACATAACTAAATGGGCGAACCAATCCTCATTATTGAAGATTTAAACATTTGTATAGTCTTAACCAGACATAGCATAGATCAATAACCAACAAAAAAAATTAACAGCAAAAAAAAACATATCAATTCATGTGTTTGCTACAAATTTAGAATTTTTTTTCTATTACAACAACAAAGCTTGCTTCCAACTGGAACTCCTCTTACTCGGTCCAGGCGAATTCTTTAGACCACTCACCTGAAAAATAGCACTGAATTTGTATTATAAAAGCAAAGAAACACAACAAGAAAAATCAAGAACATATAACTATAAAAACAATAAAATAGAAATCCAACCTTAGCAGCATCAACAGATTGTCAATCGAAGAGAAGAACCAGCAAGATGCGAACATCTGGGTGTGATGGGTATGGAAACTTATAGTTTCAAGAAGATGGAGTTATGGAACTCGAAGAGACGATTTCGAATTTCCAAATTAAATTTTTGGTTAAAGTGAATTTGTTCTTTATAACAATGTTATGCAAATGATGATTGGAATGTGAACTAATCACCATTTGTGTAGTTAATATTGTATTCATTATGATGAACCACCAAGGAAGATGAAAGGTTAGTATGAATTGAATTGACTAAGATTGCCTTAAAGTGTCTTAAAAGTTTGATGAATGCCCAACTTTAATCCCTCTAAATTGAATTTAAGTGTATTGTAAATTATGCTTAAATATTTGTACACAATACAAAATTACAATGGTGTACATCTTTGGACATAATATTTATCAAACTCTTTGAAAGACACTCAAATTCTATTTACAATGTATACAACTCCCTAATAATCGAATATGCTATATTAGACACTATATAAAGGTAAAACTTGGACCAAAAACAAATTGTATGCAAGGCAACCAAATCCTGAATCGGCCGGTTTCAACCAAACAAACTGTATTAAAGCAGCAGTGAAATAAAACGACGGGAAGATATTACTGATCCAATCTCGATCTCCAAGAACATTTTTAGTTTAGCGTTGTGATTCTTATTGGAAACTTCCCTCAATTACCCAACCTGCAGTTCCAATAACAGTTTTGAGTCCAGCTTGTTAATAAAACCAATAGCAACATGATAAATATTGATATCAAATCTATAGATAAAACACAATAACATTTATAAAAGATATTAGCAATTAAAGAAAAATAATTCCGATTGGGTTTCCTACAAAGCTATTGAAGGTCGATTAGGACGATGTGTGTGGTTTTGCCTCTTTGGCCATACAAGAAGTGTTGAAATTAATAGGCACTCCAATTCTTTAGCAACCTCATCCTTTACACCATAAATATTTGATTAATATAAGTAAGTGTATGTTTCCAACAACTAAAGGTATATTATTAACAATGTAAAAGGACAAGAATTACAAATCGACAGTAAAACAAATCGAGCAATGAAAAATACCTCGAATTGGTTAAATGGCGTTTCTTTCTGTATGCGAAATCTATGAACTTTGTCATGGTGTTGCATCATGAGTAACCTAGACATGTCAAGTAATGATATTAGTAAGATGAGTTTCTTGAAAAGTAAAACAAGTGTAGAAGACAAGAAAGCAATGACTATAAATGAGTACTTAAGAGTAAGAAAATGGGTTTTATTAGGTGTTATGAATGTATGTTACATCTTGAGAGACATATAAAATGTGTATTACACATATACTATGTGCATAATATGTTATACATGAGGGGCAAAAATGGTAGGAAATGACAAAAATATAGAGATTTATAAAGAGGCTTTTCATATGCCATCTTAAAATTGAGAGAAAATTACTTTCATAGACATGCTGCCTTCTTAATAAGGTAATCTAAAAATATAGACTAGATATGATCTAAAGTATTTAATTATACAAAATGGTTTGTTAAAAAGTAGTTACACCTAAAACCTAAATTATAAATTGTCATAAAAAAACATTAAATACATATTTATCATGCATGAGAATGCATTTATATCGAATCTCTTAAAAAGTTCTAACCTTAGAAAAAAATTAGTCAATACCATTAAAGTGTAGTAGAGATAGCGGTAGGCAATGATTGAAGACCTGAGAGATTCTGGGTTCGATTTTTGAGTCAGATAAGTTTTATCGGTAATTTCATCGTCATGCCTATGGGCGAGTGGGTTACTGGGTTTTCTCCGAAATTGGTGTTCGACAACTCGGGTACTCTCAAAGTACTTGAAATTATGGAAAAAGTGCCTCGAGAGTGTTGGGTTTGATTTGTTGACGGTAAAAAAAAGACAATTTAAACTCTAAAATGAAACCTAAACATCTAATATTCTAACAATCTTTTCTCAACAAAAGCTTAAACATCTAAAAAATTATGTTTTTTTTAACAATCAAAATAAACTTTATTTTACCAAAAAGAATACATCACAAGATCACCCAGGCTAGGGATGAGCATTTTTTCCCGAGTACCTATACCCGTACCCATACCGTACCTGTACCGGTACCCGTACCCGTACCGATTTTGAGTATTCGGTATAGCTAACGGTACCCACTTTTACTGATTTCGGTATTCGGTACTTTCGGTATCGGTACGGGTACGAGTACGGGTAAAAACGGTATGGGTACCGAATTCTATATACTATTGAATTTGATTATATGTTTTACTTCGTATTATGGTATATATGGTATTCATATCAATTTTACCTATTTGGTACATGTACCATATTGGTACTCGTACCAAAATTTTCAATTTGGTATCCGTATAGTATTGATACTCGTAATTGTTTACCTACTTGGTACCCGTACGAGTGCTTTAAAAAAGAAAAAATAACAAAATGGTACCAAACGGGTACCGTACCGAAATACCGGTACCGATACCCGTACTCGTACCTGTACCGTACCTATATATTCGGTACGGTACTCGGTACCCACTTTTGTTCAAATTCGGTACGGGTATTTTCGGTATGAGTACGGGTATAGGTACGGGTACGGGTACAGTACCGATCCCATCCCTAACCCAGGCACAGTCTAGCAAGTAACTACCTGGGCCGACCCAACAAAACATAGAAACTAGAACAATTTTATTATTACATGAATGACTATTGACCCACAAAAATTACAATATCAATCGTAGAAACCCTCAACCGTTATAGAATAGTGAGAATTCCACCATGCCGTCTTTTCCGGTCCTTGAATTCTAGTCCATTTAACCATCCACCAAAATAATTCCATTTTAATTTCTTCTAATAGCATAGGTATTCCATCTAAAATTTACGTCAAACAAATCAAACATGTCCTTAACTCCTAATTCCAATAAAAGCTATCCTATCAATTTTGTAGAAAGATGAGAGCCATAACTGCAAAGTAAGATAACATCAGGGGGTGTGAACGTAAATATGTTATGAAGAAAAGGGGTTGTTGGATCTAGGAAATTGCCCTAGTGTTTTCCTGATACATTGTTTTTCACGAGGATTAATTACAGCCGTTGGATCAGACGATCGGTGATTTTCGGCAATCAACCGTACCGATTGAAGGACTTATGTCTGATTAGCCGACAGCTACTTGATGTGGGACCCACAATCAGAGATCTTGATCTGAATATAATTAACGCTTTTAATAAATATAAGATAGAAGATCGTGAACGTTGATTTTGTAGATCGACGGTCAGGAGATAGATCAAGTGGAAAGAGGGGGAATAATAAATAAGGTCAAAATTAGGTGTCTGCAATACCGCGTCGCATGTGATCGAGATTTAGAGGTGTGGTATTGTCAAGGCGGTTAATAAATTTAAAAGGGAATAACAACTTTTCCTAAAATTTTAAAGGTGTTTGCATTTGGATTCTTAATAATTTATTTCCTAAAAAAAGAAATAATTTATTTGTTTTTACCTTTAAAAACAATAATAATTTATTTGTTTTTAGTGTTTATATTTTTGGGTTTTGGATTTATTGTGATTTTAACTAAATTTTGATTGGTTTACCGTGTATTTAATTTAAGGAATTTTAAATTAAGAAAAGAGAGAGATGAATTAACTTGTTAAATGTGTTGAAAGTCAAACATATTGTTTGCAAATTTTGCATTATGAATGATTGATTATAATGCATCAACACAGACGATTATAGTACGTTTTATATGTCAACACAGACGTATTCAAAACGTATACATATACCCTTTTTAAAGAAAAGTTAAAATAAAATAAAATAATAAATTGTGAGGAATAAAGGTGAAGCTTCAAAATAGACGAAGGGCTAAAATCGACAACTTGTTAAAAGATGAGGGTGACGGTTGTCACAGTCTCCCCTACTTTAGAAAATTTCGTCTCGAAATTCCTTTGAAGTGGGGGTTTTCTATGTAAAAAAACAATTAGTTTTTAATAAATGCATCAATCATGATTTGACAGAGTTTAAGGTAGTGGTTTACTATCCAAAGTAAAAGTTTTAAAATCTTTGACAGTTGACCCGAGGTTAGAAAGTTGAGAGTTTATAATGAAAAGGATTGGGAAAGTGTACAACTGGTGAGGGCAGAAGCACTATCGAAGCAGTTTCCCCTACTTTAGAAAGGTTTCTGACTGAACTTTATTAGGGTATGCAACAAGAATCCAAATAACCGAGGGTGTGAGAGTACACAAGGTTTGAGAATCCAAAAGAAAGACTGTAGGAATACGAATTGAAGCTTGTAAAAATGTTCTTATTGAAAATGATAGCGTTGGTCAACGACCTATTAAAGAGATCGGGCCCAACGCTATTAAATAGCCCAATATGCAATAGAAGTTAATGGGGTAGATTCTTGGTCAGACTCCTAGTCCGTTCCCATAGTATCGCTCGCGCTTATATATAGGGTGTACCGTAGCTAACCCACCACACTACTGATACTTTGGACTCTACTGATTGTCTACCAATAGCCTAAGTAGAATCACACACCACCCCCATGTACCTGTAAACCCATGATTGTGTTTCGGACCGTAATCATCGATTTACCTTACACTAGGGTATTATGCTTTTCCATAACACTAACATAAGTACTACAAGAAACAAATGCGTGCAACCAAAATATGTTAAACAATAGATATTGCAGTGAAATAATATTCAAGCATGACATGGTTAGAGGTCCTTCCCTTTCGGGTTCACCCTTTAACCGTAATGAGAATAATGTGTAAGTATAAGACATGATTAGGGGTCCTTCACTTTTCGGGTTCATCCTTAACCAGTAAAGTTTGCTCACATCGTTGGGTTTTAAACACCTGTATTGATAAACTCTGAGGATTACACTGTTCCCCTCGGGTTAGAAGAATACTCTTATTCGAGTCGTACATGGGCACTGGTGTAGATCTCATACGAGTTATCATTTAGTATGTTTATTGACCACGGTGTTGAACAAAATAATGAGAAAGTATAACAGGGTCTTGCTCAAAACAGGAAAAAAATATACATACAAAGTATGCGTTCATGTAAGTATATAAGTATAGCATAAAATTTTGATTGACAAAATGATATAACATACATCGAGTGAATCACGATTATGCAAAATAAGAGTAAATGAGTTGAATCAAAGTTCAAAATCAATGATGTAAGAATAATTGCTAATAAATAGTACGAGAATTGCTGCAATTAATACGTAAGAATAACCACCAATAGAATGATAATGCAAGAATAATCATAAATAAGATAATCCGCGAACATAACTAAAATAAAATGATGTAAGAATAAAAAAAATGAAATTTACTACAAATGAGAGTGCGCTGAACAGACGTATAGTCTACTGGCATGAAGGTTTAAATTTAGTAGTTTTGCATATATACGATAAAAGACATTTAACAACATTCCGATGAGGATATGTCCAATATTTTGTTAGACAAAAAGTTTTGCGACTGAGAGAGTACAGTGTAAAAAGATAAGTTTTCGTTTATAAAAACGTAGTTTACTCAAACTTTGTGATATAATTGAAAGAGTAACTTTTTAGAAATCGAAGAATATTTTAGATTCAAAACATGTGTACATGAAAAGACTTCGTAAGTACACACTTTAATGTGTTTACGAGAAGTCAAGATGAAAATTGTTATAAGGCATTTTATCATTTGCAAGTTTCTTTTCTCTAAAACATGTATTGGATCCGTTATATGAAAACAAGAAGGTTTACATTTGACTTGTAAATATGCAAAACAAGTTTGTAAAATGCAAGAGGAAACCATATAAATCAAGTGTGTTTCAAAAGACCAAGATTTAAAAATGGTGTGAATGATAAAAACCAACATGTATTGCACGAAAAGCTTATAATTACATAACATATTTCTGAAAACAAATTTCAAGCTTTGAAAAGAAGATCGAGTCACAGCAAGGAAAATGATAAGGATTGTGAACAACAAGGAAGTTTCTAACCTAGCTTCAAAAACCCAAATCAACGTTGAAAGTCCACGGCGCACAAATTTCTCGTGCTGCGTTGATTGAGTGAATCAGCTCGGTATTTTTTTGATAATATGGTAGAAGTTTATGAGTTGAGTTCAAATGGAGAATCTGGTTTGGTTTGGGGTTGATTCTCTTTGATAATGTTTAGGAAAGTGTGGGTAAGGTATGTATGAGGTTGAGTATGATCTCGGATGCCTCGACGAATTTTGGAAAATAGGATTTTCTGTATTTAAACATTTCTTTAACTTGTAAGTTAAAATTTCATTAAAGTTGAAAATTTTCGATTTTTATGAAATTTTTGAGAAAGTCAAATGTTACCCGTTAGGATTGGGTAAGCTTGAAACCTTGGAAAGATTTTATGAAATTTATTCATTGAAAGACCGTTTTTTTGTAAAGATCGTTAAGGCATCTCTTTGGGTCTCATAGTGTGCTATTTGCTTCAAGGTACAAGGTATATACCAGGTGTACTAATCGGGTGAATAGGCTTTTCCAAAACTGGGTACTTTGTACTATTGTGAAAAGTCAACACAGGAAAAGGTTGCTAAGTCAAACATTTTAGTGAGTAGTGTACCGGCGTGTATCGTGTAGATAGGCATTTATGTATGAATTTAGTCTGGTCAAAAGGAGCTAACTAGTGATCGTCAGCTATGGCTTAGGAGACTGGGTGTGGTTATGATAGTGAATCAGTATAGGATAAATGATGATATATTGTGTTAGGAGTATTGTAGACACGCAAGAGGATACAAAGGTCATAGTTTAGGAATATACTGTGACTTCGATCAAATAAGTTTATAAACATAAAGATATAAAACAGGTTAATTAATAAGTTTGGGATCCATGTTCATTTTTAACTGTATGACGACGCAGCGTTCCCAAAATCAAGATGTGGTAGGAGTTAATCATAAGGTTTAAAATTGAAATAATGTAAATTTTAATGCGATAATATAGTGGACAAAAGTTTTAATAATGATGATGAAAAATCCAAAAGCGAATGATCAATGAATAATAGCATATGAAATAACAAGCGACTAACCCAAGTATTTGAAATTTTCTATTAACTTGTGGGGGCGTGCTTTAGCCTATAAATGAATGCTCATACCAAGACTTTCCAGGTAGGTATACGGGTCCTCGTCTGATTGGGATTTATACGAAATACCAGGCCTAGACAGAAAACTCAGGATACAGGCGCTCACCCTTCCAGATTGCACGTGCCCATTACGAGTGAATTCCAAAACTTTAGAGAGATTAAAAACGAGGTAACAGAAATAGATCCTTGAGATGTGGATTTCACTCCTAACTCAAAGATGTATTTCGAAATTTAAAACTATGGTGGAGTGAAACCAGTCACAAAGTTAAGGATATCACTCCCAACTTAGTGGTTAAGTTTCTTTTTGGAGGAAATACTATTTGAGGTGTGGATGTCACTCCTATCTCAAAGATATATTCTAAAGAAGTATAACATATAAAGGAGTGAAACTAATCACCAAGGTATGGATGCCACTCCTAACTGGGTGATATCGTTTCGTTTGTGAAATACGAGTGTCTTCTTCTCCAAGCAAAATACCGAAATAATAAGGAGTAAGAATCGTAGCGAAAATACGTTGAAAGAAAATATAAGTAATAAGAGAAATATACACGAGAGGACTCGTGAAAGTAAGCATAGTTATAGACTAGGCTAAAAGGCATTCTAATAGCCTAATTCCCTATAACCATGACTCTGATACCAATCTGTAAAACCCCAACCGACGGCGGAATCATCGGGGTGCCACGTAGTGACGATTGTTCAATAGCCCCTGCACTAAAGTGTAAATATTTATACATTGATTAAGTAGTTTATTACATTGAAAGAAAATACTAGATACAATAATTCTAAAGTGACAACTAAAACTGAAATACAATGAAGACAAGCCTAAATGTAAATCCAAAAGCTTAAAAGATGCGTCTCAAAATAACCCAAAACATATACGAAAATAATATAGGTCAATACAAAAATGTATTGGTGAGCATACCCTGTTTTGAATACATATAGTATAAAAACGTTTCGCAATTCATGTGTTGTATACTGTTTGCAATTATGTAATAAGTAGTATCCGGGTCAAAATCAACCCTATGAAAGTGAAATGAAATTTATATATAGTATGCGTTATTGACAGTAGTAATGAAACACATAGCAATGACCAAGGTCTCTCAACAGAGTCACAAGGGGGTATATACCATGGTACTATGCATTATTTTCAGATGTAAAATAGGGGAAATAATTTTTCCATATTTTTTTCTCAATTTATTTGCATTTAAAATAGATTTAATGAATTTAAATAGTATTTTAATGATTAAAAATGGTAAAAGGAGTAAAAATAGTTTTTTCTAAGAAAATAAATTTTATTTTAGCTTATCATACTTAGAAATAAATTCCCAGACGTTTTGATATTAAAATCATTTAAAACGAATTTTTAATCAATTAATTATGATTAAAACATTTTAAATCAATAAAAATATGAATATAATTCATTTTCCAGAAAATAAAAATGTGATAATTTTCTTTAAGGTGTCAAGATGTCACACCTAAATTTTCATAGTTTTTGGAGCAAAAATGAATTTTCTATGAATATTATAAGATTTAAAGTATTATAAACATATATAAAACATAATAAAACGAAAAAAAAAGCAGATCAGAACCGCGGTTAATAGGATCGAACCGGGTCTTTCATGACCAAACACTCAAACACAACCACTGCACTACAATGTATTTTGTTTACAAAACTTACAAAAAAAGATATTTAACATGTAGCAACTATTCATCATCTTTTTCCTCAAATACAAACCCTGAACCCTAGAATTTGCATAACTGCAATTCGTTTATTATAGAGCCGAAAACCATAGGGCTTTTACAGAGGATTGCAATAAAAACAAAACGACATTAAAAGTTTGGACTCACAATGTATGAGATGATCGAACAAGAGACTTCAAAATCTGTAGTTAAAACCGAAAAATATAGAGGAATTTCAGGATGATTTCTTGAAGTTTTTAGGTGTATTTAGGTTGATTAAAGGTGCAGTATGGCAAGGTCGATTTATATGATTGTTCGATGAAAACAAGCATGTCGATCAATTTTATGTTTCCCATCGGTTACAACAAGTAACCCGATTTTAATACATGAAAATAACGCTTTATGTTTCAAGATTATGATTGGTATTCATCGAAAATACAAGGAGAAACTTTTAGGAATTGATAAGGAGCTTTAACGAGCATTAAAACATCATAAGAACATGTCGACGGAGTTTTGGCCGGATCGTGCGAGTGAACCTGCCGGAAAACCGAGGAAGAGGGTAGAAGGAAAGTTGATATTTTAAACTTTCATTCTTTGGCAGAAATGGTCCCTTAACTTAAACTTGGTTAATGATATTTATGAATTAGGTAACTTTTCTTTACAAAAACTTAACCAAGTTAAGCTAAACTAACAACTTTAAAACTAAACTTTTTTTTAAACTAAAACAAATAAATAGAACTTTTATAAGATAACATTATTATACGATTATAGTACGTTTTATATGTCAACACATACGTATTCAAAACGTATACATATACCCTTTTTAAAGAAAAGTTAAAATAAAATAAAATAATAAATGGTGAGGACTAAAGGTGAAGCTTCAAATAGACGAAGGGCTAAAATCAACAACTTGTTAAAAGATGAGGGTGACGGTTGTCACACTACCAAAAAAACACGAACGTGCAATAAACGACCCGAAACGCCTCAAACAAATTTTGTTGGATTGGAAACAACTTAAAACACATTAAATGAATTAAAATTATTTTTTTATCAATAAAAAGTATTTAAAATGAATTAAAACAAATTAATTTTTTTTTAGAAAAAAAAAGGCCAAAGCGCCTGGCTAAGGTTAAAGCGAGGCGCCTGTGGTCTAATCAAGCAAGCCAAGCGCCTCGCTTTGACCACAGCCAAACGCTTTGGCCTTTTAAAAAAAAAATATTTTTTTAATTCATTTTAAATACTTTTTATTGATAAAAAAATAATTTTAATTCATTTTAAAGTGTTTTAAGTTGTTTCCAATCCAACAAAATTTGTTTGAGGCATTTCGGGTCGTTTATTGCTCGTTTGTGGTTTTTGGTAGAAACATCTGAGTTTGTACAACTTTCATAAATCATTGTACGTGGTGCTCGGACTATACAGTCGATACCCGTAATTTTCAAAATACAATTTTTGCATGTCTAATCGATATGCTGGACTTCCGGACTCTGTTTGGCGTGTTTCAGAATGTTTAATTTATCGTTTGTGGTTTTCAGAAGTCACATCCGATCAATTAAAACGTACCGAAACGCGGAACCCTTGTTTGATTATACCCGTGATCAGCCTTTAAAGATATATAAAAAACATTAAAGAAGGACTTGTGTTATTTCTTTTCAAACTAGAAGTTTAAACCAACAAGAGGGACCCTTGTTTGATTATACTCGTGTTCAGCCTTTAAACTTCATTTGCCATTGGATCGGTAGTCTGTGTAATATGTGTTTTTTTTGGGGCTTTCATTGTTTGATACTGCATTTGATTTTATTATTGTTATTTTATTTATGTTTTGGAAGTAAATTAAATCTTGTCATAGATTGATTAAATAAATTTTACTAATTTCCGAATCTTGATAGTTTCATAAATCTTTTTACTAATTTCCGATTCTTGATAGTTTCATATATCATTTTACTAATTCTCGATTCTTGATAGTTTCATAAATCATTTTACTAATTTATGATTCTTGATACTTTCATAAATCGTCTGTCAAGTCATAACCATCATCATTATTACACCCTCAAAACATAAATAAAATAAAAATAATAAATCATTGCTCCAACATAACTTGCACCAGCTTGAGATATGTGTTTTAGGGATGGGAATCGAACCCGAAACCTGATGGGTAAACCCAAAACCCGACGTATTTGGGACGGGTTTGAGGTCGGGTAATGGGTATGGGTCCAGGTATGGGATTAGTTTTTATTTTTTTCACGGGTTTGGGATTTGATGATATACCCATTTACCCGACCCGATTACCCGATATAGTATACCCATTTACCCGATTAGATACCCGATGTAATTTCCTATATATCTTTTAAAATATGTATTCATAATATATCTAATTGTCCATCTAGATTGTCATCTTTTTCAAAAAAAAACCATCAATTATTTGTGTATAATATGTGTTATCTATTTCTTTTAGTGTTTTTATATGATTAAACTATTTTATATTTATACATTTTAATCATTTACATACATATTTGATAATGCTAAATGTATTGGTTAGTAGTCACGCAATAGATACTCGACAGGTTTTAGTCAGATATACCCAATGAATAAGTTTTTAAAATTAACGGGTTTACCCGAAACCCGCGGGTATACCCGATACTCGATAGGTAATTACCCGATACAAACCCAACGGGTTTGGGGCAAGCATACCTAATCGGGTATGGGGTTGGAATTACCTAAACCTGTCCCAAACCCGACCCATTGCCATCCCTAATGAGTTTGATTAGCTTAAATCTCTCTGATCCATGGTATCCACTAACCGTAGCGATAACGAGATCCATATTTCAAACATTGAGCTAAACGACATCGTAATATTTGAGACGTTAGGGTTTGATAAACACAAAACTTATTATTAAAAAGTAACACAAAACATAATTGGAACCTTAAATTGTACCGTGATATAAAAAGACGTCTATTAGGAGTGACATCGTCGGTTTGCTGTAGTCGATGATGGCGCAGAGGTTAGCGGGAAGTTAAAATTTTGAATGATGTTCGTCAATTGGCTCTCTATATACTAATTCAAAACAGGGGTAGGAAAGTATTCATATATAAAGAATATTAAAAAGTCACTATTCAACGAAATTTATCTACTCACAGTGACATCGAACACTTTATAAAGCTACAATTCAAAACAGAGGTAGAAAAGTAAAGCTTCAGGTGAAAGTGGATACCATGGATCAGAGAGATTTAAGCTAATAAAAAATATTTTAGAACAAAAGAAGAAAGTGTTCCTCTCTGTTACCAAGCATGTCAAGAAATGATAATTTTCAAATATTGCAGATCAAGGTCTTCATTAGTACTTAACGGTGGTGAACAGTTGTTAGGAATTGAATTCTTAGAGATGATAAAGGATAACGAAGATTAATGTTGTATTTTTCCCGGAAATAATGAATAATAATGTTTTGTCACTGTTTGTATAATTCTTACAATAATTAAATAAATAAATAATAACCTTTTGTCACTGTTTGTATAATTCTTATAATAATGTTTTTGTAGTTAGCTCGTGAAATTAAGTGTAGAGATGGATCGGATTTCACAGCTTCCTGAATCTATTGCTCATCACATACTTTCTTTTATTAATAATACTCATGCAGACCTTACTTGAATGAGTGTACTCTCTAAGACCTGATTTATAATAATGTTTTTATAGTTACCTCGTGAAATTAAGTGCAGAGATGGATCGATATTTTATTAAATAAAAAAAAAATACTTCTAAACATCAAAAAACAATCCAAATTAAACCCCTGATTCAAAGCGCCTCGCTTTGGCCATAGCAAGGCGCTTTGGATAAAAAAAAATCAGCTTTTCCTGCCACCTCGTACCCCTCGTTTGAATTGACCGAAGCGCCTCGCTTTGGCCATAGCAAGATGCTTCAAGAGGTTAAAATAGAAAGTGGGGAGTGTGAATAGACGGAGCCATTCGAATTCTATAACTTTCACATTGTGGTTAAGATTATGCAGTTTACAAGTCCAAATTCCAAAATAACTTACAGTGTGGTTGTGAGAGTATAAATAATCATATGTGGCAAATTTTAATCCATTTATATGGAGACTGGTATATCACTATATTGGGTTGTGTATTTAAATGATAACAGGCCCAATAGGTTAAGGGTGACATGGGCCAAATGTTTTGGGTTACATGGGTAAAGTTATGTAGTTTAATAATTCTGAACACAAAAAAGAAAAAAAGAAAAGAAAAAAATAATAATCCCGAAAGGTGTTGGAAGGGTAACTCGACCCGTTTTTTACCTGAACCAAGACGCGTTACTCAACCCACCAGTTTTTACATCTCCAATTACTTTGTACATGTCATTAGGAAACCTGTACACAACAATTGGTTATACATTCTGTGGTAAATATCTTTTTGATATTCAATTAATTTGCATACCAACATGAATGGTTACGTCGAAGTTGAATTCGTAGATGTTTCCATTTTGACCAATTAACTTACAAATGTGTCGTTTTTTATTTATCTTAAACGGGTTTAAACGAGCAAGTAAAACAATATAGGTAAAAGGGTAACAAATTGGTTGAAATCCACCCAAAGTAAAAGTATTTACAACTGAACGGGACAAGCAACCAGTTCCAATGCAAACCTTTTTTTTTGACTCATTAGCTAATCCGTTCACCGTAAATGGTAATTAGGCTGAAAACATTGCAAATCTGTATGAAACTGGTTATCAATTCAAGTAGAGTGCATATGTTATATCCAAAGTCGTCCCTGAGAATTCATGTGCTAGGGCCGTAGCCGTGATTTATGTGCCCTTTAACTTTAGTTCTTAACGAAGTAAATAACGTCACCTATTTTTTAAAACGAGGATTAAAGTAATATCAAATTAATGAATCAATTATTCACAAGGTTTCATGAGTATTTGCTAATGGACTAATGCTTAAGTTTACCTAAGTGTGTTAATAGCCTAATATGCTTAACTGCTTAAGTTTTAGACTTTGGAGTTTTTAATGGGCCTATTACAAACTAACAAATTTTCCTCACTCTTTTAAGGTTCCACAGTTAACTCACCCCTATAGACTAACGAATGCATATTGTTTGTTGACGGGAGCACAAATTAAGTAAATTAACAAAGTGAAAATTAATAAAAATGTGAAAATTCCGGTAAAAGCATTTGCAAACTAAATTATTGTCTACTACAGTTTGTACTATATTTTAAAACGAAATTAAATCATTTGAAAAGAAATTATGTACTACGAGAAAATGACATTGACCACCTATTTACACTTTTTTATTGGATTTTACTTAACGACATTTCATCTTCTTCACACCTCTTTAACATCACTTGCAGGTTCTTAGTAGTCACACAAATCGAAAATATTTTTAATGAACATAGTCCAACCATACTTAATGTGCCCTCTATAAATTCGGACCGAACCGAGAGTCCTTCCCACACCCCCTCATAACCGGCCCTGGTTAAATCAGAAGTAATACTTGGTTTTTATTTTAAATTAATAACTAATGTTTCAAATAAAATTTAGAGAACTACATATAAAAAATAAATCAATAATCTGACATCTTAATAAAATGGTTTTTGCAGCTTATTAAGATAATTCATGGGAATTACGGAATAAGAAAGCAAATAAAAATGAGAGCAGTTAGTGTTTTTTTTAATGGCCAACAAATTAACTAGAAACTTTTTTTGAAGTCTCTACCCGGTAAAATAAGACCCCTTCCATCCGGCATAGTCAAACAGTGTAAGGAAACCCCTGGTTCACCAGTTCCGGAGAAACCCGACAATCCGTTTGCCCAAAAACATGACAGCGAATAAATTGGTAAAACCCGACGCCCTTAGAGTTCGAACCGGTGACCATGCGGTCCCCGGTCTCACTTCATTGAGCCACCATACCACTGGGCTATGCCCAGTGAATAAGAGGAGTTTACTATTAACAAGATACAATCAACATAACATTTTTCTATAACCTGACGCCCTTGGTTTTTCTTTTTTGTTTCATGCAGGTAAGTTTTTTTCATTGACAACTCCATTTTTTACTATGGATATGCTCTTGTCAACAGGTTCATGAAGAAATGAGCTTGAATTATGATGTTCTACAAATTATAGACACACGTTAACAAAGGTGCATTAAGGGGGTGTTTGGGATTGTGTTGAAAAATGACTTATTGACTTATTAACTTTTTGAAAAGCCAATAAGTCATTTGGAAAAGCACCAAATCCTGGCTTTTTAAAATGACTTATTGATTTATTGGCTTTTTCAAAAAGTTAATAAGTCAGTAAGTTGTTTCCAAACTCAATCCCAAACATGCTCTAAATATTAAAGTTGCTATAAACGCACGTTATATCTAATTCATTAACAAGGTGCGTGATATACGTTAAAATATACATATATAAATCCCCGATTAAACTCTCAAATTAAAAGGTTTTCGACCCTAATTGCACAAATTCGGTACTTAACCGCTTCAAATGTTTATTGCAGGTCTTAAACGGCGCCCAAAGACAAAGTCGAAGAAACCGGGCAAAATCTGGACCAAACGGACAGTTGCTGCACGATCAGTCAAGTCTGGAAGATAATTGAACTCCACGCTCCGCGTGGCTAAACAAGTGTGGGGAAGTGAGTCTAGCTAGCGACACGATAATAAAATTAGCGCGGCGTGTATGGGCGCGCCAAAGGGTAAATATGTAATTAATGTGAATATTTTTTGTTTATTTTAATTTTCATAGTTTAACGTTGTTTCGAGTTATGTGCAGGTTCGTACCGGTTTTGAGCGGAGCGGGATATGAGCAATGGAGCGAAAAGGGTCTGCAAACAGGTTATATTTACTTAAAATGATGTTTTCGGACAAAACAGGGACGCTGCACTGAAAAGTGCTGCTCCAGGCTGCATTTCTGCAAGTCTGCACCCCAGGTGCACGGCCGTGCGCAACCCAAGATATTTTCAGGAACCAATTGCCCACTTGCCTGTCACATCAAAATTAAAGTGCACGGCCGTGCACAAAATCAAAACTTGTATAAAAACAGAGCAAAACTTACTGATCAAATATTGGGTGAAATTGGGTTTCTGGAGTCAAAGTTGGGCGATTTTCTGGGCTAACGAAGTGCTGCACAGGCGTGGAACGAGCTCGGGAAGCCATCCGATCCATCCATCATCATCCAATCCATCACATTCGCATTTCTATGGTTTGATCTTATAATCTATTTAGGATTCAAATTTGATTTTGTATGTTTATTGTGATGTTTATTTAGTAGATCGTACGCCTACGGGCAAGAAACATTAGTATGTAGTATGTTAAACAATCGTTTGTATAGTTAATCATGTCTTGTATGAATTGGCGTTTTCATGTTTGAATCTTGATGATCATAGTGCAACCTTGTTTCATTGTTAATAGATTTGTAGTTATGTTTGAATGACTTTGATGATTATCGAATGTGTTAGGCGGATACATGTTGAAAAACCGCCCGTTTAATCATCCGGTAGTAGACTAGTTAACTTGTTAATAAGTTTACACCATGAAACTGTAACCGGTCAGTAGACTAGTTAACTTGTTAATTAGAAATGCTTACCGACACGTAAAAGGGTTTTAAAAGCTTAATGGTGCCGTTACTGATCTTTGACACGGTTAATGATCTTTGCTAGTTATTTTGGTAGAAATAGCGATCTTAGTAGATTTGTGTTCAAAGTTGGTTAAAATGGAATAAGTTGTGAAATGCTCTACTTTATGCTAGTCTCGGTGGTTATATTGTTATTCGGTAATGCTTTCCTTGATTAGTGAGGTTAGAAAACTCTTAACGGATGACTAACTTATCTTTAGAAGATTCACATGAGATCATATCAGCTGCTCGCTAATAAACGACTTGAGGTGGTTAACGTGTATAATTCATGTTAGCTTTCCATATAGTTGTCATGTTAGGATGCCCGAAAGGGACACTAACTGTCGGAAAATGGGAATGTTGATCACACGCATTTATTTCATATGATACGTAGATGACATGCTAGGATTGATATATTATAGTCTATATAGTTATATTTTGTATTTGGAGTCTTACATGTGTTAATAAGATAATTTAGAATTAATTTAGTTTAAAACAAACTTTCACTATCTTTTCCTACTGGTAAATTGAGAACAGAGTTTAAGTACAATTGCTCCGCGCGCGTCCATGGATCGATATCTGGTTCTTATCTGTACATTACTACATATATGACAGGGTACACTTTCCCTATTGTGTGTGTTTTAATATTAAGTCTAAACCATTTTTATAAATATTAAAGCAGAAACGTGTGTTATTTCATTGTAAAATTATGTGTATATCCGCACACGTCAAGTTTTTGGCGCCTTTGCCGGGGACGCGACGAGCTTTTAGAACGAACCGAGTCAACTTTTCACCAGTATACATGCTTGTGAATACTTGTTTATACTTCGTTGATTCTTTATTTGGTTCATTTATTTGCATATATGATTATTTGATTATTTATTTGATTTATCTGTCCGTTGATATATTGGATTGATTTTGGATTGGTTCATAGGTTTGCATATATATTTGTTCATTTTTTATGCTTATAGGATTGAATTGATTATTATTCGTTCATTAGGATGTTGATAGATTTAATTTATTAAATATTGGATTTATTGGTTTGTGAATAAATTGATTGATTTTTTTTATTTGATTTATTTGTCCGGATTTGGACTAATTGTTAATTTTTAAATTTGGAATGTTAAATTCTTTATTTATTTACCATGTGTTCATATGTTTATCTGTTTATATAATTTTAATTTTTTATGTATTTATAGTTTTTATGTAAATATATAATGGAAGTTTGGGTATGTTACGTTTGAATTTGATAGTACGGATGCTTTTATAAAAGGTTTGGGTTAAGAAAAACTAGGAAATTTATTTAATATAGAAGTGGTTTTAATAAAAATAATTTTCTGTGAAAAATGCTCCCTTGCGATTCGCAAAGAAGCTGGGCTTATGGTTCCGCCTTTAGCGAGTTCCTAATTACCCCGGGTTCTATCTTTTATTTTTCGCGATACGCGAACAGGATCGCCAGAGTCCTTCGCGTAACGTGAATAGCCGCTATCTTCCGTTTTTAACTCATTTCATTAGCATCCATCATGGTTTCTATCCATCAACTTCCGTTATATTATTTTTAGGTGAAAAGGGGTTGTTTTCGCGCAAGCAAAAAAGACGGTCTTTATCTTGTTGCGACGCGCGAGTGCCTTGAGTCATTGTAGTCACTTGCGCCACGCGAGAAGCGGTCTATACTTCTTCGCGATGCGCGAGCGACTCAGATTTCGCTGAAAATATTGTATATTTTCATATTTTATATATTTTCATAATTTAAGTTTAGTGTATAGTTTTTGGTATATTGATTTGTGTATATCTCTTCCATTTTTCTTAATCGAGTCTGTAATTATTTCTTCTGTAATTATTTCGTACACTGCGTCAGTTTAAGTGTAACATCCGGCCCCTCTCACCACCAATATTGTCCGCTTTGCCACGATGGGTTGCCCATCCAGAGCTCACGGATTGTTTTTGGTCGCCCCGGTGGAGACTTCCCAGGAGGTCACCCATGCTGATACTACTCCCACCTGAGCACGCTTAACTGTGGAGTTCTCCTCTCATCCACTAGCATTAAGCCCAAAACGCGTTGGTAATTTAAGAGGCAAGACATTACTTATGAACCAAGGATCTCTCCTGGCCACGGCCGATGTGGGATTTTCTTGGGGTGTCACATTCACCCCCTGTTAGAGTCTCATCGTCCCTGATGAGGTATGCACCCACCATCCCGAACGGGCACATGAGTGGCTCTGATACCATTTGTAACATCCGGCCCCTCTCACCACCAATATTGTCCGCTTTGCCCCGATGGGTTGCCCATCCAGAGCTCACGGATTTGTTTTTGGTCGCCCCGGTGGAGACTTCCCAGGAGGTCACCCATCCTGATCTACTCCCACCTGAGCACGCTTAACTGTGGAGTTCTCCTCTCATCCACTAGCATTAAGCCCAAAACGTGTTGGTAATTTAAGAGGCAAGACATTACTTATGAACCAAGGATCTCTCCTGGCCACGGCCGATGTGGGATTTTCCTGGGGGTGTCACATTAAGTGTGGGGATGGCCGATGTCTTTTCATTTCTCGATCGATCTTCTCGCCCGTACTCAATCTCCATTCGGGCGAAAGCGATCTTAAAGAAAATCTTTTATGAAAACGGCCATTCCAAGAAATTTAAACCAAGTCCATAAATTAAAATGGACTATGTTTGAAAGTCAACGGTCATGTCTTAAAAGCTTACATTGATGGACCGGTTGACCCGGCTGTGGTGGTAATTGAACTCCACGCTCCGCGTGGCTAAACAAGTGTGGGGAAGTGAGTCTAGCTAGCGACTCGATAATAAAATTAGCGCGGAGTGTATGGGCGCGCCAAAGGGTAAATATGTAATTAATGTGAATATTTCTTTGTTTATTTTAATTTTCGTAGTTTAACGTTGTTTCGAGTTATGTGCAGGTTCGTACCGGTTTTGAGCGGAGCGGGATATGAGCAATGGAGCGAAAAAGGGTCTACAAACAGGTTTATTTACTTAAAATGATGTTTTCGGACAAAACAGGGCGCTGCGCTGAAAAGTGCAGCTCCAGGCTGCATTTCTGCAAGTCTGCACCCCAGGTGCACGGCCGTGCGCAACCCAAAATATTTTCAGGAACCAATTGCCCACTTGCCTGTCACATCAAAATTTAAAGTGCACGGCCGTGCACAAAATCAAAACTTGTATAAAAACAGAGCAAAACTTACTGATCAAATATTGGGTGAAATTGGGATTCTGGAGTCAAAGTTGGGCGATTTTCTGGGCTAACGAAGTGCTGCACAGGCGTGGAACGAGCTCGGGAAGCCATCCGATCCATCCATTATCATCATCCAATCCATCACATTCGCATTTCTATGGTCAGATCTTATAATCTATTTAGGATTAAAATTTGATTTTGTATGTTTATTGTGATGTTTATTTAGAAGATCGTACGCCTACGGGCAAGAACATTAGTATGTAGTATGTTAAACAATCGTTTGTATAGTTAATCATGTCTTGTATGAATTTGGCGTTTTTCATGTTTGAATCTTGATGATCATAGTGCAACCTTGTTTCATTGTTAATGGATTTGTAGTTATGTTTGAATGACTTTGATGATTATCGAATGTGTTAGGCAGATACATGTTGAAAAACCGTCCGTTTAATCATCCGGTAGTAGACTAGTTAACTTGTTAATAAGTTTACACCATGAAACTGTAACCGGGTATTGGTTTGGTTAAAGTCATTCGAATAATGATTAGAAATGCTTACCGGCAAGTAAAAGGGTTTTAAAAGCTTAATGGTGCCGTTACTGATCTTTGACACGGTTAATGATCCTTGCTAGTTATTTTGGTAGAAATAGCGATCTTAGTAGATTTGTGTTGGAATAGGTTGTTAAATGCTCTACTTTATGCTAGTCTCGGTGGTTGTATTGTTATTCGGTATTGCTTTCCTTGATTAGTGAAGTTAGAAAACTCTTAACGGATGACTAACTTATCTTTAGAAGATTCACATGAGATCATATCAGCTGCTCGCTAATAATTAACGACTTGAGGTGGTTAACGTGTATAATTCGTGTTAGCTTTCCATATAGTTGTCATGTTAGGATGCCCGAAAGGGACACTAACTGTCGGAAAATTGGAATGTTGATCACACGCATTTATTTCATATGATACGTAGATGGCATGCTAGGATTGATATATTATAGTTTATATAGTTATATTTTGTATTTGGAGTCTTACATGTGTTAATTAGATAATTTAGAATTAATTTAGTTTAAAACAAACTTTCACTATCTTTTCCTACTGGTAAATTGAGGACAGAGTTTAAGTACAATTGCTCTGCGCGCGTCCATGGATCGATATCTGGTTCTTATCTGTACATTACTACATATATGACAGGGTACACTTGCCCTATTGTGTGTGTTTTAATATTAAGGTCTAAACCATTTTTATAACTATTAAAGCAGAAACGTGTGTTATTTCATTGTAAAATTATGTGTATATCCGCACACGTCAGTGCGTTTAAAACTTTTAACATACATTATTGCTTGCGTTTATTTTATCATGTATATGTATAGCATGTGTTTTTTTGAGTGAATCGTGCTCTGTTTTTCGTTTAAAAAACAGAGCATACCTGCATTCGTTTTATTACCTAATTGTTTTACGTTTAAATGTTCTTTATCAATAAAATCAAAAGTTCTTTTCAATGATAACGAACATTTATACATTTCATCTTCTTCATTTGCGTTCAGTAACCATGTTCTGTTTTTTTTGAAAGATTATCTGTAATTGGTTTTTTTTGTGTATTTGATTCTTTGTTCTTCATTTACGTTCATTAATCGTCGGAAAGGAAGTTTCAATTTAGGCGCTTTTAAGAAAAAAAATTGAATTTGTTTATTGTCAGATTCTTAATCTACCCCTGGTTTGTTCCAGCGGACATTAATTAGGTTTTTAAAATAGATGTTGCCACCTCCTACATTTAATGGTGTGGATTATTCCTACACCGTTTACGTTAATAATGCTTTATACGTTATCTCTTCCCTACATTATATATACATATATTTTGATTTTACATCTTGACCATTTTTATAAATGTATATTGATATTTTTACCATAGCCATTTGCATCACATAAATCTTTTATATTACTAATGAAAAGAAATAATAATATATTTCCTTGACTAAAAATTAAAAAAAAAACTGTTTTTATCTAAAAATACATAAATAATTAAAACAAGATATCACCTGTCACGCAACTAATTATTTAATTTATTACAAGTTACTATGTAACTTTACATCGGACCTTTACCCATAGATTGAATTAAAACATATATATGATTTTTTTATCGTTTTAATGTTTGAATTTGTGAATTCGTGAATAGGTTAAAGAAACCTCCCTGCTTGCACATAATTATTCCATCAAAATCCAGCAACACCCTTAGCAAAGCTCATGCTCAATTGCTAGTATTAATACCGAACATATCCATAAAAACTTGGAATCTCTCTCTCCCCTCTATGGCCTCCCTTGAAGAGGGTGAAATTCCGCCGGAAAGTTATGATAACCCAAACCGCTCCATTACGTTCTTCATCTCAAACCTTCCATATGGCATTTCTTCTGAAGATGTAGGGTTGGAATACCGAAATGTGGACAAATGGTCGATGTATACATTGCCAGAAAGAAGGATAAGTTTGGGAAGGTCTTTGCTTTTGTTAGGTATGAAAGAGTAAGGGATCCAGAGAAGATATTAAAGGCTTTGAACAACTAAAGGATTGATGGGAGAAGAATATATGCAAGGGTGGCCTGTTTTAGCAAAGAAGACAGCAAAGCAAGGAAGAAAGCAAGGTTCATTAGGCCAGATGCAGACAATAGCAGAGATACGGGAAGGTATATCGGTGATAATGATGTTGCTCCGATGGCGGCTGGTGTGTTTGAGCCTGGAAAACATCAGTCGTTTGGGGAAATGCTGACTGGAAAAAAGGATGAAATTAAGGGTCGAGGGGATATTATTTCATGGAACATGTGTGAGTTCCAGTCAAATGTTGCTCGGTCATGGATCGGTTGTTCGGTGATTGGCACTGCGAGGAATTACTATGGGCTATGCAAAATCATGATTGGGATTAAGGAAGTTAAGAATGTGAGAATGGAAATCAGGTATCTTGGTGGTCTAAAAGTCTTGATTACTTTCTCATCCTTAGATAAACTAAAGGAGTTTTTGGGTAAAAGAAATCATATGGGAAGAGTGGTTGCCGGATGTCTCCGAATGGAACGGTCAACTCTGGGAATAAGAAAGATTAACTTGGATCAAGATAACGGGACTACCTTTAATCTTGAATTCAGTTGAAAATGTGGAAAAAATTAGGGATCATTATGGGGAGGTCATTAGAGAAGCCAAAAATGGGGTTGCTGCATCTGACTTGTCTGGCACTTATGTCGGAGTGGTGGTGAAACATGGAAGAAAAATTGAGGATGAGGTTCAGCTCAACATGGAAGGTCTGAATTTCACTATCTGGATCACCGAGGGTTGGGGAGGTGGCTAGCAGAATACATTGGTGAGGAAATCATGACAATCGGTGAAGATGCTGATATGGTGGACCATGCATCGTACGAGAACATTCCTCAGGTTCAGGAGACAAATGTCTTACCGGAGGTGACCATCAATGGTGACAAGCCAAACGGAGACGACGGGGGAGACGAAAAATCTCCGGAAGATGTTCAGTCAACTATGCATGGGAATGAAGAGCCAACATTTATGGTGCATGGGGAAGTATCATATGGGAATTCATTAATTGATGGGAAGTTGTCGACACCTCTTGAAAATAATAATAATAATAATGTGGGCCAGGAAATATGTGGGGAATCCGATACAAATCCTATGGGTGTGGGCCAATAAAAGATGAAGCAATTAAGTCTTGGGCCACAACTTTCAACAATTTTGGGCCTAAAAAAAGAAAAAGATCTAAGGGCCTCCAAGCCCGAAGTGGGAGATTCAAGGTCAGAAGCAAGGTTGTATGTCCAGACCTAATTGAATGTTCAATGGAAGGGGATATTCCTACATCAGTTTCGGGTGGAGACAAAAAGAAGAAAAGGAAAGGCAGAATAATCGAGCAAGCTCCAATATCCGTAGTGAGGTGACGGCAGTATATTTGAGGATAAGGAGGGGCCAGTCGGTGATTTAACCAAAGAAGCCGAATCCACAGTCAAAGGGTAACACCCCAACCGATGGCGGAAACATCGGGATGTCACGTATTGATGATTGTTCAGTAGCTCATGGTGAATAATAAATTTCATTAAATGATTTAAATAAATTACATACAATTGTTCTACAAGAATTCGTACATCAAATTGAATAAAACTATGCACACATCTTCAAGCATTAATTCGAATCTTTAAACAAGTAGAACCTGAAACATGTTAAGTTGAAAATATTTTGGGTCAACAAAAGTTGGTGAGAATTACATAGGTTTTGATAATCGAATAAAATTGTTGTGCAATTCATGTGTCATGACAAGTCTAGTCCATATGTGAAAACATAGTAGAAGTAAATCGAGTGCATAATCAACCCTTGTGACTGTTGTATTGTGGTACATCCATACGCTCATGGTTCACTCGTTTATGTTGCAGTAACAAACACCCATGCTACCTTTGTAGGAGGCACGTATCCGGGTGGGATTGTCAGTCCAATAGATCTATCAATGTATACCGTCGGCTGATCAATGTTAATGATTATGCTAGAATTGTGCTTACCCTAGTCATGTTCAAGACATAATGCAACATAGAAAAACACATAGACACATTGATGATTGAATTGCATAAATGATGTTGTAACATGTTTCACCCCAAAAATGGTGATAAATAGAAAATGGGCTATGTAAAACTCACCTTAGCAAAATGTTATACTTCTTGAAAAATTGAATAGTGGTGTTGCCAAAATGTGTCAAGTATCACCCTATAATAAGGTAATAAATATGTCTAAGTCTATCTAGTCTACAAATGTATATGTTCTAGGGCTTCAAATTGGGGATAAATGCTCGTTTTATTAATATTAAAAATGTTTGATAATTGAGAGAAATTTAGTAAATAAATAGACAAAAATCTTTTTATAACTTTTGAATTTAAGATGGTCACAATAATGGGTTTAAAGTATAAAAATAATTTTTATAAAATTATTTTCTTTAAAATAGAATATTAATTCTATTTATAACAATTTATCAAAATTTAACTTTAATATTCAAAAATACTAAAATTAAAAAATTATTAGTTTAAAAATTATATTTCTGTTCTAAATAATCAGAAATAATTTGTATAAAATTTTGGTGCAAAAATATTAAAAATTGGATTTATTATGATTTAATTATGATTAAAACTAACAAAAATTGATTAAAAATATTAAATAAATGATTTTTCAGAAATAAAAATCATTTCAGAAAAGTTTATTGTTATAAAAACTCAGAATAATTTTTGTGGAAATTTATAAAATTGTTTTGATATTTTAATAGAATTTTATAAATATAATAGAATAAACTTGATTTATTTATTAAATATATTAAATAAATAAATTTTTGAAAACTAAAAATTGTAAGTTAAACTTTTTCATTAGATTAACTTAAAATAATTTTTTGTAGAATTATTAAAGGGGTTTTAATATTTTAAAACGAATTTATAAAATATAAGTAATATATAATTAATTTTAATTGTTTGAATAAAAACAAAATAAAGAAAAGGATTTGCCACAGCCGGGACTCGAACCCGCGTGGCTTAGTTGGTGGGTACCAGACACAACCACTTGGTCCAGACCAGTGGTTGTGTTGGTTTCTGTTTATTAAAAATAAATAACATATCAGAAATAATGTTTATCCCCAAATCATACAACGAGCCCTAGATTCTACAATCGATCAAATCACGCAACATTAACCCAATTAATCATAGGGTTAATGTTGTGTATGTTCCGATTAATGAAACCCATAACAGTAATCGAACTTACAATACGGAATCAGACACGAACGACGAGTCAAACTTCAAAGTCAACTCGAACAAGAAAACCCAAGAACAGAGGTTTGTTATGAAAATTAGAGGTTGAGAAAGATAGGTTGGCGAGTTGTGATCGTACAGGAATGTCCAATTTATAGGGTAATGGTCTGGATGTTCGAATTTGCAATAGTTGACTTTGCCTTGAATGTTGACGCGTCGTTTGATCAAAATGGTAAGAATTAATTGATAATTGGCGTGTGTATGAGTCACAACAGGCCGGAAATCATGGTGCAATGCCAATCACTGAACAATTACGAGTCAAAGGTTGTGATTATGGTAAGTCGTTGATTCTCAGTTGACTTTCCAAGTCAACTGAGATGTTTCAGAATCGTGTTATAATTATAATATGTCCGGATTGAAACAAGTATAATGGCTAGAGCAGTTGGTTTGTGTGTGTCTGTATAATTGAACCGGCTGAGGACTCGGGTTCGAACCCCGGCCTCAGCATATATTTTTTTGACAATTATATTTAACATATATTTAATATATATATATATATATATTAGGAATAATTATCATAGTATTAGGGTTCAAAATGCCACAAAATAATTAAATGCAAAATAGAACTTGTCGTTTTTATCCAGATTATACATAACGTACAATTATTTAACGCGAAATGTTACACAAAGTGGGAGGGGAGTATAGGTCTATCCTTGGATGGCTTTGAAGACGAATTGGAAAAGAGAATTGAAAAAGAATGGGAGCCTGAAGGTCCCAAATGAATTGTTTATCTTTAAACATTAAAGGAGCGGGGGGGGGGGGGGGGCTGAGAAATTGGCAAAGGTAAGATCTATTAAAAACAAATTCAGTACTTCTTTTTTTTTGCTATACAAGAAACGCAGTTGGCATCAATGTCGGATATACAAGTGGGTAGATTTTGGGATTGAACTGAATTAGAAAAGGTGGTCGTGGACGCAATCAGAAGATCGGGCTGTTTGTTATCAGTATGGAACCCACTGGTGTTCAAGGTTTACTTAGTACGAAAAGGGCCAAACTTTATTGTGACAGGAGGTGTTCTGTGTTGCGGGTCAGAAACGTTGTTCATGGCAAATGTTTATGCACCAAATGATCCAGTTGCCAGGAGAAATCTACGGGCCAAATTACTCTGTATCAGGGAGGAGTTGGAAGGAATGTGGCTTCTCATGGGTGATTTCAATGATGTAAGAAATGAAGACGAGGGATTGAATTTGGTATTTGTTGTGGCGGAATGTGCTGGCTTTTAACAACTTTATCTCGACAGTAGGATTATTGGAATACAATACGGGGGGTAGAAGATTCACCTATATGTCGTACAATGGGTCAAAACTGAGTAAACATGACCGATTTTTTGTAATGCAAGCAATTTATGTTGAAGTGGTCAAATGCAAAGTTATGGCCTTAGACGGGGATGTTTTTGATCATGCACCTATTATCTTATCCATCAAGGATGCAAACTTTGGTCCTTATCCATTTCAGTTCTTCAATTCTTGGATCGAAAAGGATGGTTTGGATAGTGTAGTTATTTTGGGCCTAAACAGTGTGGTGGAATCCAATCGGGGGAATGTGAAACTGCACCTATTTTTTTGAAAGCTATCAGAACCGGTATAAAAAAGTGGAGGGCTGAATCGGCTATTGAAGAAGAAAGGAATGTCCGTCAAGCTAAAGCGGTTGTTTCAAATTTGGAGTCCTTGGAAGAAATTAGAGGTCTGGTCGAGGCGAAAGAAAAGAGTGGAAGGATGCACGTTTGGTTGTTAGGAAATAGGAGTGGGATAAGATTCGGGATCTCAAACAAAAATCCAGATTGGAGTGGATTCTAAACGAGGATGAAAATTCCTCCTTTTTCCATGGGGTGATAAATTGTAGGAAAACGAGAAACAAGGTGGCAGGTCTATACATTGACGACATATGGTCAGAAGAGCCCATTCTGATCAAGCAAAAGGCTGTCGATATTTTTAGGCACAAGTTTGATGAACAATTGGTTTCAAGACCGAGAATGTCGGGTGACGGTTTTAAAAAAACTAAAAGAGGAGGAGGCTGAAAGTTTGGTGGTTCCCTTTACAAAAGAAGAAACTCGAGGGGCGGTTTGGGAATGCGATAATGAGAAAGCTCCGGGGCCGGATGGGTTCTCTTTCGCGTTTATCAAAAAATATTAGGAGAAGCTAGAAATATCGTGGTCGAAGTGATGAACGAATTCTACACCCATGGGTCGATTGATGCCTCATGTAACTCTTCTTTTATCACCTTGATCCCAAAAGTCCATGACCCGTTAACCTTCTCGGACTCTAGACCTATCTCACTTATTGTCGTCATCGGTAAAAATAATCTCGAAAGTATTGGTTGGGAGACTAAAGAAGGTACTTGGGGAGGCGGTATCACCGGAGCAATCGGCTTTCATTAAAAAGAGGATCATCTTTGATGGACCTCTTATTGCTAATGAGGCATTCGCTTGGGTTAAAAAGTAAAAAAGGAAGACTTTTCTATTTAAAGCCAATTTTGAGAAAGCCTACGACTGTGTATCGTGGAAATTTTTGGTAAATGTTATGCATCATATGGGTTTCCCAACGAAGTGGAAGAATTGGATAATGGGACTCTTGTTCACGGGGAGGTCGTCTATATTAATAAACGGTGCACCAACGGTGGAATTCCAATTAAAATGGGGTCTTAGACAAGGAAACCCGTTGCCCCTTTCTTATTCACCTTGGTTATGGAGGCCCTACATGTCATGGTGGTCAAGGAGGAGGAGAATGGGACTCTTACGGGTGTCAATTTAACAAATGATTGACCGGGTATCTCACACTTACTGTGTGCGGATGATGCCCTATGTTTTGGTGAGTGGTCGGAAGAGAATATTAGGAACCTTAACAGGATTCTGAGGTGTTTTTCCTTGGCATCGGGTCTCAAAATTAATCTACTTAAAAGCAGCATTTTTGGGGTAAATATTGGTGAGGCTGTTGTCGAAGAAATGGCGAGGGTACTTAGGTGTAAAAAAGGGACCTTTCCTTTTATATATCTAGGTCTCCCGGTCGGCGATAACATGAAAAGAATAAAGAGCTGGAAACCGGTTATTGATAAGTTTCAATCCAAGCTATCGTCATGGAAAGCAAAACACCACTCCTTTGCGGGAAGGGCGACCCTTGTCAAATCCGTTCTTGGTGCGGTTCCGAATTATTACCTGTCACTCTTCAAGGCACCATCAAGAGTCATAAAAATACTCGAAGGATTGAGAAGAAAATTCCTATGGGGGAGGCACAAATGGAAGTAACAAAATCAAATGGGTGGCATGAGAGAATACTAAAACCAAAAAACAAGGGAGGTTTGGGGGTGGGTAGTATTGAAGATCTAAACATGGGCTTGATTGTTAAATGGTGGTGGCGATATAAGTCAAAACCGGATCGACTATGGTGTAAAGTGATTAATGTTATCCATGGGAAAAGAAGGCTGGAAGGATTTTTACCATTCAAAAAGTCAAGGCAAGGTGTTTGGCATAACATTGTATTAATTCATAAGGAGTTTACCAAACGTGGCATCGATTTAGAAGAAAAATTTGTCTGCAGTGTTGGGAAAGGAGATTCGGTGAGGTTTTAGGAAGATGACTGGTGCTCAGATAAGCAGCTGAAAGACAAATACCCAGGCATGTATTCAATTTGTAAGACGAAGGAAATAAAGGTAAACGAATGCTACAAAAGTATTAACAATGTGAACTGGTGGGAATTGCCATGGAGTAGGCTACCGTCTTCGAATAAAGAATGGGAGGCTGCTAATAATATGTGGCTGTTGGTTAATTCACAAAGGGTCAATCGAAACGAGGATCAATGGGGTTGGTTATCAGTAAATAACAAGAAACGCAAATTCTCGGTGAAAGTTGTTAGTGAGGAATTACTGCAGCAAGCGGCCCATCAGAACCAAGTGAATCCGTTTGTTTGGAGTAAGATTGCGACTCCAAAAATCAACTGTTTTATTTGGCGTGCGCGGGAAAATAAAATACCTACAACAGAAACACTCACATTCAGAGGTGTTTTTCATGGTGTCGGCTTATGTAAAAGATGTGGACTCCAACCAGAGACTACTGATCATATTTTGGTCAAGTGTGTCTGCGCCCGAGCTCTATGGTGGAACATTGCAGAATGGATAAGAGTCCCAGATATTGCTGCAGCAAGTTCGATCACTCAGCTGCTGGAAACAACCTGTAGCGATAAAGAAAAAGCAAAAAAAATTGTATGCGGTGGTGCTATTGGGCCTGTGGAAGCTTTGGTTAGGGAGAAACGACAAGATGTTTAATGATGTTACGAGGACGACTCCACCGATTATCGAAGACATTAAGACGGAAACATTCTGGTGGATGACCAAGAGAGCAAGGCGCAATGGATTGAAAAAGGAACAAAGGTGGGATTTTTCGTTTATAGACAATGGATAGTTTCTTTATCTTGTTTGTGCTGTACTTTTCAGAAGTTCGGGTTTGATGTATGGGTTTAAAACTGTATGGGTCGACTACTATGGCCCAGGTAGTTACTGGCTAAATGAGCCGTGTATGATGTGGTGTAACTTGTGGTGTATTATATATATATATATATGTATGTATATATATATAGTTATACGTTATAACTTTATACATATAACACAATATATTTATTTTTATCATAATTATATGTATAACTATTTTTATTATGTAATATATATAATAAATTATCATGTATATAAATGTTTATGAGCCTAGCCGAGCATGGCATATGAAGTTCAAACGCTCTAGCCCATTTAAGCTCGATACAATTAGAGATTTTAGCGAGCTGATTTTTAGTAGCTTAGTGTCGGGTCGACTTGAGTCGTTACAGACTCCTAGCATTGAGTAGTGTGGGGAAGGTGATAATGAACAAACGTGATGCAAAGGTAAACTGTCTTTACTATGGTTTGAGAAGTGTTAAAGCGGGTACTTTAGGGACCTTAGAGTTGGGCCACTAAACCTTAAATGATTCAACACAAGCATTCCCCTTATCTCTAATTGGCTAATCCCTGCTGCATTTGTACTTTCTGGTCCATCACTTATCGTATTATACCTTACTTTCCAATGACAGTTTATAAATTCCCTTTGCCTCTTATTGCGGAAATGAATACCACACTAATACAGTTACACCTTGAGTTAGCCCATCACTTTATATTTGCATATTGTGATTATACTCTACCACTGTGTTCCCGAGTTTTATTAAAGGATGGAAGAGAAAGGATCTCCCTCCTCTTCCTTTCTCTCCAATTCCTTCCAAATTGGAAAGATTGAAAATCACACTAAAATCCTCCTTATTATCCCTCTCATTCCCTCCATTTCCTTCTTATAAAAAACTCTGGAACACATTTTTTCCCCACTTCCTTCCCAATCCTTTCTCTTCCATCCTTTAATGAAACTCTGGAACAGAGGGTACAAGTCCATAAAGCTTGTAGGAACAAAGTTAGAGATACTTTTTTTGTGACAATGCTTAGCAAGACAGTAACATGATTAACTAGAGGGTTTGATTTGGTTATTTAGTTGTTTTCCGTAGACGGGTTAGATAGAATGTGTAACACACGTGTTAAAACGCGTAAGAACTTTAGCGCTTAGAACTCTTATCCGCATTATACAGTTGTACACTACAAGTGAGACTATTTATTTATATTACATTATAAAGGAGAAGGCATAGCCAAATATGTCAAAATTGTCCAAAGTTAAGATAACATTGGTTTTTGTCATAGAAGAATATGGACTTACTAACTTACTAATTGTTTAAAAAAAATGCGAATATAGAGAGGAAATTAATGAATACATATAGCTTGATGCAATTATTCTTTATTTGAGATGAAAATACTTATATCATGTTCATGTTGTTAAAAGTATTCTTAATTTGATATATCATATACAAAATTTTGGATGAATTATATGTCCTACCGAATCGATAACGTTTCATGCAATTTTTAGTCCCGCCGCAACGCGCGGGCTACCCACTAGTTATTACATTATAAAGGAGGAGGCATGGCCAAATATGTCCAAATTGTCCAAAGTTAAGATGACATATCAAGGGTTTCTTTACAATTTTCTAAATTTTATTACTTTTCTTCCCTAAATGCCTCTAAAAGATAATCAACTTTTATATGAAAATGAAACTCACCCAAACTAAATAAACACACGGGATAACAATATTTTTGAACAAATTTCATAGAGTAAAGTGCACGGATGGTCCCTGTGGTTTGCCCAAATTTCACGTATGCCCCCATATATTTTCAATGGTCCCCAACGTTGACGTTTTATAACATTTTGGTCCCTACCAGCTAACGTCATTAAATTTTATCAGTTAAGTCATGTAAAATGACCAAAATACCCATAGGGACCTTCCGAGCAGTTTAATCTTTTGTGTATATGACCAGCACCACCACCTCCTCCTCCTCCTCCTCCTCAAACAACCAAGATCACCACCTCCTCCCCCAACCACCACACCACCACCACAAATTCGTCAAAGTCAACGAAGCAACCACCACTACCCTAGCCGCTACCTATCCAACCTGAAACAACCTCCAAACAGCCACCATAGCTAGTCGCCGACCACCCTAACCCAACCAGATCTGACCTGACTTAAACCCATCTCGAAGCAAGACCCGAACCAACTGCAAGACCCGTCTCGAAGTAAGACCTGAGCCAACAACCACAATCAGACCGAACCACAACCATAACCCAAACCATCGGACCCCAAGCAAACCCAACCCACCGGAACAACTCGTGATTTCTCTGTTGAATCGTCTTCGGCCATGGTAGTCGTTCTAAGACAACGACTGCAAGCGATGATTTGTGGTACAATAGCTGCTAATCTGGTGGAATCAAGCGATAATGCTGGCTGGGATTATTCACGACTCGAGATCTAACTTCCAATTTACCAGATCTAGCCCAAAACAGAGCATGCAGCATTGATTGGACTACTCCTTCCCTCAGAGGAGTCATAGCAGCAGTTCCTTTCCTTCACATCGCAGCATATCGGCCTTCGAACCACCAATAGCGGTGCGAGTTGGTCATATTCAACCATGCTTCGTCATTGTCGCCTGGCGTCGGAACCTAGCCACTACTCTGTTTGTGTTTGAACATAATGAATTTCTAGGGAACACCCTTTCTTAGTCGTTGTTAGACCTGCACCTGCTGATGCATTTATGTTAGAAAATAAAGACTGATCTGAGAGAGAGAGAGAGAGAGAGAGAGAGAGAGAGAGAGAGAGAGAGAGAGAGAGAGAGAAGGGTTTGATTATTATGAGGGAGGAGAAGAGAATATGATGCTTTTATGAGGGTAATTTAATAATTTCACATTGACTTAACTGAAAAACTTAACCTCCATCCAAGTCAGGGACCATCGATGAAACAAAATACAAACCACAGATACCATACGTGTAATTTCCAAAGGTTGAGGAGCAGAGTTTAAATTTGGGCAAACCACAGGGACCATCCGTGCACTTTACTCAATTTCATATAATAGCGATGAAAGACAATAATTTACGTTACCACAATGAATAATCTTATCTCAGCTAAACTTGTATGAGTTTTAAAACTTTAAAATATAGTGACTAAAGTCTTCCTAAAGTTAACGTCAAGCTAACCAGAGCAATTTTTTTTTTTTTTTTTGCTTTTGTCTTGTAAATAAACTTTATCATTTAGCAATGTGTCTTCAATGGCACGGTTATGTAGATATACAATAACTGGAGCACATACCTTTGGTTTATTAAGATTTGTTCAATAATGCACACATGTTTTTGTGGTGAACTGCAATCGATCAATTGTAAGTGGCGATGCACATTTCATTTTCTTTTCTTTCTACAAATATTTGTTAAAACATAATGTGCACATTTCTATTCTTTTTGCGTAACTTGCGGTAAAAAAAACCTAAGTATCATAATGCTGTATTGCAACTCATTTGTGGATTCCGCTGCAACACGCGGGTAAACCCATTACTAAGAGGGTGGCCTTGATTTTAGGGGTGGGGAAAGTAAAAAAGATGGTTATAATTACACTTAAAGTAATGATCAAGAGTGAGGAATCCAATGCACTTATGTTCCAATAAATGTGTGGGATAATCATGAACATCCACATGAAAATAAAGATTCCTCTAACAAACTTCGCAATTCCATTGTTTATTGATGGATGTTGATAACTTACCACATCTTCTTTCTTTTAAATCAAATAATAAATATCATCCTGAATTTGACTTATAACGCAACAACTATAATGGATTTTGACTTGGTGTCACAAAATTTATTTCTATTTTTTTTTAAGAACGTGTATATCTTTTATGTTGTTATGGGTGGTCTAGTAAAACAAGTGAGACAACAGTTTGCATAGCAACATTTTTCAAATGATGGTACACGTTAAAAATGTCACGTACACACATGTTAGGTATTATTTCATGACACGGGTGTATACTCATTACCTTACCTAGTACGCTCTTTAGTAGGGACATGAAAAGATGTATTTAGCCACGGGCTTAATGCGCTATGTGACAAAAGCTTTCGCTTAAAACAATTCCCTAGCGCATTGTGTTCCTCAAACCAATAACATCAATGTAAGCTTTGAATATATGGGGCCATTTGACATGTAATTTATGATCACCAACATAACATCACTACTATTCCAAACCAAAGCTTGGTCCTTATAGTTTAAGACATGACATCTTTCTTCTTAAGTAATAACAAACTGTTAGTTATTTCATGTCAACAAGTAGTAACCTTCCAAAGACAACAATATATACCTTCTAGTATTTGCACTATATATGAAAATTTTGAATCGCATAGGCCATGTTGTATAATTTCTAATATCATTCTCGTCAGCTTCCAAACTTGATTGCTAAGGCGGTAGTTTTTAAAAAAGTTATTAAATTTTGAAATGATAATGTTTTCGAAGCCTAAATATATTTATATGCTCTGGATTTTTGACCCATTTTGACTAATTTAATCCTTTTCTACAAATATTACTTATTCATTTAATATTGAAAAATAAAAATAATTTATAAAATTATTTTCCACTTATATAAGGCATTAGCTATTGTTTTTATACAATAATTGCATTTTTACACTTGAATCATATTTGATCCCTATTTATTCCATATTAAACATTATATTAAATCAATTAAAAACATAAAAATATCAAATTTATAAATTTTAAGATTCTAGTTTTTTTTATTCAACTCAGAATGAAATAGACTTAGAATTTTAAATGTATTTGATTTATTTATTTATTCCATTTATTTCCAGTTTAAATACATTAATTCATTTATTTACATTGCAAAACTTTAATAATTTGATTTAAATTGTGATTTTATTTATTCTCATTTAATTTAAAAATAAATAATTATTTTTCTCAAAAGTATGTTGTGTAATATTATTTTTAATTTTGTTTCATTTCATTTAATTCAACTCTTATTTTAGCCTTAGTAGGTAGCGTTGTTTAGGCCAATGATCTCCAGCCCAGCTAGTTTGAGGTGGGAAGGTTTACTTCCATGGAGGGTTCCTGCCCGGGTTTGGTCTTAGGTTCGAATCTCACGCTCCACCGAAAAATTAACCGCTTGGGTTTGAAAGGAGAAACTCGTGTGGTGCTATGAGATTCGATCCTGGACAGTGGTCGCTTTGCAACACAGGATTTACCGCCTCTGATGCATGGAAACGGCAAAGAGGCACCGTCCCCCGTACCCGAAACTCCCAGGGGACGGAAACGCCTACGGGGACGCCTGGAAACGTTTCTTGGCCGTTTCTTGACTGCTTCCGTAAGTCAACGGCGTTTCTTGTACCGATTCCAGATTTGGGGACGTTTTTTTAAAGTTTCCATGGCAGATCGGAGCTTTTGGATTGAATTTAAAGAAGGTGTGGACTGGTTGGTTGGTTGTTTGTGATGTCTCGAAAAAAGAAATGTTTGGCTGGTTTTAGGGTTTTGCAAATGTAGATGGAGATGTATGCACATACACTAAAATGACGGCTGTTAGTTTCAACCTTTAGGTTTAAAAGTTTACAACCCACTATTTATATATCTTTATCTTTTTTATTTATTTTTAACTAAATTTTACAATTTAAACCTTAATGTTATAGTTATTTATTATATGTCCCTCAATATTTACAAGTTGTAAATTTTATATAAAAAGTGTAAAATTATGTATTTATTTTGGGGTTTGTGGTACATTATCTGTAATATATTTATTTTTTTATGTATTTATTTTCGTACCCGTGCCGTACCCGTTTCTTGATTTTTTGAGTTTTGCCGTTTCCCGTTCCCGTACCCGTACCCGTTTCTCGTTCCGTACCAGTTCCCGTGCAACATAGTTTACCGCTGAAACACTACTCTAAAAAAAAGGTAGTGTTGTTTAGTGTCCACATGATTAGAAAAGATGTTTATGGAAGGGTTTCCATCACATTCCTTGTTTATTACGTAGACATTAAAAAGTATTCTGCATCATGGTGATGGTGTTATGTGGGGTTAGGGTCGATGGTGATTATGGGTGGTTTATGGTGTTGGGTGGTTGTGGGTGGTTTATGGTGTTGTGTGGGGTTGCTGCTCATGGGGTTGTTGGTACTTGTTAGTGTTGTGTGTGATGGCCGGTGGTTATGGTGTGGTAGCTGGTGTTGTTTTGTGGCGGTGTCCAACCATAGATGGTGATGTTCGTCTATCCGATTTGTACCTTGCTACCAGTATATTGCGCAACGGTACCACTTATTTGAACACTATAATGGCCCACACTCTATTTTGTTTTGTTAGCCAAAAAGTGATGTCCCTTTGTCCGATGATGATGTTGGGCTGCTTCATGGCATTGCAACTCTGGTTGCAGCCGTGGTGGAACTGAGCCTTTGTTGTTACGACAATGATGATATAAAAGATACGAGTCAATTGATTTTGTTGTTTCTATGTTTTGTGCTTTTTTGGTTTTGTAACTTCCAAAATTATGATTTGCTTTCTGTCATTTGAATATGATGTCGCTATTGTTGATTTTCGACATCAAATTTGGAGGTTACTTTGGTCGAAAATAATTTGTTTGCATTTAGTGACAATCAAATCATAAGGCGCGCAACGCATGCCTATAAAATCCCACTAGTTACTCTAGTTATACAAACAATTATGCTACTTCTAACTAGAGTAATAGTTAGAAGTAGCATAATAGTTTGTATAACTGAAATAATTACTTTGCTGGGAAAAGACCATTTGATTAATTATACTTATTCCACCTCATGGATATGTTTTTATTTTTGCTTAGAGTTAATTGCCAATTTAGTCTCTAAGGTTTGGCCAAAAATGCTTATTTAGTCCAAATAGTTTTTTTCTCTCATCTGTGTCCCTAAGGTTTCTCATTTTTGTCACTTTAATCCAACCCCTAACCCCGTTAAGAAAATGCAGTTAACTCAGGGGTATTTATGTCACTTTGCATGCATATCTCTTTTTTGTCATTTTCATCCAAACGCCTCATAATCTGTTGGTAAACCCGTCGCCAAACACTCCAAGTGCAGCTTTTATCCCCATTACCAAACACCCCTCCAATTGAGCCACATATATAAGCCCTTCTTTCCTTCTCTCTTCTTTTTAAACAAACGACGAACAAACACACACACTGTGTGTTCTGAATGCTTAACCGGTTACTATCTCCGGTGACCGGCGCCGGTGCCATCCTCTTAAGTGAGTCCCTTTTCTCCGACCATAATCCTCATCCTCTGTTCCAATAATATCCCATAACTCTTCCTCCTCCTCTGCCTTCGATAACCTTCCTCCTCTGTTGCTGTCATCGCTAAACATCACCGGTAAAACCTCCGCATCGATCTTACATATTACAACCGTTCTCATCAATTAACCCCACCATAACCATCTCGGATTATTGTCAAAGAAGAAAGGGGGTTGTTATCTGTTTAACAGTAATCCGGTGACGAAGATGTCGCTGCCGTCAAACAAGGGAACCGTCCTGTTAACTCCTTCGGCCTTCGAATCTTCTTATTGTGGGTTTAGGTTGTTCAGGCGCCGGAATAAGGATGCTCTGTCGTGTCTCCGCCCCTTCTCCTTCGCTCCTTTCTTTTTTCTCTCTGTCGATCTCTCTCTTCCCTGCCTCCCTCTCTCTCCTCTCTCTTTCCCTCTCTCTAGCTTTCTATCTCTAACTCTCTATAAATGGGTTTGTGTGTATAAGGTAAGAGAAGGTGGTAGTGGTTTATGGTTTAGGAAGGGTTAAAGAGGGAGTGAATGAAAATAGCAAAAAAAAAAAAAATGTCAAATGGACAATAATGCCCTTAACTTAACAGACTTTTTGAACGGATTTAGGGCAAATGATGAAAATGACCAAAAATAGGAAACTTCAAGGACACAGCTGAGAAAAAAATATTTAGACTAAAATGACATTTTTTTTTTGTTAAACCTCAGGGACTAAATTGACAATTAACTCTTTTACTTCGCCTACTTGGTAGGGATTTTTTTTTATTTTTTTTTTTTGATAAAA
Source organism: Ambrosia x helenae (assembly GCA_030844895.1). NCBI lineage: Eukaryota > Viridiplantae > Streptophyta > Magnoliopsida > Asterales > Asteraceae > Ambrosia > Ambrosia x helenae. The sequence continues at coordinate 9,513,719 of CM061234.1, forward strand.
TGGTGCTACAATGCACATTTTTTGTGCAAGTAGCGTGTATCAGGGATGGATTTAAACTTTAGGTGAATCCGCAAGTTGAACTTGTGGATTATGCTTATGTGGATTTAAACTTTTGGAGAGTGAGGGATTCTTGTGCTGACTAGGAGGGAGATTGAGGGAATCATTGAGGTTGCATATCAACCGCAAGTTGAACATGCGGTTTTAACTTCACTTTCTGACACTAGGTACGGACCAGATTCATAATCCCATATGTTTTCTACATCTTGATCATGATCAGTAATAGCAGTATCATCTTTATCTTGATATACAGAGGCAGACCTACAGTGTCACCAAGTGGGGCAGGCGCCCCCCTTACGAAAAAAATTGAAGTGTTATATCCGCGTTAAAATTCCGAATGCCCCACATAAAATTTTGCAATCGCACCCCTTGAACTTTCACTAATGTGATTAAGAAGTGAAGCAAAAAAGAAAAAAATGAGCAATTGTTTTTTTTGCAGAAAGTTGAAGATAAAAACTAATGGTGATTCAGAGAAGATGATGCTTTTTGTTTTTATTTTATTTAAGTAGGGGGTATGTGGTTATTGGGTAAAGGAAAGTGTATGTATGCTAATTGTTAGACAATAGGACAAACTCTTTTCTTTATTTATATTATGTTATTAACCTTCAAACTCATAAGTACAAGTATTTGATACATATTTAAATTTATATGTACAAGTAAATAATGCATCATGTTTAAGGCTAAACCTGGATTAAATGTTGTTTACTGTGCCACCTTGTACCTAGTGCCATAATGTCATGAAAGAGAAAGAGAAACCGCAAGTTGAACTTGCGGTTACTGTGCCACCTCAACAACACCCTTCCCTTCCCTCCTAGTCATCAACCGGTTGTTCTATCTCCTTCCTAGTCAGCGTCCTGTTGGAATAAATATACGTGACGTTTGTATATTTATCGATAGCCTTTATAATCATTTGTATAATGATGATCAATCATTAATTATCCTAAGCCCAATAACAGATGAGTCTTTGATGGGCGGACTTATCATTAGATGGGCCTTATAGGGTGTCCCCTGGGTATGCATAAATAATGAGAGTTTATTAGGGATTAATGGTTAGACAAATCATTATCATAACACCACTTAATCATTCGGACCTCCCTCTCTTAAAACCGATTCATCATCAAAGAATCCTAAAGCCATCATAACTGCATACCCTAAAAGGAACCCAATCATACTGACAATCATGTCAACCTCTATTTTATCAGCATCAATGTTAGGTCTCACGAATCTCTCAAGTATTATCATTATTATAATGTTTTCCATCATATACAATCAAAACTGATCAACATGTGGTATCAGAGCAATGTTGCTCAATCAGTTTTGATTATTTTCCATTAAGATCTGGAATTAAAATCGGAAAACAATTATGTTGAAACCTGATAATGATTTTACGGGTTCCTTAAATTTTTGGCCAAAGAAAAAAAAATTCGGTTATATAATTTTTTATTTTAACCGATTTTTTTTATGTTTATATAATTAATTTTTCAAATCTGTTAATAAACATTAAAGTTCTCAGATTTTGATTCCAGATTATGAATGTTCTAAAGTTATTGGAATTTTTCGGTTGACGTTCTTCAAGAACATCATAAATTTTCGAAAATTCCTTTATGTTTTGGTTCAAGATTGGATTAAATCTTGTTTCTGATATTTTAGGAAACTTAATCCCCTAGAATTTTGAAATCATGTTGATAAAGTCAAAGATTTCAAAATATTATGAAATCTTTGGAGATAATTATTCCTATCTAAAATTGGAAAAAAGATATAACTAAATCCTTAACATTTTTTTGAACCACCTAACTCTATCACTTTTAGTTTTCGATAATAATAACTGGTTTTCGGTTTTAAGGATTAATAATTTAAGTTCTCGGTTTTAAGTTCTCGGGTATAAAGCTTTCGATTAGGTTCACGGACAGGAGTTCTCGGTCAAGGTCTTCTACTTTGAAAACCCATGATGTTTTTTCGAGATTTCATAATTTTTCTGAGAACCCATCTTATTTATCGAGAACTATCATGTATTCGAGAACCAATATTTTTTCGAGAACTATTAAGAATCCGAGAACTGTTAAAGTTATCCAAAAACATAAGTTATTCGAGTACTCATAATATATTCGAGAACTCATCAGTATATCGAGAACTAATTCTGATATTCAAGAACTCATCATGACATTCAACAACTCATTATGATATCTGAGAACTCATTAAGTTTTCGAGTACTCACAATTTGTTCGAGATCTCAAAGGTTTCCGGGAACTCTTCACTTTCGAGAACTCATAATTTCGAGAACCCCGTATGTTATTTGAAATCTCATAAGTTTTCCGGGAACTCATTATTTTTCCGAGAACTCCTTATGCTGTTCTGAGAACTCATATAAATTTTTTTGAGAACTCAATTACTGAGAACCTATTACTTTTTCGGGATCTCTAATAAAATTTACAGTTTTGATAAAACCTAATGTATCAAATTTATTCAAAACATTATAAAACCTTGCTTAACTTGAAATAACATTTTACGTGTTACTTCTGCCCAAAGGTTATGTGTCACATTAGTTCGTTATATAAGACCTCGTTAAGCATTGTAGCTCGGTTCACATAATTTCCATAAGGTTTCACTTCTGTCCAAAGTTGATGTGTAACAGATTATGTTGGTGAACTGAGCGTATTGCATTAAAACTTTGAATCTCTCACTTCTGCCCAAAGGTGATGTGTTACATTCACTATTTGCAACTTAATACTTAAATAAATAGCGTATAGCCAAAGCTAGAGCATGTTAGTTAAGTAGCTTATGATTTAGTGTTATAATAAGTTATCACAGCTTCATTAGTATAATGTTCTTTGTTATGCCTACCTTAGATAATTACTTCCCCCCCCCCCTTAGATCATTATAAGTTCTTCTCTAACTTAGTATCTTACTATTCTAATTTTTTCCACTATTAGCTCCCAACTGCAGCATCACTACCTTAACTGGTGATAAATTTGTTGTCTGGAAAGATTCACTTATGTTGACCTTGGCGTTGCTGGATTTCGATTACGCACTGGGAGAGGATGCTCCTCCCCAACTCACTGACAAAAGCACCGCTCGGATAAAATGGTGCATGAGAAATGGGAAAGATGCAACCGTATGTCTCTCATGTTCATTAAGAACTCCATTAGCATGCCTATTAAAGGATCTGTTCCAGATTCTAAGATTGCTAAAGAATATATGGCTTCTGTGGAGTATCAGTTCAAAGGAACCTCAAAGGCGCATGCTTCCACTCTGATTCTGAAACTTGTGACAACTAAATATGATGGGATAAGCGGTATTCGTGAGCACATCATGTCCATGGACGATATACCCATAAGCTCAAGGGTTTAGAAATGGAGATTAGTGATTCCTGGTGCATTTAATCATGACTTTGCTTCCCTCTGCTTATGATGCTTTCAAGATCAACTACAACACATAGAAAGAGAAGTGGACAATGCAGGAGTTGATCGCTATGTGCGTACAAAAGGAGAAATGGATGAAGCTGGAGAAACCTGAAGTTGCTTACCTTACGACCGCTAATCCAAAGAAGAGAAAGAGGCAATCTAACAAGAATCATAACGCTAAAACTCAGAGGAATGATGCAAGTACCTCATCTAGCCATAAGAACTCCAAAGGCAAGTTCCTCTACAAGTTCTGTAAGAAAGAAGGACATAAGCATAAGGACTGCCATGAATTTAAGGAGTGACTAACTAAGAAAGGTAATCATCTATTTATGATACTTGAGTCCATTAACTTAAATGTTCCATTTAATACTTGGTGGTTTGACTCTGGTTCTATGGTCCATGTGACCAATTCTCTTCAGGGATTCCGTTCAATCTAGAACCTGGGAAGAAACCAAAGAACACTTAATGTTGGGAATGGAAAGCCACTTATTGTCGAAGCCGTGGGAACATTAGAATTAAAATTCAAATCTGGTTTATGTATTGTTCTTTATGATACCTTATATAATCCTGAGATTACTCAGAATCTTGTATCTGGACCTAAGTTAGACATGGATGGTTTTGACGTTTGTCACGATCTTGGCAAACTTACGATTACTTATGATTCCCAAGTGTATGGTCATGGTTTTCTAGATGGTGGTCTCTATAAGTTAGAACTAGATGATGGTTTTTTCCAAGTCTTTCTTATTATATAACATTAATGAATTACTAACAAAGAAGAAAGGCAATAGAGCTTTAGAAAATTCATCCATGTTGTGGCATCAACGTCTAAGCCACATTTCACGAGAAAGGTTAACCAGACTCGTGAAGAATGGGGTATTACCCTATCTTGATTTCGATGATTTTGGAACATGTGTCAAATGCCTTAAGGACAAAATGACATCAGCAAATAAGAAAGGTGCCACCAGGAGCTCTAATTTATTATAACTCATTCATACTGACATTAGTGGCCCTTATAACGTTGCTGGAATAACTGGACATACTTCATTTATTACCTTCATTAATGATTATTCTCGTTACATGTACTTGTATCTCATTAAGGAAAAGTCTGAATCACTAACAACTTTTAAAGATTATAAAGCTGAAGTTGAAAAGCAATTAGATCGTCAGATAAAAGTTGTTAGATCAGATAGAGGAGGTGAATATTATGGTAGACATATTGATGCGGGTCAAGCCCCTGGCCCATTTTATGAGTTTTGTAAGAGCCATGGGATTGTGAACTAATACACCATGCCTGGTACTCCTCAGCAGAATGGTGTAGCTGAGCGAAGAAATAGAACCCTAATGGACATGGTGTGCAATATGTTAGCCAACTCAGGTTTACCTTTATTTCTCTGGACTGAGGCCTTAAAGGCAGTTATTCATATACTAAATAGAGTTCCTATGAGGGCTGTCCCCGAAACTCCTTACGAACTTTGGACAGGTAGGAAACCGAGTCTTAGATATATAAAAGTATGGAGCTGTCTTGCCGAAGCTAAGTTATATAACCCTTTCTTACGAAAACTTGACATAAAGACCGTCAGCTGTTTATTCATCGGATATCCTGATCACTCTAAGGGTTATAGATTCTATTGTCCTTCCCATGTCACTCGTATAGTGGAAACCAAGCATATTGTATTCTTGAAGGACTTCAAGGTTAGTGGGAGTAATGAAAATTCTTATGAAGAATTGCAAGAAATACAAGATGCGAGGGAGACAGATTTGTCGCTTACTGCAACTTCGATGATTCCTTTTTTTACCCAATGCCAATTCTACCCCTAACGTCACTGCACGAACACCTTCACAGCCAGATCTTCACGAACCAGCTAATGAAGACCCATCAAATACTCAACACCATGAAAATGTTGAACTTGAAAACTAGCTTCGAAGGTCATCAAGGTCCAGAAGGCCTACTAATTTTGTTGAGTATTAACCTTCCTAACTGAAGCTGAAATGGATACTGGAAAGCTTACTGATCCAAACTCTTATAACGAAGCCATTAGCAGTGATCAATCTTCTGAATGGACAAAATCCATGGCTGACGTTTGGGATTTGGTTGAATTACCCAGCGTTGCAAAATCCGTAGGATGTAAATGGGTCTTCAAAACAAAACTAGACCCGAATGGGAACGCTTAACGCTATAAAGCGAGATTGGTTGCAAAAGGCTATAGAAAAGATTCCTTAAGGATCGTTATGGCCCTCATAGCTCATTTTGATTTAGAGTTACATCAGATGGACGTTAAGACTGCTTTCCTTAATGGTGACTTTGAAGAAGAAGTGTTCATGAAGCAACCTGAAGGTCAAGAACATTTATTCTACAAGTTGAAGAAATCCATATACGGTTTGAAACAAGCCTCACATCAATGGTACTTAAAGTTTGATGAAGTCGTTAAGAGTAATGGTTTCATGAAGAATCAAGTCGATCAATGCACCTACCTTAAAATGAGTGGGAGTAATTTTACTATTCTTGTCCTTTATGTTGATGATATCTTATTGACAAGCAATAGCTTAGATATGTTTCATGAGTCGAAGTGATTACTTTCGTCTAATTTCGACATGAAGGATCTCGGAGAAGCCTCTTATGTTATTGGCATCAAAATACACCGAGACAGGCGTAACGGGATCTTCGGTTTGTCCCAAAGGGCACACATTGATCGTGTTCTCACATGTTATAACATGCAACATTTTAAACTTACTCCAGCTCCGGTAGCTAAGGGAGACGTCTTCGGTTTGTTCCAATGTCTGAAAACATAAGTGGCGAAAGAACAGATGAGAATGATACCTTATGCCTCAGTAGTCGGTAGTCTTGCTTATGCTCAAGTCTGTACGCTTCCAGATATCGCTTATGTCACTGGAATGCTAGGCTGTTACTTGAATAATCCTGGCTATGATCATTGGAAAACAGCTAAGAAAGTGTTAAGATATCTGCAAGGGACTAAAGACTATAAACTGACTTACAGAAGAAGTGATCATTTAGAAGTGGTAGGATACTCTGACTCTAACTTTGCTAAATGCAAAGATGATAACAAATCCACCTCGGGGTATATCTTTATGTTAGCCGGCGGACCCATTTCATGGAAGAGTCATAAACAGAGACTTACAACAACATCTACAATGATGGCATAATACATCGCTGTATATAACGTAACCTGCCATGGAATGTTGATTAGGAATCTCATTACTAGACTCAAAATTGTCAATTCCGTCTCTAGACCATTGAAGATTTACTGTGATAACTTAGCCACTGTTAGTTTCTCGAACAGTAACAGTTCAACTGGCGCTGGTCATTTCTTAGATACAAAGTATTTGTTCGCACGTGGACGAGTTGAGGAAAACAATCTTTGTATAGAACATATAAGTACTAACGATATGCTTGCGGATCCGATGACTAAAGGTCTCCCACCTAAAGTATTCAAAGATCACGTTTCGAAGATGGGACTTACTAATGAACTTGTTTAGAAGCATATGTACTTATTGACCACTTATGTTGACTTATGACTTATGTTTTATGAACAATGACTTATGTTTAATGAAATTTTCTCATTATGATTTATTTGTCTATTAGTATGTTAAGCTAGCATAATGACATAGAGACAATAATGTAACAAATCAATAACTAAAGGCATAACGTAAATTGATCCTAATGTTAAGTTTTAATTTTGGATTGTAGTATGATTAATGGGGATCCTAAGTCGAATATAGACTTAACGACTGTATTTCTCTGCTACAGTTAGGGTTTAGAACTAAAATGAGTATTAATATCTCGAGACTAACGTAATGCTCATAACAAATGATTACTCGGCTAAGTGGGAGAATGATAGAATAAATATACGTGACGTTTGTATATTTATCAATTGCCTTTATAATCATTTGTATAATGATGATCAATTATTAAGTATCCTAAGCCCAATAACACGCCCAACTATGCATAACCCGCAAGTTCAACTTGCGGGTTCACCAAAATCATAATTCTCCACCTGACACACACTGCTTGTACAAAATTTATTTACTATAGTACTAATTTACGAGAAAAAAAAATCTTCACTAGGTTAAGAACTATTTGTATCAAATACCTACCCTACAAACACATTTAGGGAAAACTATAAAGAAAACACATTTAGGGTATGTTTGGCAAAACTAGCTGGTGGCCGGTAGCTGGAAGCTGGTAGCATGAAGCTTTTTAAATATATTTTGTTGTTTGGCAGAGTAGCTGGAGCTTTTAATAAAATGAATAAAATAACCAAAATGAGCATAATTAAAAGCTTGTAAAGAAGGTTTTTATTTTATTTTTAAAATAGAATGTGGGTATTTGTGTCATTTACTAATTAAAAACTTGTAGCTAGTAGTAGTAGCTTTTCATTATAGAGTTTTTTCTCCTAACCTAAAAGCTTCCAGCTCGTTCAACCAAACAAGGTTTTTATTAAGTAAGAGTTTTTTCTTAAAAACTTGAAGCTTGAAACTCCTAAAATCTATTTGCCAGACATAACCTTAAAGTATGAAAACTCTATGTAATTTTTTTTAATTAAGGCATGTAATATATGCATGTCTAAGGATTTTTATAAAAAAAATAAAAGAAGACAGGCGATTGATTTCTTTTAAACATAATTCCTTAGGTGTGTATATTACATTACATCTTCTAATTTTTTTTAAAAAAATACATACAATTTTTACGGGTTTTCACGTTTAGAACGTGTTTTCAAAATAACTGCTCCCTTTATATACATATATTGGTTGCTAGATCAAATAATTATTATAAGAATTAAATATCGATTGAAAATGTACTAATTTAATTAATATATTTTTTTTCTAAACAGTAAACTGGTGTGTTTTAAAGAGATAAAGTTTTGTTATTTAACTGTTTGGCGTTTTCTAGTTAATTATGGCCATGAGTGTTTTATGAAATATGAAATAGAATCAACATCGATAGGACCCAAGCCCTCACATGTCAATAATTAGCTTCTAAAACGACTTACCAACAAACACCTAGAGATATATTAAACAAATACTTTCCATTTTTTTTTTAACGATCAACTAAAGTATTGCCGGGTACTCTGTACGCGGCCTCCAATGGCCGAAAGGGGCCCAGACGGCCTCTAATCCGTACGGACAGAGCCCTTCGGCCCACCCGTCTCCTGTTCCAGAGAAAACCCGACCCACAAACCCGCCCGAAGGCACGACGGTAGTGAAGCGGTAAAACCTGGAGGGATCAGGAGTCGAACCCATGACCACAAGGGTCAAGGGTCTCTCCATCACTTCCCAACCACCTACCCCACCACAAGGGTGAGAGTATCCATCACATGCCTCCCATGGGAATCGAACCCGACTCCCCTAAAGAGAGAACCGACCCTTTTACCACCAGGCCATATGATCAGGATCTTTCCATTTGAATTGCTATAATTATTTTTACTTTTTATACAATTTGAAATTATATAATATATAAATAGAGTAACTGCTAAAATGTTCCCTGTGGTTTTGTGAAAGTTGTCACTTACGTACAAACTTGAGATTTCTTGTCATAATCGTACCCTGATTTTGATTGTTTCTCATAATCGTACCCTGGTCTTAAATTGTTTGTCTAAATCGTCCCTTGACTTAACGGATAGAGTTATTGTTAGGGACGATTTAGACAAACAATTAAAACCAGAGTACTATTATGACAAAAAATCTCAAATTTGTACGTAAGTGATAACTTTCAACAAACCACAGGAATGATTTTAGCATTTTACCCATATAGATATAAAAAACCTATTGCAAAAACCACAAAAATATCACTTTTATTATCAAACAAATTAAAAGAGTTACAATATTTATAAAAATAAAGAACAAAATAATAAAACTCGATACAAGAAAAATGAACATTTCCAACGAAAAGCCGGTCACAAAATTTTCATGGGAATCATGTTTTGCGACCAACGATTATTTTGCAACCGGAAACGCCTTAGCAAATTTGCAACTAAGACTTTGTGCCCGTAAACAGTTTCTAATATACTTTTATTACTAAAACCTAGTGCAAATGACAACTGAGTAACAATAAGTTTATATGAGTCGTTACAAAAAAAATAAATAAATAAAAAAATAAATAAAAAATAAAAAATTGTTGTACTAAATAGAGTCCTAATATAGACTTTGTGACTAAGGGGCAGTTTGTTTCAATTCTTAATGAGCTTTTAGCGGGATAAATGTTTGAATCGTTCAGACATAGTTCATTCAGACTGCTTGTTTTGTTAGTAGGTGTCTGAATCGTCCAGATAGACCAGACCTTTGTCTCTGAATGGATAAACATTATACTGAGTCTGAATGGTTCAGACTTCTTACTGGTCTAACACTTTATTGTTCAGACATCTTATTGGTTCAACGCTTTTTTTTTTTTTTTTTGAAAAGCAACTTTCATTAAAACACAAACCGGCTAGCTATTACCAAGTCGGAAATACTAGCCGGAACTAATACAACGAAGTTACATCACATCAAAATTGCACCACTTATCCCACTCGACCATACGTTGCTTAAATCTATGTTTATACCACAAGAATCCCAAAGCTTTAACGTCTGCGATAATATCGACTACCTTAGTACTTTTATTAGCGAAAATCTTGTCGTTCCTAGCCTTCCACAAACGCCAACAAACAATTATAACTATACCATGAAGCACCTTTTTCTTGTTAACTGATCTGCCGCAATGCATATGAAGATCGGCCAAGTCCTTAACTTCGAAAACAAAGACGTTCGGTATACGACACCACTTCGAGACCTCATCCCAAACAGCCGCAGAAACAGTGCAGCCCGTTAATAAATGCTCGATACTTTCTTCTTTACTATCACACCAATTGCACATAATGTTATCTACAAAAATACCTCTTTTCGTTAATGCGACCTTTGTTGGTAATCGATTCAAAACGGCTTGCCACATAAAGATATTACATTTGCTAGGAACCCATTTACTCCATTTGAAACAGAACCGCTCATTATCTCCTGATCCGCGCAACCATGATTTCGTGTCCGCAACAGAAAAAAATTTTGTTTGTGCCACCATTCCATTCCCACTCATCATCTCTATCTACAAGCACAATATCAAACAATAACCCTTCTAACTCCTCTCGTTCCGCAACAGCTACAACAGAGTCTATTCCTCTTTTCCAATCCCATTTGATCACAATCTGTTCATCCGAATTCTACGTCCTACCGCATCTTTCAGCAATGACACACTGTTTATGTTTTTCCATCAAGAACAGATGCGGAAATCTGTCCCTTAACGTCATCTGACCCAACCAACAGTCGAGCCAAAGTCGAATTTTCGACCCATTTCCAACTTTTCCTCGAATCATTCTATAAGCGTCAACCCATTCAACCTTACATCTATTCCAAAATGACACACAATTCTTCCAAACCCCTGTGAAATTTTTATTGAAAGAAATCGGACGCTAACTTCGATTAGAACCATGAATCGCATCTATAACCCGCCTCCATAAAGCTTGTTGTTCATTTTGATATCGCCACATCCACTTCAATAACAACGCCTTATTATTCAATTCTAATTTAGTCACTCCCAATCCACCTTCATTTATAGATTTGGTAACCACTTCCCGCGATACCCAATTCATCTTATTAACTTCATCCGAACCTCCCCATAAGAAACGTCTCATAAGCCTTTCCAATGTATCCACCACTTTAACAGGCGCCTTAAAGAGCGAAAAGTAATAGGTAGGCAAACTATTAAGAACCGACTTAACCAAAGTAAGACAACCTCTAATAGACAAAGTATTGGCTTTCAAACTTGTGAGTCGTCTTCTAAAAGTGTTCACAACCGGGTCCCAATTTGATATTCTATTCATATTTGCTCCGACCATAATTTCCAAATACGAAAACAGAATATCTCCATTTTTGCAACTAAGGAACTCGACAACCCTTTTAACTTCATCACCACTAACACCCACACCAAACAAAACCGATTTGATCAGATTGATCCTTAAACCGGAACATAAATAAAAAATCAGAAGAATCCTTTTCATGTTAGAGAAATTAAATTGGCGGTGGAACACGGTGGTTCGAGTGGTGGTTATCATCGTTGTTGTTCCAAAGAGGGAAAGATGGAGTTTGTAATTGATGGTGGGTGGTGACTGGCTGTTGTAGGTGGTTGTTGTTGGCGGCGGCGCCACGTCACAACGACCGGAATGGGTTGAGGCATGGAGGTTTGGTGGTGTTTAACGGGGTTCGTTGCGTGGGGAGGAGGAGAGTGAAGGCCGCTGGCCGGTTAGAGGGAGAGGGATGGAGAGAAAGATGAGTTTAACGGTGGCTCAAGGTGGTGGTTCTTAGTGGCTGCTGCCACTGCTCTAAAGGGGGAAAGGGGATTTTGATTTTTGATGGGGATAAGGTTTTTAGTTTAGGAGGGAAAGGGGGAAGTGGTGGTTCTTAACGAATTTAAATCGTTACGCGATTATAATATTTTTATTATTATTACCATCATTAATTTAGCGTTCTAGAAAATAACGGGACGTTACAGTCTCCCCTACTTTAGAAAATTTCGTCCCGAAATTTATTTAGAAATACTAGCTAAGTATGTTACGATCACAAGGAAGAATAGAAATGTAAGGGTTGTTGTTCGTGTTATTGATTTAGATGAGTAACAAGCTTTTGCGTAAAACGGGGAATGGTTTGAATGTGCCGTAATTATCATTTGAATGATTATGCTTAGACTTATGGCATGGTTTATTGTGATTTGGACATCTTGACTAGGGTTGGTCCTTGGCCGACTTTCAGTCACATCTTCGATACGTCATTAGTGTTTATATATAGGGTGTACCGCAGCTAACCCACCACACCTTTGGTATTTTGAATTTGTATTGAGCGTCTACCAACAATCGTAAATAGAATTTCACACCACCTCAATGTACCTGTAAATTCATGATTACGTTCCGAACCGCAATCGCCAATTTACCTTACATTAGGGTGTTATGTCTTTCTATGACACTAGCTCGAAATAAAACGATGGATATGACGCAAATGTGTCCTAACTCTAAGAGCTAGTCATTATATTTGTGAGACAAACACGTTGATATGCAAGGACTTAGTAATGTACTGATGATGTATGCAGGTAGCCAAGTAAGCATTACGAAACAAAGCATGTATATGAATATAAGCACATATGAATTTAGGTATGGGCTACAACCAAAACTGGTTGTCTGGAAGGCTACATCCCAACGAGATGTATTCCTATAATTGTTGTAAGTGTAATCTATGAAGTAATGTTTATGCATCTATTAAATTAGAAATGGATTGTTTACCTCTCCAAGTTTAGAGGAGATTTAACATGAGTACTTGGATGTTTTGAGTTTTAGCCTTTAGGTATAAGCGAGTTCAAATCTGTGGACAGAATGTTTTTATGACGCTTTATATGCATTAAGTGAAAAATTAAGTTTATAGAATATTACAAGTATTATAGATTATCCACTTTCAATATCATGGGAAAATCTAGTCTTACACAAAATCAAGTCTTAGGTTTCATGGATAAACAAGTTTTATGTAAGATCAAGTTTGAAAGTAGCATAGAATAGGCATTGAATTTCAAGTATCAGATTTCATTGTTTATGAAAAGATGTATGGGTCTGTTTGGTATGAGGTAATGGAATGGAGAGAGAATGGAATGGATGAGGTAATGGAATGGACAAGGTAATGGAATGGATCATTACCATTCCATGTCATGTTTGGTTGCCATGTGGGAATGAAACAAAACATTACTTTGTGTTGTTGGATATGCAAGAAAAGATGAAGGAATAAAATCGGTGGTGAGTGGTTGTGGTGAGTGGTGGCGGTGATGGTGGGTGGTGATATGTGGCGGTAGCGACAACGGTGGGTAGCGGCAGCGGTGGTAGCGACGGTGGATGGTGGAGGTGGGTGGCGGCGGTAGTGGTGGTGATGGGTGGTGGTGGGTGGTGGCGGTGGTGGTGGGTAAAGGAAATTGTGGTGTGTGACAGTGGCAGGTGGTGGAGGCGGCGATGGGTGGGTGACGGTGGTGGGCGGCGTTGGATGGCGGCGGTGGTGGGTGGTAGCGGGTGGTGGCGGCTACGACGACGACGACGGTGGTGAGTGGCAACAGTGGTGGTGGGTGGTGGCAGCAGCGGTAGTGGTCGACGGTGGTTGGTGGTGACGACAACGGTGGTAGGCGGTGATGATGGTGGTGGTGGTTATGGGTTATGGTGTTGTTAGTAAAGGGTGAATGAGAGATGGAATGAAGAAAAAACATCGGGGGTGGATGGAATGGTTTTGAGGGAATGGAATGCCTTGTGGAATGAGTGATTCCATTCCTTTAACCAACCAAGCACACTTTTTTTCATTACCTTGTAATAGTCCATTCCATTCACCTTCCTTTCCATCATACCAAACACTACATATGTGTATCGAAACATATCAGGTAATGTATTATAAGTATAATTTTATCTAAGAAGGCGTATCTAGAAATGTATCCAACTGTCGAGAGGGCACATAGACCTCTACCAATTGTTGGTAGATAAATGTATTAAAATAGAAAGTGTGTTTGTAAAACTGTTAAGATGCAATTGTAAACGTATATGTAGAGGTAGTTCTGATTGTATGGTACATAGATAAACGTCTACGGACAATCAGGATGGGAAACCATGTTTGAGTTTATTGAAAAAAAAAATGAAATAGTCATCCCTTTGGCAAGGGTGATTAAGGAGTAATTATGCTTGTAGGAGATGGATGCGTAGAATGTGTTGAAGAATATTGAAAATACAGAGGTTTTGATCGTAGAAACGAAGGAGTATGTAATTTAAGTGGATGATGCTAAGGAATACTGGTAATGTGAAATGAAGCTTTTGGTTGATACGAAATCAAATTTCGTAGGGAATGATGTATATGGAATACAGTTGAAATTTAAACCTTGGTTGTAGACAATGAAAATGTTGTTGATAAATAGTTTGGCTCATTGAACTTGCAAATTTGTGGATATGTGGGTATACACTAGTTAACATGAAATCAAGTTTATGGAAGATGATTGGTTTTACAAAACAAATAAATAAATTATAGATGTTTGCTTGCGAAAAGAACTTATGATTCTTATTACCCATATATGAGAAGGTCAAGTTTCATATGTTGTAAAAAAATTTCCAATTGTGGATCAGGTATGAACTAGGTAAATAAAAGGACTTCATGTTTCATGAAAGAAAAATTCATATTCGCAATTTTTTAAGCATTATGAAAACATACATAACAAAGATAATTGTGTACCTGTTTCGAAAAAAAAATGTTTTTAGAAAATACAGGGAGATTTAGAACGGTAAAAAGAAAATACGAAATATAATGAACTCGTAAAATGTAGGTAAATATTTGTTAAAAATTTTGAGTATGTTATGGAGAGATTCATATGGGTTGAATCAAATATGACATAAATAGAATAATGTAAAATAATAATAATAATAATAATAATAATTGGCATTATGCATTTCTGTAAATTAGACGTTAACAAATGTTAGAAAGTATAGAATAATAATTGGATTATTAATTCATATTAAAAATTAATTTGGTATAATGTAAAGCAGATAAGAATAGAATGTGAAATATGATAATACCAGTAAAAACATGTACATAAAGTTAAAGTTTTTTATGTATAAATATTTTGGAATTTTTATAATAATAATTTATAATACTTGAAAATATTTATTTGATATTTTATTTGAACAAAATGTCATACATGTGAAAATTTCGGTTTGTTTAAAATATAACTTTTTATAGAATTTATTGCCAATCGATGTATAAGGTTGGAGAAAACTTTGTAAAGTGCATAATCGAAAATATTTGATAATAAAACGCTTTAATATGCAACCAGATTTATCATAAGATATTTGATTAAAATATTTGAAGATATTAAAAATTAAATATTTTCAGTAATGATGATGTTTATCGATACTTTTTAGAAATTCAAAAATAGGATTAGGAAGATGTGGGAGAGGTTGAAGTAACGCATCTAACAAAATGTACATGGAGTTGATTGTAGAATGTAAAAGAGATTTACAAAGTTTGGATTGTTCCGGAACGGAACTACGACTAACCAAAGTGGTCAAAAATTCTTTTGAGTTCGGGAATCATGCTTGGTTTAATAGGTGGAATACTCTCGCCGAGATTTCGGTTAACGGTATTCACCCTTCCAGTTACTACATGTCCCTTATCAATCGAAAGTTTGAGACTTTAGAGAGAATGAAAGATTCAAGGAATGAAACTAATCACCAAGGTAAAGGAAGTCACTCCTAGCTTGATGATAAAGTTGCTATGATAATGTATTGGAATGAAGCGCTACCAAGATAAAGGAATTCACTCTTAACTTGGTAGTAGAGCTTCTACAAGATGAGGGAATATGAAGCTTGTAACACCCCAACCGATGGCGGAAACATCGGGATGTCATGTATTGACGATTGTTCAATAGCTCATGGTACTAAATGGAAGTTGAATATTACTAAACCATTTACAATTTGTCATACAATTTAATAAATACATAAACTTGATTTACACAAACTAGGTCCAAAGCTCCTATGTAATCCAAACTTGTACAACTTCCAATAGCAAGTAAAACCTGAAACATGTTGAGTTGGAAAGATGGGGGGCTCAACTATAAATAGTTGGTGAGAATACATAGGTTTTGCATATAATTGAAAACAATATGTTGTATAGCAATCATAGTTGAAGTATAATATTGAGTAATGTAAAAATATGAGTCCGACATGTAACAATGCGTTTTTTGTACAATCAAACCTTGTGTCGACTGAGACACAACTCGCAAGTTAGTAAAAGTGTAACTGTTTTCGATCATCTCTGAATTTATGCGGGGGATGGGTTTGTCAGACCTATAGCGCTATAATCTAAACAGGCGGCGTGATCAATGTTAATGATTGTACTTTGTCTTTTTTTTTTTTACAGTTAAATTGAATCAACAATGTAAGAATGAGTATATGATAGTGTATAAAATGATTAAACATGTTTCACCCCAAAATGTAAAACAGAAAAAAAGGGGCTATGTAAACTCACCTTAGCACAAGTCTTGATTCCTTTGAAATAATCTAAATGTGGCACAAACGATTCCAAGTATTACCCTACGTTCAAGACAAAAAAATAAGTGTTGGGAAAGTCTAAGCTTCCTAGTTTAAAGGTATTTTAGGGTTCCTAATTTGGAGATCGACAATTGTTTAGTAATTAATTCAGAATAATAGTTAATGAAATAATAAATAAAGAAATTTAGAAAATAAATTAATAAAAAGGATTTTTGTAAGATCTTGGTTAAGGGTAGTTGTATTAAAATATTATAATGTGAAAATAATTTTTATAACATTATTTTCTTAATTAATGAATACATAATACATTAAAACTTATTTGTCAAAATATGGTATTAATATCCAAAAATATTAAATTTCATAAATTTTCAGATCAAAAATTTATATTTCTGATCTAAATGAAACAAAATAATTTATGTGAAATTTTAATGTAAAAATACTAAAAAATGAATTTATTATGAATTATTTATGATTTAAAATAACAAAAATTAATTAAAATATTAAATAAACGTTTTTCTGAAATTAAAATTTATTTCTGGAACATTTATTGATTTATAAATTTAAAATAATTTTTGTGGAATTTTATAAAACTGTTTAGATGTTATTATAGAATTTTTAGTTTATTTATGAGTAAAATTGTAATATGTATTATATATATTAAATAATTGATTTTTGTGAAAATAAAAATTGTACAATAAAGTTTATTTTTTATATATCAAAAAATAAATTTTATAGAATTTATAAATTAGATTTGGTATTTAAAAGTCATTTTAAAAGATAATGCAAAAATATATAGAAGAAAGGGTTTAAAAAAAAGTTTGAGTGTGCAAGGAATCGAACTCGCGCCAGAGCTGGATCAGTGGTTTAAATCACAAGCCAGCCACCATCTGGGCTGCCCCTGAGAACGAGTTTAACCCAGAAAATAATTATTTTATACCTTATTAGTTTAAACCTTCTTCCTCAAACCAAACCCTAGTAACCCTAGATTATTAATCCTTTTAACACTAAAATTTCAGGTCAATTAACCATGGGGTTAAGGGTTATAAGGGGCCGAATAAACTACAGAAAACATGAATTAGCATCATACCTAGACCAAAGCTCCCAATCGCGATTCAAAGCAGAAGTAAAAAAAAATACAAATTGATAATGTGCTACTGGTCGTGATCAAGAGTGGAATGTGAGTATAGGGATTTGGTTTTCGGATGGTGCTAATCACGAAACAAGGTTCAATTTATAATGTAGTCGTATAATTAGAAAGTTTTAATCTTTGACCACGATTTGGTCAAAACCGAGTTAATTTCATTAATCAACACTATACGCGGATAAAGGAGGGATCTGACGCGTTTGAAGGTGTCAATCAAGACTATGTAACTTAATTTGATTGGGGTTTCCAAACTTAGGTAGATTAAATGGTCAAAATCAAATGTTTTTGGTGGTCTACTTGGTCTGATTGTGTTGAGCATACAGCAGGGGAGGGAAGGAAGCATCTTTGGGCCGGGTTTTGGATTTGGGTTGGAGGTTTTGGGCTGTAGTTTTGGGCTAATGAGGGTGGGTTTGGTTTGTGTTAATGTTTTGGTTAGGGAAAGGTTATGGTTAATGTTGGTTCTAGTTTTAAAAAAATGAGTTTTCATTTTTTTTTAAACAGAAAATTTATTACTAACATTATTATTATTATTATTATTATTATTATTATTATTATTAAATTAATAAAAATCACTAAGATGATAAAAATAGACAGTTTATTGGTGATTTTACTAATACAAAAATTGGGGAAAAATTCGCGATGTTACAAAGCTAGTCATCAAGATGTGGATATCACTCCTAACTCGATGATGTAGTATTCGAATTGTGGATTGGTACTTATCCATTGAGTAAAGGAGGTTAATCCTAACTCTTTGGTAAGGTTACACTAGAGTGAGATGAGTGAAATTGCCATCAAGGTAAGGAAATCACTCTTATCTCAGTGGTGAAATTTCAAAAATTTAAAATGAATAAAGTGGATTGAAAGTTGTCACCAAAGTAAGGGATTCACTCCTATTTTGGTGAGGTCCTTTCGTTTGTGAAATAAGAGTCTTTGTTTTTGTAACATACTTTTTCCTTAGGAAAGGCATGTATATGTAGATATAGGAAATGAAATAAGTATGAAAATCTAGTATTTTAAGCATGATAAAAGAAGTAGTCAAATAAAGGTTCCTAACTATAGACTAGGTCAATCATAGCAATTTTCCTAATTCCCTATAGTTATGGCTCTGATACCAATCTGTCACACCCCAACCGATGGCGGAATACATCGAGGTGCGACTTGTGATAGATTGTTCAAATACTTCATAACACTAAGTTGTGACAATATATTAAAATAGATTTCATTTGTATCTAAGATGCAACAAGTTTACAATTCGTTCACAAGAAAATACATCAACATAGACATGAATATAGATTGTTTTTTTTGTTTCTAAAGCCGAGTCCTAAGTAATATTTCTTGTATCATCCCATCAAGCTTTTTCCTGCAACATGTATAAAATATCCGTCAACACATAAAGTAGTGGTGAGCATACTAGTTTTGACCTACATACATAGTATAAGAATGTTTTACTCAATCATCATGTTATAATTATGCGTATACAGAATCATACAAAAGGCATATCAACACTCGAATGCACAAATTGACTTAACTATATTTTCGTAGGCCATCAAACTTAATATGACCCATAAAGGGGGCGGTGTGCTACTCCTATAGCGCTATACATGTAAGGTGAGTTGTATGCTAAACGGCAGTTGTATGTAAGAATTAAATTCTAGCATGGCATAGCATATAAACATGTTAATTAGATTGAGCATATGAGTATGAAAATGTTTAATGTTTTTGCATAGTATACATGTTTAAAGAGTAAAAAGGGGGACAAGTATGAACTCACCTGAAGTGCATTATGAAAGAATAACAAACAATGTCTGAAGCTGGATTAATTGAATCTCTTGTATCCTATTACAAGTAAAGGATGCCCTTAATTCTAATGCAAACGAACTTATTTTGTTTATTGGTTATGAAGATAGTTGATCTAACTACCTAGACTCGTATTGTAAACAATACGTGTCTTAAAGTGTGTATGACATAACAAATCGATAGTACTTGGTTTAGTTGTTTGAATGTATGCGTGTGTATATAGTTATTGAAAATAATTACCGTTATGGTATACGAAGTCGCATCTAGAAATTATTGTTAAAACAACATTTTTGGTTAATGAAAAAATTATTAGTGTAACTCGACTAGCGTTTTAGTTTGTTTTCGAAGACCGGTTAATATTTGTACCATTATGTTTATATATATATATATATATATATACACATATTAATAAATATATCTTTATGTACACATATCTCTATCATGACAAGTAAAGTTCGGACAGTGTCTATTTGTAAAACGTAGCGCTTTTGTACAAAAGTATAGATTTGAATGCTCGATATGTTTCTTATATTTTGTAAAAATTTGGGCAGAGTTTCCCCTGTTTTTGCAAGAAACCAGACAACTCAAGTTGTCTATATTTTCCTAAAAAACAATCGTCCACATTCTCAAAACGCAATATAATTTAACTAAATCTTTATACGTGATAAATGGTTCAAGTTATTAAAGCTATAGCACGGATAAACTATAAATTTCAATGAGTCGTATGCATACACATATAGTTTGGTGTTTGATTATTTTCGCAACAATAAATATACCAATAAGTTCGTTATTTTTCTATCGTTCGAACAAGTAATGAGGTAAGTTTTAGTCACACGACGATTCGGTTCGTTATACACAAAAGAAAATATATTTTTTACTATAGAGATATAACCAAAATAAATAAACAAAGACACGGCACACGTTATACCTTCCTGTTATTCAAACTCGCAAACCGGTGTATACGCGCCCCGAACATAGCTGAGCAGCTTTGACCACAGTTGACTGTGGTTGACCAGCTTTGGCTATGGTTGACCAGATGAACTCTGACTTACTGACTGAACCTTAACCAAATTTGGCTCGTTGGTTTGCGTCTCAACAACTAGAATACTTGAAACGAAAAGAAGACAAACAAGAATCGAGGCTGTTGACTTCTCCAGCCATCGTGACCATTCCCGGCCATAAACCAAAACCAAGCCAACCACCCAACAAGCGCGTGAGTGTTGCTGCACCATACCCGAAGCTAACCTGGTACCACCACTCGCCGACGCTGCTTGAATAGATGGGAAAGGAGGAGTTTCGGGGAGGAACACGGTTCTTCGAGTGGTGGTTATCATCGTTGTTGTTCCAAAGACGGAAAGATGGAGTTTGTAGTTGATGGTGGGTGGTAACTGGCTGTTGTAGGTGGTTCTTGTTGGTGGCGGCGCCACGTCACAGTGACCGAAATGGGGTGAGGCATGGAGGTTTGGTGGTGTTTAACGGGGGTCGTTGCGTGGGGAGGAGGAGAGTGAAGGCCGCCGGCTGGTTAGAAGGAGAGGGATGGAGAGAAAGATGAGTTTAACGGTGGCTCAAGGTGGTGGTTCTTAGTTGTTGCTGCCGCTGCTCTAAAAGGGGGAAAGGGAATTTTGAGTTTTGATGGAGACACGGTTTTAGTTTAGGATGGAAAGTGGGAGAAAGAGAAACGCAGAGGATGAGAGCAGGGAGAAGAAGAAGGGTAAGGTGGGGGCTAGGGTTTTTCTTGAAGAAGATAAAAAGGAGAAGGAAGAAAGTGATGTTTAGTACACTGATTTTTCAGTACACTGATTTCCACTAATCCTACACTGCCACATCACTTCACTGAAACACTAATTTGAACGCAACACTCCACTAATTCGTTTATTTATTTTTCATTTAAATAAATAATATTATATATTTAAGCTTTTTTATATATAAATAAATCCCTCGTTCTCTCTCTGGTTCTAAAAATAGAAGACTGTAAATGTCTCTCATATCTCTCTCTTTAGAAACCTCGTCAAACCAAAATATTTTCTTGCTCTTTGAAGCCACCGCCCACCGGCCACCCCCACCTTCTTGAAAGTTCGGTCTCTTCATTACCCACACGACCACGCCGCCATCGGAGATCAGTTTGATGAAGGAAAATCTGGTTGAAGCTCGGTGCTCGGTAACAGTGGTGGTGATGATGATAGTTGGGAAAACGGTGGTATAGAAAGAAATAATATTTTATTTATAATTCACGGGTATAAATCCGTTAACTACAACCAGAATTAGGTCTACGGGATTACTACCAACATAGATGGCGACGATTTACCGTACTAGTAGTGGGGTACCGTGACCAACTCTGATGACGCTTCGTTCCCTTACGTGTGATTATGCTTCATCTTATATTGTATATTTATGCCCCAATGACGGTATGTTTTGAGACTTGTTGATAGGAGCTATCCAAGGTATATGCATATTTTTTAAGGGCGTGACTCGTAGTGTACGATGATTTTACTTGGTCTAGGGACACTTTGTTATCATTTTATATATTTATAAAGCTTTTCTTTCTTAAAAAAAAAAATTCAAATTGTACGCTCATCAATTTACACCTATATCAATTCAATTTTAAGTTAAGATTTTGTTAAAAAAGAATATTTTAACCTTACGGGAAGAAAACTAGACATTTTGTTCCAAAAGTAACATCAGAGAATTTATTTAACCAAAGTTATTTAACGAGATTTATATGAAAAAAATGTTTATAAATTATTATTATCATTATTATTGAACCGAAATTCTATCATACTTCTACTCCTAACCACCTAAACGTACTAGACCTCATATATTAGGGGGAGGGGGCAACCTCTTCCTACCCGATTTCCTTAAAACTTGCACTGTCATAAGGGTTGGCTCAACCATTTAGGAGGTCTAAAGCAAAATGCAAATTTAGAGCCCTTTAGTTTAGGCTAAAAAAAACGAAAAACACGCATGTTACAAACAAATTGAGATAGAAAAGTTTCGTGAAAATCATTGATACTATTCAATATATGAGGTCTTCAAATATTCAATTTAAATTAAAGGATACAGCTGAGGGTTTTCATTTTGCAAACTGTCGTCACGACTCTTCGTGAGTTCGTACCATCCCTCTCTCTCATTTTATCACTGTCAGTAAATGCTAGGTTGACTGGAAAAGAGGCGTTGTGTTTGTTGTCTGTTGATGTTCCAAGATGTTCCAAGGGCATGAATTGATTACACGTAATTCATTTAGTTCAAACCATCCATTAGCCCCAAATCCAACCATCTATCTATACATATAATAAACCAAAGCTATTTTAATGACATGGCACTCAAAGAGACATTCTCCTCTTTGAGTGTGTCATGTGTTATCCCATGTGGCATTGAGATATTTTAGGAAAAAAAAATTTAAAAATAAAATTGGATATTTCTCTATTATGTTTTCTCCCATAATTTTTAAACGTTAATATCTTTTATTACGAGATTTTTTAAAGAAAAAAATTACACCAAATTAACGAGCGTTTTATTATCTTTTCAACGAGTACCATAGTGCTATATAAAAAACGGAGAAAAAAACGACTATTTTTTTGTGGGGTTTTGTTCATACAGAAAAAAAAAAAACACAAATTGTTCAGGTAAATCATTAATCAGATTATTGGTTGGGTGATTCATTGTTAAAAGATCGATGGCCTAATTTGTTTAAAAAGGATAATAACAAATCTAACTTGGTTAGCGAGAGGATGGAACAAGGTGATAGTTATCTTATGGATAATTCCCGGGAGCGTCCCGGGTTGAAAAATATAACAATTTTAATAATACTAATACTAATAGTAATAATTATTACTTTTGTAATTAAATAAATAAATAAATAACCTTACTATAAGGTGACACCATGTGTTGCAGTGTTGCGCGATTCTTTCTCCTAACTTCTCTTGATGAAGTATACCTATGCATCTTTCAAAGAGTAAAATTCCAATGAAAGCATGGCGATTGGGCTGAATTTCAATATCGTATATAAGAACCTGGTTTAAAAGAAAAAACATTATTAATGAATAACCTGAACACTTTGTGTTTTTTATAGTTTAGATATTTTTAATTTTATTCACCTTACTTAGGTTGGTCAACCCGGGACGCTCCCGGGATATAAACTAGTTTATTATATACAACAAAAAAAAGAAAAAGAAAAAAAATTAGAGGCCTTTAGAATTGAGGGTCTAAAGCCCTAGCCTCAAAATAATTGGACTTTAGCCGCCCCTAACTGTCACCTCACACTGCTAATTCACTATAAGAAAAACCAATTTGAAGACAACACAACCATAAACCATTATCTGAATTTTTCTTAAATTTTTTATTTAGCTTTAATGTAATTTTTTTTAATAAAACGACCATATGACCATTAAGAGCTCTGTATTAAAAATAAATTTAAAATAGAACTTATTTTCACCCTATAAATTATAAGCTAACTCTTAAAAAAACTAATTTTCATCCTCTTTAAAAAAGCCACTGTTTCTTACCCCAATTCCAATCTCAAAAAATATTACCAATTTAACCATTTTTCAAGCTAATCGACTCCCTAATGACACGTTGGACGGAAGAAGAAAAATAGTGTTGACTACAGCTTGGATAAATGTTTAAGAATCGAGGAAACCAGGAAGTTTCTCGTACTAGAACACAATTTTAGCACAATTTCATCAACTAGTTGGTAATACTAACCGTGATGTTGATTAGCTTACCTCAAAGTTTACGGACCTCCGTAAGTGTAAAAGATTTTTAGGTTCTACTCAACAGAACAATGGATGGGGACTCTGACCTAGCGGAAGAAGTATTGAAGTTACCTAAGTTGAGTACACATACCTACGGCCAGAGCTTTTACCACATTTCAGTGGATAGACATGTTGAGGCTTACATTTAGTTAATTATGTAGTTTCTAATTTAATATTATACTAGTATTATACCCGCGCGCTTCGCTACGCAAATACAATTCTAAAAAATCATGACAGCGTATTGCATTCTAATTTGGCTAAATTTCGTAAAACATGTCTCTTTCTCGCTCTCATCCTCATAAGAGACGGCTTTTAAAAGTAAATTTAAGATTTAACAATCAAAATTACAATTCTTGTTTTTTTTACAACCCACATATGTTTTTATGTTTATTTTATTCATACAATCATTCAAGCTTAACTTCCTTAGTATAATATAATGATTTTAGAATTTATATTTATATTATAGTCATTTTGCAATTGATCTAGACAGTCACTTTGTTTTTTTAATTGAAATCATATAAGGGTAAGGGGCTTCAAAACAACTCACATGATAGTAATGAACATTTATATAAAAGTAGAATTTTCATAGAATACTTCAAATTTTATTTATACATAAGTACATGTGATAATTCAAATACATTAATAAGTCTCTAAATTGATTATATAGTTATAGTACAAGTGCATAATGCAATAAGGGGTATTATGAGGAACTTTTACATGACATATCTATGTTAAAGCATGAGTCTCTTGATATCCCATATTAAAATGGGTGTAAGATTACTTTTCTAGACATGTCTCCTCCTTAATAAATAGATTTTGCTACTAAAATACTTTATTTTCTAGTTTATTTGGTATTTTATTTATTTATTTCCAAGTAACTATTAAGAAGGGGGGGATTAAATTCAATTTGTTTAAACTTCCATTGGTTACCACCCATGGCCAGTACCCGAAATTAGAGGTGTACAAATTGGTTAACCGGTTAAAAAAAAAACCGTTTTTTTTATTCGGTTTTTTTGACTGGTTTGAAATCGGTTTTTTTAAACCGGTTCGGTTTTAAAATTGGTTTTTATTGCAACAGATCCAAACCGGTGAAATCGGTTAGGATCGGTTTTAAAACTGGTTTATCATAAAAAACCGGTTTTTTATTTAAAAAAATCGTTTTTTTTAAATCGGTTTTAAAACCGGTTTGTTCATTGGTGATGAATAACTGGAAAAAAATCGGTTTTTTTCAAAGCGGTTTAAAAAAAACCGTTTTTTTAAACTGGTTTCGGTTATAATAACGGTTTTTTTTTAAACCGGTTTTTCTGTACACCCCTACCCGAGACAATGGCGACAGTGTTCTCATGGAGGTAGTGACTGGGTTACTCTTGGAGGGTTCATGGGTGGTGCCCTTCACCCTTTACATTTTCCAAGGATAGAACTAAGACCTCCAAACTCCCATTAATTGTGTTTCTAAAAGTTTTACCTCCGCTGCTTAGACTATGGGGTATGGTCCCCTTCATCCTTTCCTTCCCCTTGTCCACTTCAGCGCCACATCATCTTCCCCTTCTCCTCCCCCTTCTAGGGGAAATGGTTCCCCCTCCCTTTTTTTATTATTAAAAAAAAAAAAAACTCACACACACTCTTCAGACACACACGCACTCTACCATCTTCTTCAAAACACACTCTCTCTCTCTCAAAACAACTCTCTCTCTGATCTCTCTCTCTCTCCATTCTTCCTTGCTCCATAAACTCCGGTAACTTGCTCCATTCGTACCAGATCCACACACACATACACAGACAAAAGCTCCACCGCCGTCTAGTTGTCGTCTCCGGCGGCAGAAGCTCCACCGTCGTCTCCGGCAACAGATCTCCGGTAACCAGATCTGCTTCTCTCTCTCTCTCTCTCTCTCTCTCTCTCTCTAAACCCCCCCTCTCTCTCTCTCTCTCTCTTATGTTAACGTTCAAAAAAAACATTGGGAAATGGGACAGGGAGAAGGGGAAGAATTCCCCAAGCACACCGAAGCTGGTGCGGGGGGGGGGGGGGGGTGTTCCCCTTCGGGGAAGGTCCACATCATCCTCTCCCGACCCCTATCCTAATCCATACCCCATAGTCTTAGCCATCAAACCTGGAGATTAACTATTTTCTTTTACTTTTAGCTTTAGATACTTTTTATTATTTAGTTCCAAATTTATTAATTCAAACTTTCTTTTTAAATGGTTAACAAATTAAACGCGATCACTCTCGGTCACCTTTTTGACAAATTCAAATACTTTAAGAATACCCAAGTTATTAAACACCAATTCTAAGAAAAACCAGAATTCTTCTATCATTGTACACCAATATTTCTACCACTTACACTTCAATGCTATTGATATAATCTGATATTCAAATTTTATTTATGCCATTTAATAAATACTAACAACATATTCTGATATTCCCATTAAATTTTATAAATTCCATCACCCATTAACACATAAATTATAAACATTCAAACAAATGTTTTATTATTAACATATGTACCAAGTTAAATACCCCTTGCCAGCAAACTCGAACCGAAATAACAAACTCGATTCATTCCCTCTCTCTCTCTCTCTCTCCTTAACGGTCCCTAGAGAGAGAGAACAAACCGTGTGAAGATGGACACCAACAGATGCATACCCATTGATGAAATCTCAACAACAGACGCTTCGAACTCGCATTCAGGTGTACGACGGTGCAGAGATACGGAACTCACAAGCTCCAATTCCGCTAAGAGAACAAAATTCAGCTTTAGAGATCATGAGAATTTTGTTGTTCAGTCGGAAACTCAGTGTCGAAGGGAAGTCGACGTAAATTCGCCGAATGAGGATGTTTCTTCAGCAGAATCTGGTAGCTGTGATCATGTTTTACCGTCTCCATGCTTTACGAATTGTTTACGATTAGATCTGAAGGTAAATTTCATAATTCTGTTGATGTGAATTATTGTTAGTAGTTTTTAATTTAGTTAGTTAATGTTAATTGAATGTGTTAATGTTTAATTGCAGGAGGAGCTTCGTTTTGGAAATGATAGCTTCTTGTTCGTCAATGGCGGTTTCAGGTTGGTTTAAATTCCTACTAATTAACCATTGAGTCTTCTGGTTGAGTGTTAGTTTCATGACTTTTCAAATGGGAAGTTATGGGTTAGAGTCTATGACGGATCTTTTCATGGGCTAGAGTGGGCCCTAGCCCCGTGGGTATGGGTATTTTTTCGTTGCCTAACTTTTACTGAAAATTTTTGAAATTTTTATATGGATTGAATTTTGCCCCTCCAGTTTTACGGAAAACGCAATTCAAGATCCGTCAATGTCGTCAGGACAAATTTTGTTCCGGGCTGGGTCACCATTATCTCTTCTTTGTACGGAAGGGTGATCTATTTACTAGGGTGACACCTGGTTTCATGACCTTTCATTTTTTGAAAAAAATAAAACGTTCCTACTAATTAATTAATATATTAATCTCTCGATAAATTTGAATTTCATGTGGTTTCATGTTAAGTTTATTAATTATTATGAATATGAATATTTCATTAAATTATTACTAATGAATTTATTGAGATTTAATCGGTTTGAATTTCATCTACTTTTCGTGTTTGAAACTGAAAAGGTTAAAAGTAAATCAACAATTATCCACAATTTTTTAATTTCTTTTTTTTTTAATGATTTACAGCGGAGTAACGAGTCCATCAAGTGAGATTTGTTTGGATTCAGACAAAATGGAGTCATTCTCTAGGATGAAACAGAAGTCAGCACCGCCGCGGCTGGTTACTTCCCGTCGTAAACCACCAGCCACGTCAGCAAAGCTTCCTACGGCTGCGGAGATTGAAGAGTTTTTCTCAGTAGCGGAGAAGAAAGAACAAAAACGATTCTCAGACAAGTAACTAGCTTGAATTGCTACCATCTACTGCTTTTTTTCTTTTTAAATATTTTTTATAACCGACTATCAAACCGGCCGTCTTACCACGTGTATCACTGGAACTGCAAGAGAACTTTATAAATAATTTAAAATTTAAGCTTATAAATTTAAAATAAAATATAAATATATCATAGTTGTTTATGGATTTAAGTGGCGAATATTGAACGAAAAACCTGGCAGTGCCGGGCTCAATACACATAAAAATTTTCGAAAATTTTCGATAAATTTTACACTACGAAACGAAAAAACTAGGTGGGCCGAGGCCCGGTCTGACCCTAGTGAAGAACCACCCATGATGGATTTATAGTGTTAAACACAAATATAAAATTTAAAGTAGTAAATAGATTATTAAATGATATTTTAAAAATACACTAAAGAAAAATTTGAAATTTGGTCTAACCAATCGGACCGGTTATGTGTCCAGTCATGGGCGGAGGATATGCAGGTCCAGGGGTGCCCCCTTCATGTTTTTTACGCACTAGTGTGAATTTATGCCTATTTTATCTGGAAATTTTATACGTATGTATCAAGTCTAATTAACCCCCTTTGAATTGGGTTTTGTGACTTTGAGGACCCCCTCTTATATGTTTGTTCAAGCTCAGCCACTGTATCCAGTTTCCAGTCCAACCGTTCGGTTCTGAAAACACTAGTATTTTTACACTAATTATGGTGTTGATTTGATCAGGTATAACTTTGATATTGTGAATGAAGTGCCAATGGATGGTAGGTACCAGTGGGTTCGATTAAAGCCATAATTGCGTGATAAACACCGGTAGCTTTACACTAATTACTACACCATTTTAGAAGCTTCTTCTGCAACTATTCCGTATTCGTCAGTAATTTTTGTGGGGTTTTGATTTTTGAACCCACAATATCAAATACAGTGTCAGAAAATACAACAAATTATTCATCCTAAACATTTGCTTTTGTCTTTTTCTATCAACTCTTTGATTCAAAGTTAGTTACTGTTTAACCCAAAACACCTTTCCATTTTAGGGAATTAAGGGTCAGTACTTTTGGATTTTAATCATGCATTGGGCATGTTATTTATTATTGTACGTACAATACTGTTTGGAATTATTCTCTTAAAGCTGAATCAGATGAATGCGTGTTATATGTACAAAAAGTGTGGTGTGTACATATTTGTATGGTTTTGAATTCCTGTCTTGAAGTTGAACAAGATGTATCATGTATTTTGTGGGTCAAAGTTGTATGAGTGCAAACTTAGTTGGTTAATTTGGTGTGATGAATGGAGAAAGGGGCCTTTTTGTAATTTTATGATCACACTTTTTGCATTTTTAATGGGTTAAATGATCCCTCTATGGATCCATCCATAGTGGTGGAGTGGTGGAGTGGCCTTATGTTCACTTAGGTGATCATGGGTTCAATTCCCACTTCCAACATTATGGTTTGGTATCCGGGTGAAGATCGAATACGGGTGGCGCCGGTTCGAATCTGACGGGCGGCGAGGTTTTACCGAGTTCTATAACACTGTCGTGCCTTCGGGCGGGTGGGGCTCGGGTTTCCGCGCATCGGGAGAAGGCGGGGGCTGCTGGAGGTCGAGTAGTCGATTCTTGGGCACGGCGCCCCGCAAGGGTGGTTGCCACACAGTTGTTCGCCGATCAAAAAAAAAAAAAAAATGATCCCTCTATGGTACTTTCTAGTGCCATTGGTATTGTGGAAGTCTCCAAAGTTTAAAGTGTTATTGATGATATGCAGCTTCATTAAAATATATTTAACTTTATTTTAAAATGTGTAAATTTGGGTTCTATTTTATTAATATCATGTTGAATGAGAATATCAAATAACATTAAGTATTCAGAAAATAATATTAGTTAAAGAGTTAAAGTATGTGTAAGTTACCTATGAGTTTAATATTTCAATTTGGTTGTACATTAAAAGTAGTGGTCCATCTTTATCATTAAACACTTGGGTTACATCTTTAATTAACATTATAGGATATGGTTCTTGAAGAAGCGAGCATGTAAAGAACAATTAGGCGATTACACACATCTTGAGTTTTCAACGCGTGTCAAAGTTAAGTTTATAAGCCCGATCTTTACTTATCCCCGTAATAACCGAAGCATGGATGATGGATTTCTCTCATGTCTTACAAAGAAACATCTAAAGAGTAAAGACAATGGCATGATGTTATGAGATGCAAACTTCACTAGAAGTTATTTTGGAGTAATATTCATCGTCTTTCTTAAGCCAAGCTCTATATGATATAACATTCAAAAGAAAGCTATTATAACTAAATATAGTAAAGTTATGAATTATATCGGTTTTCTTTATACATATAGTATAATACACGGAATTATAACCAAATAACTATATCAAGTTTGTTTTTACACTATATAAGTCGTTCTATTTAACTAGACATGTACTCAATTTAACAAATAAATATTGTTGTTCGCATACGAAGACTGAAAACATAAGAAAAATATTAATAAAGAAAAGAATTCACGTAAAGGTGGACAAAGAGATGGAGTGGATGCACGTGGTGTGTGGTGTGTGGTGTTATGAGATCGGAATACTTCGGATCTGATGCCTTAATATATAAAATTGATTTTATCTATTTAATTATTACACAATGGAGATCGGCAGCTAGAAAGAGAGAATGTTGTTCATCAAATCTAGAAACCCTTCGTACGTTTTATTATTAGTGGAATAACCTTTATTGATCTTAAATCTCTTTTATTAATTATATGAGGGGTAAGGGGGTAACGTTATCAAGATATGATTATAATTATTGGGGTGGTGGCCCAATGGTAGAAGCAAAGCTTCTAGGAACACCTAAGGGAGGTCATGGGTTCAAGTCCTACAAGGAGTGAAATTTGCCGTTCAAAAAAAAAAGATATGATTATAATTATAAAATTATGTCCCGGTAATTAGACTATACGGTGTGGCCGTGTGGGGATGTGAAGCCCCTTCATGTCACCAACACCATCTCGTATGTGGCGTGGAAGTTGGCAGGGGCGGGTGGGTGGAGTTTCTACCGGCGTTGTGCAAAAGGTGACTGTTACGTGGATAGTTGTGGTTGGTTGTTTGATTATGAATGATTATAATTGGTTGTTTGATTAAAAAAAAACATCTCCACACCACTATCACCCTCTTTTTTTTTTTTTGGAATTGGAGGGAAATTGATGTGGCTGCCACACCGTGTAGTCTTAGAGTGAAGGGAGTGGAAGGGCTTAGGTTTCAAATGTTTAAAGATTATTTATTTATTAAATAAAAAAACTCCAATCATAAAGCTTCACATCCCCCCCCCCCCCCCCCCCCCTCCACACGCACACATGCGTGCGCGCGCCAAAGGGGCAACGCTTCACTCACCCAAGTAGCGAGTGGTGTTTGAGGCTTGGGTTCGCAACCCACACCAGCCCCTTAATCTTAGAGTTTACTTGAGAAAAACTAGAGTTGATCATTTTAAGCATGTTATGAAATCAATTTAGAAATTGTTTCAATTACATGTTCCACCCAAATTAATATGCAATTGGACACATGATAATGATATTCCTTTTCATGAAGATTTTATCACATATGACAGGTTAACTTCATTGAAGATTGAATCTACAAAATACAGCAGAAATACGTTGACATTTTAACATGGGAGAGATGAACCAAAATTATGAAAAAGATCAAGAATAACATAATGGTGACATGCTTTCTCCAATTCAGTCATACACAGTTGTCGATTGGCACAACGTTTTGCCTCACAAAACTGGTTTAACTGGTGTAAGTTTAAATATTTACAAGTATATAGTGAAATGGTATTTATGTGTAAAAATCAATTCGTTAAAAAACATACAAACTGATAACGTAGGATATATAACCAGGGATAATATCAAAGTAACAATAAATAATAAATAAACTAAATTATATAAAAGAATAACTAAATGTTAAACTAGCCGATCCGATTAACATAAGAATTGACCAAAAGGACTAGAAGGACGATCCGATAACATGGGACGAACGGATTGTACACCAGACAAAGAACAAATAACCACTGAACAAACACAAAATGACTATGGACCATCAGACCAAACAAAGACGGCTATTATCCTCCGGTACATAAGCTGTCACCAATAAAATAATAATAAATCCCATATCTTGACGGCAACTACAGTGACGTCCATCACTGTTCACGCCGCTCAAATCATTACCTCCCATTAATGCGCAGCCTTGCCAAGGCTATAAATACGAGGTGGTTGCAGGCATTTAGGGACACATTAAATCCCATCGGAAGCTTCTCTGCCTCTGAACCATTATATTAACCCCTAACCTAATCTCACGACTTTAACATTTTGGCGCCCACCGTGGGGCAGAAGCTGATCCACTCGAGGATACTGAATCCCCACAAGAAATGTCATCATCCGATCCACCACCCACAAGTAGCATTGCCCTATCACCCGGAAGTAATGTTACTCCACCACATGCGGGCAGTGTTGCTCTTCCTTCGGAAGTACCGTTACGCCACCGTTCGCTAGTAACGTAAACCCAAACACGTCTCTGGCCGTATCACCCGAATTGGTGCGGTCTAACTTCCTGCATATACGTCAACTAATGAATGATTACGTGAGAGCAGAGAGAGCTAAGGGTTTGGCATTGCGATTATCCTTCGATGACGAAGAGGTAGTGACAGGAGCCAGTAACCCAGCCCAGTTGGGTCAGAGTCAGGGGCCATCAGGAATCTCCATGACACTAGCCTCGTGCTTAACAGACATGGTCCACCGAAATGCTAGAACGGTCAACGTTGGCCAAGCGGCTGTTACGGCCCCAACGGCCCACATGACTAGGTCGATCGTACGAACTACCCCGATAAATGCAATCACTGAAGATGAGTTGGCCAGGCCGTACCGCCCACCTGAGGGATCCAAGTTTACCTCCCGGATAGCGGATTTCGTTCCCCTGTCCGCATCAAGATGCCATCTAATGTGAGGATTTATGAGGGAACGGCCGATCCGGAAGATCATGTACTATTGTTTGATAGTGTGGCCCTCATGGAGGGATGGCCAATGCCAACATGGTGCCACATGTTCGTCCAGACCCTGTCAGGGGTAGCCCGGGTTTGGTTCAATGGTATTCCTGCAGGAAGCATCGACAACTTCAACGATTTAAAGATAAGATTTCTAGAACACTTCCGATAACAGAGGAAGCATATGAAGGATCCTATGGAGCTAACATCAAGCAAAAAGAAGGTGAAAGCCTAAAGGAGTTTGTAACCCGTTTCAAAGAAGAATCCTTGCAAGTGAAGGATGCGGACGAAAGAATGAGGATATCTGGATTCTTACATGGGCTGAGGACGAAACAGTTGGTAGAAAGTTTAAACGCTAAAGTACCTGCCACAATGGAAGAGGCAATAGAAAGGACGAAAGCTTTTGTAAGAGGAAAAGAGGTTGTCCAAGCTATCGACTTCAAGAAAAAAGGTGAAGACCATCCTAGAAAGGGTTATTATCAAAGAAGGGATCAGTCCAATCAGCGACGCTTTCATAAGGATAATGATCGGTTTTCGACCAGTGATAAGAAAGGAAAGGATGATCGTCCCCAGGGCTCCGAGAAGAAGGAGTTCATTTATACCTAGTAGATAAAGACTCCGTAAGAAATACTGGCGACCGAGACCAACATCAAGTTTAAGCCACCATACCCGTTGCAAAAGACCGCTAAACAACAAAGTTCTCGGAAGTACTGTGAATTCCATGAAGATAAAGGGCATGATACGAATGAGTGTTTCCAGCTCAAGAAGCAGATTGAGGAAGTTGTTCAATCGGGACAGCTTGATCATCTAATAAAGGATATCCGGAATCGTAAGCGCAAGAAGGAAGAAAAAGGTGGTAAGCAAGTGCTAGTGGTCCGACCCACTGTTGCGTTGAAGCGACCAAGGGTTGTTTTCGAAGAAGAAGGAGATTCCATCCATTAGAGCGAGCTCCCAATTGGTTTCCCGTCCATTAAGCCTCACGAGGCCAAAGAGGATCCCCTCATCATTCAAGTCACAGTGGGAGACCAGCTTGTTCATCGGGTCTACATTGATGAGGGAGCAGCCTCCGATATAATGTACGAGCATTGCTTTATGCATCTGCCCGAGCATATCCAGAAGGGAATTATACCGGTCTCCTACCCCTTGGTGGGGTTCTCAGGAGAACAAGTTTTACCCAGAGGGCAGATACAACTTTTTGTTGGAATAGGGGACGAGCCGGAAAGAAGAGTGGAAGCTTTAAACTTTTATCGTAGTCGCTGCGTCTACCCCACACAATATGCTAATCGGGAGGCCGGATATCCGTACTTTCGGAATGGTCACTTCGAACAAACATGGGTTAGTTAAATTCCCAACCTTGGGAGGAGTTGCGACGCTAAAGACTATAGTACGATATCCCGAGATTGGATATTCAAGTGCCGAAGACGCTCTAGAGAAGTGGTATATCAATCCAGACCATCCCGATCAAGCAATCACGGTTGGGAGGACTCTTAGTAAAGAATGCAAGGAGCACTTATATCGGTATTTCAAACGCAACCTGGACGTGTTCACATGGACGCCAAGCGATATGACAGGGATAACCCGCTACATTGTAGAGCATCAGTTGAATGTATACCCCCACTATAAGCCGGTCATACAGAAGAAGAGGTCGTTGGCTCCGGACAGGGGGCCGTAGTTTTGAAAGAATGATCATTAGTAGAAGATATAATAATTGATGCTCAGGAAGACTCAAAGTCTTACGTGAAACAGACACAAACAGACATATATTAACTTTTGAATAACATCGAATTCACATACATTTAAGACATTAGCTAGATCCACCCAAAATATAAACCTAATTGTCTAAACATACTTAGTACTGGAGAAAGGGCGTTAGAGGTGGATGGCAGAGGGCGTTAGAGCTGGAGAGCATCAACACTGGAACGTGAAAAACATATAATGAGGTTGAATACAAAAAGTATGTTTATTGATCTCATATACAAACAGACATATATATTATTTATTGATCTCATCAACATTAATAAACTATCGAACACAAACGAATACGTTATCAAACGTTTACAAACATAAACGAACAAACGCGACCCCTGTTAATGTTTGTTCGTTTAACTAAACGAATAGAATTTTTATTTGTGTTCGTTCCTTTATTAAACGAACGAGCACAAACAAACTTCTAACCATATGGTTTATAAACTGGTCGCCAAAAGTTTAGTTTAGTTGATGCCCTAATCGGAGGTGCTCTAAACGTGACCTTTTATTGTGTTAGAAGGAACCGACTTTTTGGTTTGTATAGATATCGTATAATCTATAATCTATAACTTATAATAAAAGAATTGAATATTAATGAGGTGGCATTCAATGGGGGGGCCTAAGAAAGCCATTTTAATGACATGGCATTCAAGGAGACATTCTACTCCTTGAGTGTGCCATGTGTTATGCCATGTGACAAATTAAAAATAAATAAATAATAATATAAAACCTAATCTATTAAATTTAAATTGAGTTATTTTAGGAAAAAAAAATTTAAAAACAAATTTAAATTTTTCTCTCTTATTTTCCTCCCATAATTTTTAAACGTTAATATCTTTTATATACGATATTTTTTAAAGAAAAAAGTTACACCAAATTAACGAGTGTTTTATTATCTTTCCAACGAGTACCATAGTTCAATATAAAAAACGGAGAAAAAAACAACTATTTTTTGTGGGGTTTCGTTCATACAAGAAAAAAAAACACAAAGTGTTCAGGTTATTCATTAATAATGTTTTTTCTTTTAAACCAGGTTCTTATCTATGATGTTGAAATTCAGCTCAATCGTCATGCTTTCATTGGAATTTTACTCTTTTAAAGATGCTAGGTATACTTCATCAAGAGAAGCTAGGAGAAAGAATCGCGCAACACTGCAACACATGGTGTCACCTTATATCAAGGTTATTTTTTTATTTATTTAATTACAAGGATAATAATTATTACTATTAGTATTAGTATTATTAGAATTGTTATATTTTTTAACCCGGGACGTTCCTGAGATAAAAGCTAGTAAATTAATATTAAAAATTTCGACTATTTGCCCAATTGTGTTACGGCAAATGATTCGCTTAGGTGATTTTACTTGCCAAACTGACAGGCATTGTCAAATGTCAACATTCAACACATGGTCAACGTGATACCTAACCTCTAGAAACTTGCCATCGTGGCACCTTTAAACTTCGACACGTGGTACCCAAAACACCACGTAATCATTTTGTGTGCCATGACGTCTCACGTAACTCTCAATTCTAACATGGCGCCCGCTATTAAAACCCTCTTCATTCTATTTTCACCGTCGAAGCGTCTTGTTATGGCCATAGCTAGATGCTTCGGGTCAAATCGAATAAAGACAGTACGAGGTAGTAGGAAAAACTGAAAAATTAAATTTAAAGCACCTCGTTATAACTATAGCGAGGTGCTTTGGATCAGAAGTTTGTTTTTTGGTCTTTTTTTCGGTGTTTAGAAGTGTTTTTTTTAATTTAATTATTGTAAAAAAAAAAAATTAAAAACAAAGTAATAACCCTAATTACACTATCATTAATAACCAATGTTTTGATAACCGGGCCGGACGTAGAACCGGTCTCCTTACCGGTTCACTGGTCGAACTGGTCTGACCAGTTCAACCGGATTTTAGAACCGTATAACATATAAATATTGCAAAATAATATGTAGTATAGATATTTTATATCCTCTCTTAAATAACATGAAAAGAATTCATGAAACAATAAAATAATAAAAATGAGGGTCAGCCATCCATTCCAGCTAACTCTTTGCTGGCTTAAATAAAAAAGAAACAAACAAAAAAAACACTTTAGAAAACACCCACTAACATAACAATACATACTGCAACACCACCCAAAACCCAATCTCCTCCAACATTAAATCTCTGGTCCTCCTTCACCGCCCTCATCCGCCGCCCGCGACATCAACAATCTCCTCTTCTGGCACGTACCGACTTTGACTCTGAGTCTTCGATCACCAAGCACTAAACGTCATCGTCACCTCCTTGACTCCTCCTTCACCGCCACATTCTACTCCTTCCGGCCACCTCTACCCACTGTTGCAGCAAAAAGAAATCCAACAAAGTGAGATACTTCTATACAAAAAACCGATTCCACACATCAGAGCAAGGTTCGGTCCAACAGGTTTTCAGGTCCGACCGCCGGTTCGGCGGCCCAACCACCGGTTTAGAGCATCCCCGGTCCTATCCCATGACTCGGACCGGACAAGGTCCAGTTTCCCGGTCCGACTGGTCCGACCGGCCGGTCCGATCCGGGTTTTAAAAAATTGTTAATAACTCTAAAAGTGTTTATGTTTTTATCTTTTATTTAAAAAAACTAATAATAACCCTAATCAAACTATCATTATCCAAAATGAAAATTCTACCTTTCTAGATTCTACCCTAAATGAAAATTCAGTACTTTCGGGAAAAATACAACATTAATCTTCGTTATCCTTTGATCGGATGTGTCTTATGAAAACCACCAACTTTGCACCTGCTTGAGATATGAGTTTTATTAGCTTAAATCTCTCTAATCCATGGTATCCACTAATCTTAGCAACAAGGAGATCCATAATTCGAACAAGGAGCGAAACGTTCTTCCATTACTTTTTTCAGTACTTCCGGGAAAGATACAACATTCATCTTCGTTATCGTTTGCTTTTTGTAATATGTTTCGAGAGATTATTCCTCTTCATCCAGATGATCGTTCCACTTCTGTAATGATCAGGAACATTCCAAACAATTCCTAACAATTGTTCAGTTATGGATCTTTTATTTAATTGTTATATTATTTTTATTTTTTTAACAAAACAAAGTAATAACCTAATCAAACTATCATTAACCAGAATGAAGTTAATGAAGACTTTCATCTCCAGTAAATGAATGAGAACCTTGATCTGCAATATTTGAAAATTATCATTTCTTGACATGCTTTCTAACAGAGAGGAACACTTTCTTCTTTTGTTTGACAATCTTTGTTAGTTGTTAATGTTGTTCTAGTTTTTTCTACTTTTAGAAAGGTTTGAGAGAGAATGTGGTTATTCTCGAATCTCAGTTAGTCTGAAATGTTACTAAAATGTGAAGACCTTGATCTTCGAATGCGGTATGCGCGTTAAATTTCATTAAATAAGTGAAAAAGGCGAATTGGTATAACTTTGTAGAGGCCTATGTTCTACGGGAGGTGAGTTAGCAATCAAGGGATTCGCTTGGAGTCTAATGCTTGGCGTGTCATCTTGGTCGAACTCATGTTGCAACATTCGTCTCCCGGCTATATCACTCATGTTGAGAGACCGCAAGGCTACTTCTGCAGCTTTAACGTCATAATTGGTTTGTACAGATTAATGATAGTTATTTTCGGCATTGTAAAAATACACACCATACATAGTTCATTGTACTGGTTGCGGAAAGAAATCTAAAGTCGTACCGGTGCTAACAAACGGATGTCCTAAGTTTTGAAAAACAAGATAATAGGAAGAAGATCAGAGTTCCAAAAGCAAGTGTGAAGATCAAGAGAAAGAAAGTAGAAGAAGATGAACAGAGGTGCAAAATTATGGAGAAGAACATTTCCATGGTGGTGGCAGTAATTGTTGGTGAAATATGCCATGAAGTTTCCGGTCACTATAATTGAAAAGAAATACCACAAGTCCTTCTTTAATGTTCTTTATATACGAATAGTGACCTAATTCAAAGCACCTCGCTATGGCCTTAGCAAGGCTCAAACAACACAGGCAGGTCCTCGTCTGATCCACAAAACTAAACATCGTCTTGAAGTGTTTTACTATAGCCATTTTTTCCCTGGTTTACGAGGAATGGGTTGAAGGTGTGTGTTGAATTTATAGAAAGGTGAATTATTGTAGTGTGTTAAGTATATGATGGAAATGTTTGAAAAGAAATAGCACAAGTCCTTCTTTAATGTTCTTTATAATTCAAAGGAACTAGGTTGCAAAGGAACTTCAGGTAAAGAGTCTGTCATTGTCATTATATAATAATAATAATAATAATAATAATAATAATAATAATAATAATAATAATAATAATAATAATGTAATAAGTTATGGTTTCGAACGGTGGTTTGGTTGTTTTATGAAGGTTTGATCGATATCATCCATACAGACAGAGTTCGTTGTACTGGTTACGGAAAGAAATCAACAGTCAGACCGCATAATTTTCATCTTATAAAAGAACATAAACACAATCATGCGACCAATGATCAGAGCTTTAAGTTGTGATAAACAAGATAATAAGAAGATCAGAACTACACGGCACTCCTAAGAGGCCTCTCTTTATATCACGGTACGATTTAGGGTTTCAATTTTGTTTTGTTTTGCTTTTTAATAATAAAGTTTGTGTTTATCAAACCCTGACGTCTAATATTAGGATATCGTTTAGCTCCTTGTTTGAATTATGGATCTCGTTGTCGCTACGGTTAGTGGATACCATGGATCAGAGAGATTTAAGCTAATCAAACTCATATCTCAAGCCGGTGCAAGTTATGTTGGAGCAATGATTGTGATGAATGTTGTATCTGTTTTGAGGGTGTAATGATGATGATGATGATTTGACAGACGATGGTGTGAATAGTCTCTTTACAATTAACGCGGGGAAGCGAACCATGAGAGATTATTCCTCTTTAATATTAACGCAAGATCCCAAAGCAAATGAAGTTTAAAGGCTGAACACGATTATAATCAAACAAGGGTTCCTGTTCTTGCTTTAAATTTCTTGTTTGAAAAGAAATAGCACAAGTCATTCTTTAATGTTCTTTATAATTCTTTAAAACAAAATATTTTGCATGTCTAATCGATATCCTGGACTTCCGGACTATATTTGACGCGTTTCGGTATGTTTAATTGATCGGATGTGTCTTTTGAAAACTAGCAACGATCAATTAAACATTCTGAAACGCGTCAAACAGAGTCCGGGAGTCTAGAAGTACAGGATATCGATTAGACATGCAAATTTTGTATTTTGAAAAAAATATGGGTATTGACTGTATAAACTGCGCACCACGTACAATAATTTATGAAAGTTGTTCGAACTCGGATGCTTCTACCGAAAAACACAAGCGAGCAATAAACGAACCGAAATGCCTCAAACGATTTTTTTTTGGATTGGAAACAACTTAAAAGAATTAAAAATATTTTTTAATCAATAACAAATATTTAAAACGAATTAAAACAAATTTATTATTTTTTTTAAAAAAGCCTAAAGCGTCTGGCAATGGCCAAAGCGAGGCGCTTCAGAGGCCTGATTTAACCCGAAGCGCCTCGCTATGGTCATAGGGAGGCGCTTTAGGCGCTTCAGAGGCCTGTTTGACGCGTTTAGGTTGTGTTACTCTAGTCCGTTTTTGATAGTCCCCCCTCTATTTCTTCTCTATTTACAAGGCGTCTAATGGCGTGTTAGAGTCTTTGGAAGCACTTAGAAGGAGGTTTTTTCGGGCGGGAATGATGAAAAGGCGAAAAACAATTAGGTATCATGGGAACGGGTGATCAGGCCAACGGAAAAGGGAGGTCTCAGCTTGGGCTCTTTAAAAAATATGAATGGTAGTCTCCTAGTAAAGTGGTGGTGGAGGTTCAAATAAGAAAAAGGCGCACTATGGGTGAGGGTCATCGATGCAATACATTCACAGAGGTGCTCGGGGTCCTATATGCCAAAAAGATCGGGTGTGTCGGGGGCGTGGAATGGGATTTTGAAATTGGAAAAGGATTTGGACATGGTAAACGTCAATATTCGTTGTTTAATAAAAGCGAGCATTGGCAATGGCGAGGAGGCTCGGTTTTGGGTCGATTGGTGGCTGGGAGATGCGCCGCTCATGTATCAGTTCCCGGAACTTTTTGCACTGGAAAAGGTCAGAAATGTTTCGATCAAACGCAGGTTAGAGGGGTGGGAATGGAGGCGGTCTCCTGTATCCAGCATCGAGGCTATTCATTTTCAATAGTGCAACGATCTTATACAAGGAATGGGGTTGACTGTAGCGGCAGACTCATGGGCTTGGGCCGACAGCTCGGATGGATCGTTTACTGTTGCTGCCTGCAGAAAGCTGTTGTGTAAATATGTGGTTCCGTTTAAAACGTTTCAATGGATTAAAGGGGTGCCGAAGAAGGTGTGTATCTATGGGTGGAGGGCGGAACAAGATCGGCTTCCCACGATGGTTGGACTGAAGCGTAGAAGACTCATAAATGGCGAAAGTACATGTAAATTATGCTGCGAGGGCGAAGAAGACGCGGACCATCTATTCACATCTTGTTATTTCGCATCAGTGCTTTGGCAAAAAGTTAGTGTGTGGTTCAATATTGCTCCGCTATATGCATTCACAATGCGCGGTCTTCTCTGTGTTCACAACTGTATAAAGGCGAATGGCCGGAAGAAGGGCCTTTTGAGGCTTGTGATCATCGCGGCTTGCTGGATAATTTGGAAGGCCCGGAATGAACTCATCTTTGCCAGCAAACGAGTCCACATAGAGGCTGCATTTAAGGATCTTCAATTGATTACTTATACATGAGTCAAGCATTGGCTAAAAGGCGACGAGTGGAATTGGGAACATTGGGTGAAGCTTGATCCGCTCCTTTGGTTTGGTGATGCATTTGTATGGTGATTAAACTTTGGTCTAGGCTAGTATCTTGTTAGTCTAGTCGTATATATTTTTTGGGTGAAATGAAGTATGCAGTTTGCCAATTAAAAAAAGGGGTAACTTTGTAGAAATGTAACCAAGTTTGCTAACTGTTCCAATTAGGTCACTCAAACATTTTTTGTCTCTCTAAAGTCACTCAAGTTTTATTTAGTGTTCCAATACTATGTAATTATCAGGTTTTCAGGTAAAAGTGATGATGTGTCAGGTTTTAATATTTTTTAATAAATTTTTTAAACATGTAAAATTTAAAAATAAAATTATTTTTTTTAAATCTTATTTTTATAAAACTCACCTAATAAAAATAATATCCACATAAGCATTAAAATGAAAGAAAAAAATAAAAATAAAAAAAGAAGGTGACCTGATGACCTGGTAATTACATAGTATTAGAACAACAAATGAAACTTGAGTGACTTTAGAGTTTAGAGAGACAAAAAAAGTTTGAGTGACTTAATTATAACACCAAGCAAACTTGGTTACATTTGTATGGTATTTCTCCTTAAAAAAAAAAACTAAAAAAAAAAGGTTCTCTCGTGTGGTTTGACTTGCCAAGCTAACAGTTAGGCATCGTCAACATTCAACACATGGTCAACGTGATACCAAACTTGTAAAAATTACCATCGTGGCACCTTTAAACGTTGCACGTAATCGTTTTCTATGGCATGACGTCTCAACATCACATCAATATTAAATAACGAAAACAACAAAAAAACCTTATCCCTAACCCACATAACATCACGTGCGACGCACAAAAACTCAACACTGAAAGAACAGTCAAACCCGTGGACAATAAGCGTCCTAGCTGCCAAAAGAAAGTCAACAAAAACATGTATAAATAGTTTGACCACCCTCATTCCCTCCAAACAATCACAAGCACTAGATATGAACAGATTCAACAACAAACTTAACCAAGAAGCCACCACCAATTTGCACCACTCACCACCACAAAACCCGCCTTCGTCTCAGCCATTCGAGCCATTTAGACGACTCACTAATGACGAAGAAACTTCTGCTATGGTTGCTGCACTAAAAAGCGTCATAAACGGCCACTCATACTTCCATACATCATCTTATTACCCTCACAACACCGCGACCGTCACCGCCACCACAACCGCCACTAGCGAAGCAGTAGACCCTCTACTCGCGGTTTCTGTCCCTCAAACATGCGCGGTTTGTGGTATTAGCGGTTGCCTAGGGTGTAACTTCTTTACAGAAGATAAAAAACTTGAGGTTAACGACATGGATGCGAATGCTAGTGGTGGAGTTGGTCCCATTAGAAAAAAGAAGAATTATAGAGGAGTGAGACAGCGGCCGTGGGGGAAATGGGCCGCGGAGATTAGGGATCCGCGGAGAGCGGTTAGGGTATGGTTAGGTACTTTTGTAACAGCTGAGGAAGCTGCTCGGCTTATGACCGAGCAGCTATAGAATTTAGGGGAGATCGAGCCAAGCTCAATTTCCCCAAAAGTGATTACGCGGACACGTCCTCGGCATTGCCCGAAAACAAGGAACAAAGTCAACAAACATCTTCATCATCAAGAGAAGAACATGAAACAATAAAAGGTAAGGAAAAACAGGATGATTTGGAATCGATTGAGGAGAAATGGAATGAAGATTGGATGATGATTAATGAATTTAATAGTGGGAGTGTTTAAGCACATTTCATTTATAGAGGTTTTGTAAACAATTATAATATATATTTTTTTTGAATGCTTGCGACTATTTATGCGAGTTATTCAATGGATTTGTGGATATATACTCTATAAAAGGGTTTTTTTTTTCTTTTCTTCACCAAATAGAAGCTTATAATCGATATTTAGGTTTTAGATTATGAAATAAGAGCGGTATGGTTATTTCATTTCCTGAAGAATGTGGTTCATTTAAGTATTTAACTATGAGTTAGTTAATTAAGTCCATTTCCGTCAATAAATTTAATAATTTTTTATGCCAATAAAAAGATAATGCTTTATCTATCTATCTATCTTCTATACATATAATAAAACAAAGCCATTTTAATGACATGACATTCAAAGAAAGTATTCTCTTAATTGAGTGTGCCATGTGTCATCCCATGTGGCAAGACCTTTATTTTAAAAAAATAATAATTTAAAATTTAAAAACAAAATTAGATTTTTATCTCTAATGTTTCCTCCCATAACTTTTAAACGTTAATATCTTTTATACACGAGATTTTTTTAAAAAAAAAATTACACCAAATTAACGAACGTTTTATTATCTTTCCAACGAGTACCATAGTGCTATATAAAAAACGGAGAAAAAAACGACTATTTTTTGTAACCCGACAGGTATTGTGTC
Source organism: Ambrosia x helenae (assembly GCA_030844895.1). NCBI lineage: Eukaryota > Viridiplantae > Streptophyta > Magnoliopsida > Asterales > Asteraceae > Ambrosia > Ambrosia x helenae. Next base: position 9,557,821 of record CM061234.1, read on the forward strand.
AGGTTTGGAATTAGTTTAAAAAAAATTGTGGGTTTGGGCCGGGCCTGAGATTAGGTGATACCCGACCCAATTACCATTTTTTTATATTAGAAAATGATAACTTATGGCAGAGATTTGTTTATAATAATAGTATTCATTAATCATATATTGGCAAGTCATTATATATGTTGTCATATTAGATATTTTATTATGTCATATTAGATATTTCAACCCGAGACGCTCTCCAACAGGGTATTGCTATGTTTTCTTTTTCTACCATATTCTGAAATAACTCAAATCTTATTGTATGCAGTTAAAGACCTTTGACTGAATGTATTGGTGCTAAACAATCTATGTTCCCTTGAAGTGCTTGGGATCTTAATATTCTGTTTTAGGTGTTGATGTTGTAAGGTGAAATGAATCTTTTGGTATTTTTTTTAAAGTATCTAATGTAAGTTGATACATAGATATTAATCATATATTGGCAGATGTCATTTTTATTGTTTAGATACTTCTAATTTAATTCACTTTACTTAGATTTCTCAACCCGGGACGCTCCCGGGGTATAAGCTAGTTTTACATATAAATGTAACCAACACCTTTTAGACATGTGATTAAAATATATATAAATATACTTTTATAAAACACTTAACTATACACATATGAAAATAATAATCATACGATAGGTTCTAGCTGATTTGATAATTAAGTTCTGTTTTACAATTTACACTAGGATTCGAATTTTTTAGTACGAATCAATAAACTATAACATCAAGGAATTTACATATCACATATTTTCATGTAAAGTATCTCTTGTCAATAACATGCCATTTTATTTTTAATAGTGAAATTTCTTCACTAGTTATACCAGGAATTCAGTCGGTATCAGTTTAATTCACTACGGTATTAACAATCATTATCGTAAAAAAATAATGAATTAAAAAAATATTATACTTAATACTTATGTTGGTAGGAGTCGAGAAACGTCCCCGCCACATAGACACAATAGTGTCCCCAACACCATTACACCGACGCATTGGAAGGCGTCATCAATGAATTCGCCAGCTCATTAACTGGGGTGAGAGGAGAGAAAAAAAGTAGTCAACGTATTTGACCGTTTTCCATCAATAAAAATTTAAAAAATAATAATTTATTTTTTCACACACATATTTCACAAAAAAATGATCAAAACTCATTCCATATATTTCACAAAGCTTATAAAAAATCTTTCACTCTCTTTTTTTTTTCTTGAATTTTTAAATGATAACACGTTGGACTGAAGATGAGGAAATCACTTTGGTATAGGTTGGGTTACTGTTGCGGAACAAACGTTCCTTGAAGGTTAGTTGTTTTGAAATGAACTTTTTGCACAATTCCATCAACATGTGGTTGAAAATGACCATAATGTTGATGTGATAACTTCAAAGTTCATGGACATCCGAGGAATGTCTATAAGAATTGAGATATTTTCAAAGAGGCAATGAACAACAATGAGGTGCTAACAGAGGATGTAGCAATTGGCGAGGCCCGTCACGAGTACCAACGTCGCTACACCCGACAATTTGTTCAGTTTCAATGTGGTAAATTTCGAGAAACCATGTCTGGTGATAATTTGCTCATCCTTAATTCCGTACTTTTATTTTAGTTAAGCCCTTTTTATTTAATTAAGTTTTTTTAGTAATGTAATTTTTATTTTAACTATATAATTTTTTATTTTAGTCATGTAACTTTACTATTTAAATTTATAATGTTTAAATAAAGGAATAAATTAGAAATTAATGTGAAATAAATTAAAAAATATATATATGATTTAGAAAGAATTAAAAGGCGACGTACATTTTAACTAGCTATGGCTTTTAGTCCACAGTGAGTCTTTTCATCACACACATTTTCGCACATTTTACTAATAATGAAAATGTAGTATTATTTGTGGTATTATACTATTACCGGCTTTTTCTTTACAACATTTTTCATCATTTTCTCCTATGCAACTTATTGGTATACTAACGACCCCACCAATTATATCTAACAATTTGGTATATGCTACCTCCACAGTCCACAACATATAATAATTTAACAAATACACAGTCCACAACATATAATAATTTAACAAATACAAATACTTTCCAAACTAACTAAAAGCAAATTGTGATACAAGAAGTAGATTGACCAGACCACTCTAGAATCCATTTTTGGAAAAGAAAAGAAAACCAAGTCAATAACCATTTCTTTACCAGTCAACGTCATGACATCTTGCTTTCTACCAAAGGGCAAAGACTGACCCTTTCTTTTTCTTTTTTTTTCTTCTAGATTTGCCGACATGAAGCTTTGAAGGTCAAACGGCTAGTAGCTGGCCTGGCCGTATGTTTTCGACTTGAGGACTTGATGGAATTCAAAGAGAAAACAAAAATAATATTAATTAAGACTTTATGCAAGTACCATAATAAAGTCAAAAGCTTCTACTCATTCATCATCTTCACGTAAATAGTAAATAAAACAAGACATTAGTGCAACCCCACATGCACCGGAATTTTTTTCTCACTTTTTTTCCTATCAAGTTATTGTCTTCCTCTTCTCTACATTATAACTACCAATCAAGTTACTTTCTCATTCCTTCGATCAGTGTTAAGGTAGCGTTCGTTTTATGGAATGGAATTCAGATAGAACTGGAATTCAACTTCTTATTTATTCGTTATAACAAAAAAATGAATTGTAATTTAACAACATACGGATGAGAATCTACATTTTAATTATGTAGAGATTCGATTCTATTTTATGAAACGAACATATCTAAAATCCAAATCCAAATCAATTATAGTTCTCGCACAAATTCTAATTCAAATTTCATTACAATCTATGAAACGAACGCCACCTAAAATTTCTTAGAGGTAAACACCACATATGGTTTCTTATTATTTACATTTTTCTTTTAGAGGTTGTATGTTCTTCATATACCTTTACTGTTTTTTCGATCTTGTCTAAGCGTTTGATTTCCTTTTTTCGCTCTTGTCTAAGCGTTTGATTTCCTTCCATTCCGACTGCAGAGGAGTGTTAGATCATATAATATATTAGTTAAGGGTTATTGCTATACCGTTACCATAATTATCTAGTTTATGATTTGATTAGCTTTTTAATGTAGTTATCCTCATTGAATCCATATATATAGTTGGTTAATTTCATATAGGTTATCTTAATTCTATACCCAAAAGATAGATAGTAAAGACCTAGACCCCCAAAAAGATATCAAGTTACCCATATCCTTGAGCCCAATCTAAGAATGTAAGCATCCACTCAAGTCAATCACAAATGTGATGGGTTTCTTTTATGTGTCGTTGGGCCTAGTTTGTGTTTGGTATGGACCAGTCCAGTCCAGTAGAATAATGGGTTATATACCCACGTGTGTGTTTAAAAGGTCCAGTCAATGTTTGTTTCTATTTTATTGAGTCTTCCGGTTTTGTGCGAGTCTTAGGAGTTGGTTCTACTTTTCTGGTGAACGTTAGTTTGTAGGCAATATATAGCCAGTTGGTTGTTGAATAAAGCATCGTGAGTTTATGTGTTAATTTGTGATATCATCTTGAGCTCTTTCAAGTGGTATCAGAGCAAACTACACAAAGAGAGAGAGAGAGAGAGAGAGAGAGAGAGAGAGAGATCACTTTCACGAGAGTAAGAGAGAAGATGGTTGAGGAATCGAGCAATTTTCAAACAGTGAGTGTGCCAAGGTTTGATGGTGACTACGATCACTGGAGTCTTGTCATGGAGAATCTTCTCAGTTCGAAAGAATTCTGGACGGTGGTTGAAGAAGGGTGCACGACACCAAGACCAGGAGTGGATATTACAGCCGCTCAACGAGCAAGTGCAGATGCTAAGCGGCTTCAGGATTTGAAGGCTCGAAACTATCTGTTTCAGTCAATTGATAAGCACATCTTGAAGACAATCACCTAGAAGAACACGGCAAAACAGATCTGGGATGCTATGAAGATCCGGTATCAAGGAATGCACGGGTTAAACGTGCACAATTACAACGGCTCAGAAGGGAGTTTGAGACTCTAGAGATGAAGCCTAGTGAACCAGTCACTGATTACTTTGGAAGAGTTATGGTAATTGCAAATGACATGAGGGTGTGTGGAGAAGACAGGCCTGATGTCAAAATTGTTGAAAAAATCCTTAGAACGTTGACAGAGAATTTCAACTTTGTGGTGGGTTCGATTGAAGAATCTAAGGATTTGGATGAGATGAGTGTCAATGAATTGCAAAGTTCCTTGTTGGTGCATGAACAGAAGCTTCATCAAAAGGTTCCAGGGGAGCACGTGCTAAAAGCCGATCTTGAACCCGTTGGTGGAAGAGGTCGGGAACGCGGTAGGTTTGGTTCTAGCCGTGGTAGAGGACGAGGAAGAGGGCGTCGCTCGTTCGACAAATCGACAGTGGAGTGCTACAAATGTCACCAAATTGGACATTTTCAATATGAGTGTCCCACTGGTGATCATTCTGTGAACTATACTGAACATGATGCAAATGAAGAACTACTCTTGATGGCCATGGTTGATAGTGTGACAGAAAAGAAAGAATGGACATGGTTTCTTGATTCGGCTTGTTCAAATCATATGACGGGAGGAAAAGAATGGTTTGTGCAGTTAGATGAAACTTACAATCACACGGTGTGGCTCGGTAACGACTACCGACTAAAAGTGAAGGGTTTGGGTGAAATACGAATCTGCGTAGAAGGAATAACTCATGTAATTACTAATGTTTATTATATACCTGAGCTCACATCAAATCTTTTAAGTATTGGTCAGTTGCATGAAAAAGGAATTACATTTGTTGTGCAAGAAGGAATGTGTAAGGTGTATCACCCTCAAAAAGGTTTTGATTATGTCTTCTAGAATGACAGGAAATTGAATGTTTCCTGTCCAAGCCATATCAAAACCTTATTCATCAACTTGTTTACAAGTTAGTGAAAATGATACTGGTTTATGGCATAGTCGATTTGCTCATGTGAATCACAAAGCACTAAGGACCATGCAGTACAGGCAGATGGTCAAAGGTTTGCCAAAGGTTGCTAAGAAGACTAAAGTTTGTGAGACATGTGCTGTGGGCAAGAAACAAAGAGTGATGATACCAAAGAAAAGTGATTGGCGTGCAACTAAGAGACTACAGCTAATCCATACAGATATGTGTGGTCTAATCACACCAGCATCCCAAACCGGTAAATGTTATGTTCTCGTTTTAATTGATGATTATACTCCCAAAACTTGGGTGTATGTTTTGTCATATAAGGGAGAAACTTTTGAAGCATTTACACGCTTCAAAGCTATGGTAGAAACAGAAACCGGGTCCAAGATAAAATGTCTTCGAAGTGACAGAGGAGGAGAGTTTACATCGAAGGAATTTAATGAATTTTATGAAATTCATGGCATCAAAAGACAACTAACAACAGCCTACACTCCTCAACAAAACAGAGTGGCAGAGCGCCGTAATCGCACCATCATGAATATGGTTTGTTGTTTGTTAGTAGAGAAGTCAATGCCAAAGTATTTTTGGGCTGAAGCCACTAAGTGGGCCTGTCACGTATTGAATCGATGCATTAGTCGAAGCTTAGATAATCAGGTACCAGAAGAATGTTGGTCAGGATCTACACCAGCAGTTGATTATTTTCGTGTGTTTGGTTGCATTGGCTATGTTCATATACCATATCAGCTAAGAACCAAACTTGATGATAGAAGTCGAAAATGTGTTATACTCGGAGTTAGTGCTGAATCGAAGGCATACCGATTGTATGATCCCGTGCAAAAGAAAATTGATATTAGTCGTGATGTTGAATTTGAAGAGGATGCGAAATGGGACTGGAGTGAGAAGGATTTGGAAATGAGAGACCTGATCATTGGCAATAAGAATGAAGTAAGCAGTACACCAATACATGAAGAAGATACAAGCTCACCATTGGAAGATCAAGATCATGTGGATCCTACTCCAACAGATACAACAACTGCAGGTACAAACTCTAATAATGGTGTCTCTAATGAATTTATTAATGTTGACAACAATGAAATTGAGACACAAGCTAAACCCTCAACAAGAGTTCGCAAAATTCCAGCATGGATGGAAGATTATCATTCAGGAGAAGGTCTATCAGATGAAGTGATTGAAGGAGTGGGGTTTGCTATGTATAGCACATCAGATGATCCCGCCACCTATAAAGAGGCAAGTAAAGAAGAAAAGTGGGTGACAGCAACGGATACTGAATCAAGGCTATTGAGCAGAATAGCACATGGGATCTTGTAGAAGCACCAATGGGGGTAAAGCCAATTGGGGTCAAATGGGTATTCAAAACTAAATTCAATGCTGATGGTAAAGTCGACAAGTACAAAGCCAGGCTCGTTGTAAAAGGGTATGCACATAAAAAGGGTGTTGATTATAATGAGGTGTTCGCTCCCGTTGCTCGCTGGTACACCATTCGAACATTACTTGCTATAGCAGCTCAAAGAGATTGGAAGGTTTTTCAGTTGGACGTAAAAAGTGCATTCTTGCATGGAGAGCTTAAAGAATTGGTGTATGTTGAGCAACCTGCAGATTTCATCAAGAAGGGTGAAGAAACAAAAGTTTATAAGTTGAACAAAGCTCTCTACGGTTTGAAACAAGCTCCTAGAGCTTGGTTTAACCGAATAGAAGGTTATTTCCTACGAGAAGGTTTCAAGAAAAGCAAGTATGATCATACGTTGTTTATCAAACGTGTTTAGCATAAGGTAATCATAGTAAGTTTGTATGTTGATGACTTGATTTATGTTGGAAACGATACTATGATGTGTGCAGCTTTCAAAAGATCTATGCAACAAGAGTTTGAAATGACGGATCTTGGAGATATGAGATTTTTTCTTAGGATAGAAGTTCAGCAAACACCTACTGGAATCTCTTTTTGCCAAAAGCAATATGCAAGGGAAATTCTAGAAAGGTTTCATATGTGGGAAGGCAACTCGGTTAACAATCCTATTGTCCCGGGTACTGTTCTCACTAAGTTTGGAGTAGGGGAGGAGGTTGACTCAACCACATATAAAAGATTAATTGGAAGCTTGATGTATTTGACAGTAACACGACTCGATTTGATGTATGTGGTAAGTTTGTTGTCGAGGTTTATGGAAAGCCCGAGAAAAGAACACTTGATGGCTGCAAAACGAGTTCTAAGGTACCTAAAAGGCACATATAACTATGGATTAGTATATGAAAGGCATTCTGTTAACAAACTCGCAGCATACACGGACATCGATTATGCAAGGGATGTTGAAGATCGGTGATGTACTTTAGGATATATATGCATGTTCAGCAAGGCTGCAATATGCTGGAGCTCACGTAAACAAGACATTGTTACTCTATCTTCGATGGAGGCGGAGTATGTGCAGCCACTTCTTGTGCGTGTCATTGTGTTTGGCTAAAGGGTCTGCTGGAAGATTTGGGAGAAAAGATAAGTGGACCTTTGGAAGTGTTATGTGACAACAGTTCAAGTATCAAGCTGTCAAAGAACCCAGTAATGCATCGAAGAATAAAGCATATTGATGTTCGTTTCCACTACTTAAGAGATCTGGTGAACCAGGATGTTGTGAAGCTTAAATTCTGCAAAACTGAAGACCAACTAGCTGATGTCATGACTAAACCTATGAAGCTTGCCACTTTTGTTCAAATAAGAGAATGGATGGGAGTTCAAGAGATTAAACCGGAAAAATGAGACATGCTTTGGTTTAGGGGAGGATTTGATGGGTTTCTTTTATGTGTCGTTCAGCCTAGTTTGTGTTTGGTATGGACTAGTCCAATCCAGTAGAATAATGGGTCATATACCCACGTGTGTGTTTAAAAGGTCCAGTCAATGTTTGTTTCTATTTTATCGAGTCTTCCGGTTTTGTGCGAGTCTTAGGAGGTGGTTCTACTTTTCTGGTGAACGTTAGTTTGTAGGCTATATACATATAGCCAGTTGGTTGTTGAATAAAGCATCGTGAGTTTATGTGTTAACTTGTGATATAATCTTGAGCTCTTTCAAAATGTTTGAGAGTTGTCTAACAACTATTTACACGCTTAGTACATGTGGTTTACTTATTTTATCATTTTCATACATATTTATGTGAAATTACACAATTGGTATCGATTTTTACAAATGATTTCATCACTAGCACCACATATACTAACAACGTAATTAATTATACAAATGGGTTCACCATTAGTACACCACATGTACTAATAATGACGGAGCTTGAACAAACATATCAGGGCCCCAAAGTAAGGAAACCCAATTCAGAAGTGGCCAGACTCAATACGTATAAAATTTTCAAACAAAATACGCATTCCAATAGTTATTTTGGGCGAGGGCCCAACACTCCAATGGTTCTCGGTATACTCGACTGAACACCCCATGCCGCTAGCCACTCTCCGCAACGAACGGAGTGGTGCTTGTCGAGAATTTATACACAAAGAGATCATGAGCACGCATTGCAACGAATAATTGAAGATGAATTTATCTGAAAATGTAACTTTCAATGACGATCATTTCAGTAGTAATTTTATTTTATATAAAGAACTGATACTATTTTTTTAAATAAATAATTTTATTATATAGGTATTTTGAGTTATATTTATTTTAAATTTAACATGAAAATTAGTTGTGAGATGGGAAGCTTACGAAACGTGTAGCATGTTCTATGATTTGGTATGTTATGGCAAATAAAAAGCATGCACTAAAATATATGTGCACAAAACGAGTGTTTTTAGAACTTGGAACTGGGTATGAACCTGGTCTGAATTTGGTCAACAAAGTTAATAACCGGGTAGGGTAGGAATCGGTTCCAGATATATTTGGTTTTTTCACTGGGTTTTTTTCAGGTTTTGGCTGGTTCGCGTCCGGGTAACGGTGGAACCGGTTTGATGTTGGTTCCGGTTTGGTTCCTTTTGCTAAACCCAGGCATGGAACGGATTTGTACCCGAAGGTCGGGTAGAAGCCACTGTCGTGTCGGGTTTGGAATCGGGTTTTTATGTACCTCTATATAAATGAAAGAAAACTGATATGTGGTCATGTGGAAGCCTTTTTGAAGTTGTTAGTTTGACGACTAGACTGAACGTCTATGTATAATCCACGGATTCCATGCTATAGGGTTAATTGCCAAAATCATCCCTGTAGTTTGAGTCAAAATGCTTAAATGATACAAAATCTTTTTTTTCCTCACCCGGATCCATGAGTAGAGGGAAGATAGAAAAATTTCTAATGGAATTGTGACGTGAACTTGAAGTGTCCAGATTCATAGGTGCGACAAGGGTGAGAATCAAGGATGACCATTATGGTTAGGAGTATACACGAGAAAAAGACAAGGAACGGATATACAATAGTTTGTTCGGTTGGTGATTATCGAGAAATAGATTCCACACACAGTTAAATGCAAGGCCGTCTCCGAAAACGCTTTGGTCCTCAAGGGCCTAGATCGAGTTACAAAAATGGGCTCCAAATTAATAAGTTACAAATAAGATAAGAAACTGATTATTGTTATAATAATAACCAAAACAATACCATGAATTTTGGAAAAAAATTTAACCTTTCAGCTTCGGAAATAAAGTCTCACAATCGTTGTACTTCTTTTCTTGTTTCACCAAAACACCTTCTTAGTTTAATTATTATTAGGTTTAGGTATAAAAAAATGGGCCTAAAGTTTAGAAATGAGCTTTATACGCAGATTGCCCTTTAAAAAAGTCTATAGATAATTTTTAACAAAAATAAGTTTGGACCTCCAAGAATGATGGGCCCAGATCAGTTGCCTACCCTGTACTGGGCCTAAGACGGGCCTGCCTAAATGCACATAAGATAAGAGTAGGCGGTGAATCATGAGCTCATATATGGATGAGTGGTCGACCAATTTGTATATACAATGACCCGACCAATTTGTTCTAACAAATTGGTAATGTTACATCCAAACCTAAAAGCATAATAAAAGTCAAATAGTTTATCAAAAGCAAACCAGTTCAATGTCCCATCCATTCAAGTAGCATCTAGAATCCTGACTACAAAAAACTTCAAAGTTCAAAACTCTAGTTTGCCCATAAAAAATGGTGTACGCCACCGCTAGGCATCCCTCACTTACGGGCCCCACAACTAACATGATAGGTAAACCATCTGTTCAAGAGTAAATCAATTGTAGTGGCGAAGCTTGAACTTTTAGATGGTTGGGACCGAAAGCCATAAAACCCATTTTTTTTCCAATCGGTCCCGAACTCAATATATGCAAAATTTTCGGACAAAAACAGGAAAATTACACTACTAAGCCAAAAAACGATGGTCGCGGCCCTTCTTAATCTTCGCTCTTGATCAAATGATGGAGCACTATCTCAGGTTCTTTTTCATCTTTGCTCTTGGTATAAATGATGTCATACACACAATTCATATTTATGCTTAATTAGCTTGGAGGATAAACTAGCTATTTGCAATTGCAGCCTTTAGGGTATGTTTGGCAATGAGCTTTTACGAGCTTCAAGCTTCAAGCTTTTAAGAAAAAGCTCTTACTCAATAAAAAGCCTTGTTTGGTTGAAGGAGCTGGAAGCTTTTAGGTTAGAGAAAAAACTCTATAGTGAAAAGCTACTAGTACTAGTTTTTAAGAAAAAGCACTACTAGCTACAAGCTTTTAATTAGTAAATGACACAAATACCCATTCTATTTTAAAAATAAAATAAAAACCTTTTTTACAAGTTTTTAATTATACCCATTTTGGTCATTTTATACATTTTATTAAAATCTTCGGCTACTCTGCCAAACACCAAAATATATTTAAAAAGCTTTCAGCTACCAACTTCCAGCTAACAGCTTGCAGCTACCAGCCTCCAGTTAGTTTTGCCAAACATACCCTTAAAAGAAATAACTACCGACTCACTAACGCTCCGTTCCCGAGTTTACTCGAGAACACGGCGTAAGTATCACTAGCTAGACTTGAAGAAAACTAACCCACGAAGTAGAGATGCACAACACGGGTCAGGTAGGGTAGGAACTGGTTCCCGTTTGATTCCGAAACCAGGTTTTTTGCGCACCACTACCACTAAGCATTGACCAACTATTCAACTAACAATGCAAATTCGATCTTACTACTGGCTGCAATACCAACTTCCATCACTTGGATGCATGGATGTGACATAAACAACCTCTTTTGTTTCAGCCATTTTCCGATAGGTTGGTCTTTAATTGGTTAAATCTCTGTTGACGAATACGTGATCGGACAAAAGGAACTGGTGGGTCTGGATGCGGTTAGGCCCACGTCAGAAAAGCTTGATCAGATTAAGGCGCGTAAGAAAGCCCGCCCAAGATAGACAAAAGTCATGCCGACAAATGATGCTGACCTGTAGAGTTCAATGTCGGGTATGCTTGAAGTCTCCCTGTAGAAATGTAAAATCATGTTTCAAAAGTGAGGCAAATTGAGTACTCTGTAAATCGAACCGTTAAGAATCTTAGTGCGCGTTGGTAAAAATTCGCCTACAGATTGGACGATGAGTTAGTAGGGATACATCCCACATTTCACGTGTCCCACCTAGGCCAAGTGTTTAGCGGATAAAAATGCGCATGTACCATTGAATGACGTAGAAATTTAATCTTTTTAGATCATCCTCGATTGTCAAAGCATTTAACGCATGGCAGACTACCGTTCAGTTCCAGTTCGCCTAGTGTGTTACGGTTTACACTTATTTTCTAACCTATTTGTTTCACGTCTTAGGCTTAGACCGAGACATGTTCTCAAGCAAGCTTAAACAACTGTGTAAACTGCTCTAATTAAAAAGGTATTCAATATCATAAATTTGAATGTTTCACCCTCCTAACCTGCTTAATGAAGAAACTAATGGTTATAAAAATCACAACTAGTCTCCGACGGGTCGCTGATTAAGATGATCAGCCCTCTACTGATTAATTTCCAGTTAATCACTAAAAAAATCGCTAGTCGTCCAACCGGTGCTAATCGGACCATATCACCCTAGCCGGAGCAATTCCCAGCCAAATTGCAGGCCTATATCCGGCCAAATCGGTCAAGTTACCTCAATTCATACAAAACAAGAGTGGCATGTGATGATATTGATGATTTCTAATCCCGTTTAACGTTAGAAACTAAAATCATTGCAAGAATCTAGTATTTGTGATCATATATAACACGTTAACAATAGAAAATAGAGTTTGTGGCAACCAAGCCTCCATCTGAGTATAACTTAAGCTAGAGACCTACCTGCTTCGCTTCTAGCTGAACCTGTCACGACCTGTTGCTAACCTTTTTTTCATTGTAGTAAGTCGGTACACTTTACAATGATCTAAAAAATACACGGAAGAGGAAGACTGTCATCTACCAAGCAGGACACACAGTTAGACGCTTGTACAGATGATTAAACAGCGTACAGTTTCCATGAGCATGCAAAAACATGCTAAATTTACAGAAAAAAAAAAGTCTATCAAAACAGAACGAATTATCATACAGATACCCTCACAGCGCATCACGGGCAGCAATTCGACATGTTATAGCGTCTCCCAGGGTTGATATGCCCAGTTCTACTGCTGTTATTTTGAAGTGCTGTTGAACGTAAAACAAAATACGATTACTATTTTATGCAAGGTCAAATACCCAAACTAATCGAAAAAGAACTTTATGCCACACATGACACACCCTAACCATATATGTAAAGAAGGTGGGAATTTCGACCCAAGCACTATTGAATGGATCGATTTACGTTACCATATTACCTTTAGTCGGTCATGACAAGTTAGTGTATGTTTAATACTTACAGCTTCTTACACAACTAGCCCGCCTGACCATTTATCACATCTAAATAGTTGATGAAGGGTGGTTCCTCAATATTCACTATCAAGTATTGAAACTGCATTTTGTACAACAAACTTATTGACATGACGCACACGCACCTTTTGTATTTGAGGCTTGTTTGCTTTTCCTTCCAACTCTTCTAAATCAATTTCCTTGCCTTTAATAAGTGTTTTCATGGCAGTCATCTAAACAAACAACAAATCATCCTTAGTGCACTCATAACTAATAAAAAAACAAATTAATATAAACTCATTCAGTGGCAGGATGACATCACCTCTTCTTCAGAAGCACCAAACCGAGCAACAAGAATGTACGTGGTGCTATCAGATATCCCACAACGTTTTAACGACTCAGAAATCTGGTTGAAAGCAAATATGTAACATAAATTAATTATAAACAACATATTAAGAAAATAAAGTCAACATATTTAAATGATGTTACAGTAAAAGAGTTATTACATGTTTAGAGCCCGAGTAGTTATAAACAAGCTCAGAATGAAGGGTACGAGTAGTCAACAAATCCCTTGATTTAGCTACTAGTGTTTTATGAGCAGCCGCTAAAACGGGAAAGATATCTGGAATCTAAGAGTCATGTAAACAAATTCGTGTTAAAGACTAAATATCTGAGAAATTCCTATGAAAAGGTCTTTTAACGTATGTTTACCAAAGACGCATTGAGAAGGGCTACTTCAGGCTCTAGCGTTCCGGCTTGCATCAGCTCCAAAAGTTCCCTTGCAAGTATCAAAGTGTATTTTAGAAATTAGACAACCGCAATATTACATCTAACATTAACCAGGTTTCTTTAGCGTTTACTAAAGTCATTCAAAACATTTCTATGACTACAACAACCACTGAAAGTTTCTTTAACATTTTTAAAAACATTGCACAACAACTGAAAATTTATAAAACTTTTGAGTGGTTTTATAGCATAGTTGTCAAAGGCGTAAAGCGCACTCAAGGCGCTTTGGTACTGCCTCTCGCCTAGGCGAGAAGCGCAAATAAAGCGTGGGCTTGAGAAAAAAAAAGCGCATCTCAAAACAAAAAATCTTCAATCTCTTCTAAAAAGTGTCGCATTTTTTACATAGCATATAAAAATATGATGAATCGTAGTCAGACGTTCACAGAATTGGTCAAATGTCATTCACAAAACAAAGTTGTTAAGACTACATAACTACTAAAAACACAACAGTTTGGGAAATGAATGTTAGCCCAGACCATATATAACACACGACGAACAAAACAACATTTTGCGGAAACTCCCACGACTCTTTCAATATTAACAACAAAAACCACAAATTAGAATGACCCTAGACACTCTATCTATACCGAGAAAACTTGATATAACAACTAACCCATATCAAATCCTACAATTACTCAAACCCCTTTAAATAACTAACTAAAACAATCAATAAATAACAAACCTACGCTAATTCAATCAACTCAGTAGCTCTTATATGTAATAATATTAACCCAACAATGAGAACATTAAACAGGGTAAACTATGAGTAACTGAAGAGACGCATACAGTAGGTCAAGATTAACAAAGTAATAACAAGGTCGATAAGCTAATAATAAATAAATATTGAGTGGATAGAATAGAAAGAATACTTCGAATTAGCAACGTCTGTGAAGAGAGCAACTGAGAGGGTTGTTCCAGATAGCTCATAAACCTTCATATCTGCAAGAAAGCTGTCTGCTTGTTGGCTGTGCTAAATTTGTGCTTTGAAAATGAGAATTAGGGTTTAGAGCCTCAATTTTGTTTTTTTTTTTTTAATATAAATTTATGCTTTGAAAATGAGAAAACAGAGAAAAGTTATAAGTCACAGTTTGTAACTTATGGGATTAATAAACTTTTGAGGTGGAAAAAGTCATAAAGAGAAAAGGAGAAGGTGAGCCAAACATGCTCTAAAGTGTAAAGATAACCAATACGCCTTCGTCCTCGGGCTTTTGATAGCTTTGAGTCTCTGGCTCCGACCAGGGTCCAGCAGGTTATACATAGTAATGTCTCGATTCTGGGAGACAAAGCTTTGTTTTCAGTAGAGTAGAGTTTGCTATACAGAAATAGGTGGGAAAGCAGTTTATTACCCGTCTACCAGCTATTTTGTATTTTGATGTAATGTTCGTTATTACGGAATGAAAGAATCTAAGAAACTTTTATTTTCAGAAAAAAAAAATAGCAAAGCAATGTTTTCGGATTTTTTTTTTTTAGATAAGATCAATACATGACAATTACTAAGATTGTAACGGTCAGACCGGCACCGTAACATCAACCGGTCCATTTCGTATTAAGGACCGTTTCAGCACATGGCCGGCCGGTTGGACCATGGGCCGGAGGTAGGCAAGGTCGGACCGGATCTGTAGTTTTAGGGTTAGCGGATTCTAAGAGATGTCCGATTGTTTTTGAACCGGACATGAAAGAGTAAGGTGCTGTTTGTTTTTTCTGTAGGAAAATGTCTGCAGTCTGCGGACCACATCTGCAGACATCTGCAGGAGAAGAGGTGGACCAAAGGTCTGCAGTCTACAAGAAGAAGACTGTTTGTTTGTTAATGTCTACAGGCTGCTGAAATAAACTGAAATTTAAATAAACTGATTTTAACAACAGTCTGGTGGTAGACAGTGGTGGTGGTGGACGGTGGTGGTGGACCATGATGGTGGTGGATGGTGGTGGTGGACGGTGGTGGTGGTGGACTGTGGTTGGTGGTGGTAGACGGTGGTGGTGGTGGGTGGTGGTGGACCATGGTCGTTGTGGTGGGTGGCGGTGGTGGACCGTGTTGGTGGACGGTGGTGGTGGTGGTGGGTGGTGGTGGGTGGTGGTGGACGGTGGTGGTGGTGGTGGACCATGGTGGTGGTGGATGGTGGTGGACCGTGGTGGTGGACTGTGGTTGGTGGTGGTAGACGGTGGTGGGTGGTGGTGGTGGGTGGTGGTGGTGGGTGGTGGTGGTGGGTAGTGGACGGTGGTGGTGGACCGTGGTGGTGGGTGGTGGTGGGTGGTGGTGGGTGGTGGTGGACCGTGGTGGTGGACCGTGGTGGTAGTGGACCGTGGTTGGTGGTGGTGGACCGTGGTGGTGGGTGGTGGTGGTGGTGGTGTTGGGTGAGGAGAAGAGAAATGGAGAGGACCTTTGAAGACCTTAGAAGACTTTGGAACAAGTCTGCACCAAGAAGAGGTCAGGAAGACCTTTTTGAGTGAAAGGTCTTCCAAATAACAAACAATCTGCAGACCCCAAACGTCTGCATGCGTCTACGTGATGCAGATAAAAGAGGTAAAAAGTGCTTCTGAGCAAAAAACAAACAACACCTAAGAATGAAAGAAACGTGCCACTTACCTGAGAAAAATGGCTGCAAGTCTGCAACTGAGATGAATCTATGGTTAATCACTATATTTGAATTTTGGGCTGGACTATATTTACCTTAAGCGCATTACGTTGAGTTTTATAAAATAGTAACAAATAAACTCTGCAATAGAGGTGTACAAAACGGCTTACCGGTTCCGTCCCGAACCGGTTTCATCGGTTCGTAAGACCGGTTTCGGATAACGATTTCAATTTTGGTTCTTAATCGTTTTTTTTTTCACGCACAATTAGAAAAAAAATATATAGGCCGATAAGACAAAAAAAAAATAAACATAAAAATACGACTTTTATAGCACATTACTTCAACTCGAAATATGAAATACATAAAAACATAATTCGAAATATTACACTCATTTTTTTTAATCTTCGTCCGAACTACCTTGGCGCATCGAAGCATCATATGCGAGTTCTTCGTCCGATAGGGTTCACTTAGTCTTTCCACCTCTTTGTCGTGTATTCTTTGTTCAAGTTCGGTTTGGTCTTCAAGAGATGTTTTATGTTGTACTCGATCCACCACGTCCAAGTGATCTTTTAAGCATATGCACATCTCTAACGATTCGGGAATTAGCTTTGTTCTTCGTATCGATAGCACCCAGCCACTAAGAGAAAACGACGAATTCGAAGCTACCATAGGAGCTTGGACATTTAGTAGATCACGGGCTATAGCGGAAAGGATATGAAATTCAGATTGTTTTCCTTTCTATCAAGCCAAGATATCAAAATTTTCAAATTCGGTGGCGGTGAAAGTCACCGTAAAATTCTAGCATTTATACCTTGCAAGCTCGCTATTTGGGGCTTCACCCTTTGTCTTTTAGCCGTTTGGCTTTTCACAATATTAAACAAATTAATTTTAAGGTTACCTCCGCTCGAGCTAGTACGACTTCCTTCCCCTTCCATTGATCCCTTTTGCATTTGCAAGTTGGAACCATATTTTCTAAATAAGTATGATACAATTCTTGCAAATCTTTATCAAAAGTATTTTTCATGATGGTTGCCCAAATCTGGTTTTGTAATATAAACCTCCGTCGCATTTAAGCACAGGTGTAAAGCCAAGACACAAATAAAAACATATAGTATTTCTTCAAAATATTTTAGAAAATTTTCAACCATTGGTGCGTGCCATTTTCTCAAACAATTCACTTTTTCATCAAAATCATATATTGTATTTTGAACCATTAAATATAACTAGTCAGGTGCCCGCACGTTGCGTCGGGAAACAACATTTAGTTAACATGTGCATTATGTGTTGTACTTCAAGCAATTATACTGTAAAACTTAAATTTAAGAGGTAGATAAGAAATGCATTATAATATAGTATAGATGATTTCGGTTCATTTTCGTTTGATTTCGTTTCGGTTATTACTTAACCATAACATGTCATTTTTAAATTAAAAAAAAAAATATATATATATATATATAGCAATACTATACCCAAATTAAAGAGAAAAAATGTTCGTTTATACGATGTAATAATATTATGAAAATATTAACGTATAAAAAAATAATGGACGTTTAAAAATCGTGGGGTAGTTGGTTAAAATGAGAGTGAAAAGTGTAATTGTTATTTAAATAAAAAAAAGTTGAGTAAAGTTGAGGGGAAAATGTGTAAATATTGTATAAAAGACATATTTGCCCTTAAAAAGTAGTTAACATATGCATTGTGTATTGTACTATAAGTAATTATACTTGTAAAACTTAAATTTTAAGAGGTCCTTGTGAAATGTATTATAAGATAGTATAGATCTTGCAATGCTTCGTTACTAGTTGGATAATAAGCCCCCGATAATTTTGTAGTAGCGTTTTTAAAAACCTCAAGAAATTCCGTAAGTTGTTCAATACAATCCCAACCTGCATTAGGAAATTTCGTAGCTCGACTACGCCTAGCAAGCCTATTATGAAAATGTTGTAAAGTTTGTTTTTGTTTCAAAGCACTTTCGAACATTGTAAAAGTCGAATTCCACCTAATCGGCACGTCCCAATTCGAACCTAAGAAGGGACGGTTCGTATCCATACAATATGTTTTATATTTTCTATATCGTTCGCGACTTGTTTTAAAAACTTCATGTTACATAAATCGAAAACTCTTTTTGAAGTCTTCAACAATGGGAATTCCGAGCTCATCTTTCTACAATGTGCCTTTTGAAGGCCATTCGACAAAAGACACAAGTCGAAAAAACCCGTTTTCTTGACCAAAATTTTGGCTTTTCGTGTAGTCTCAAGAATACAAACAACAATGGGATCGCTTGAGGAACCAGTTAGGGATGGGTTTGATGAAGTCATGGAATGGTGTAACAAAGAAGCAAAGCAAAAAAAAAATGGGTGAATACAATTGCGTTTTTTTGGTTTTTCGGGTTCATTTTTTTTCGTTTTTGCGTGTTGCGATCAACCCAAAACATCTAAAATCTATGTATACTAACTTGGGGTGGCAAAATGGTGATTTAGGGGCAAAATTAACGGTCAGATCGTTCAAACAATAATAACCGGTTCCAAACCAGTTTTTTTTGTTCGATCCAGAACCGGTTCGTGTAGGAACCGGTTCGGTCCGGTTTTGTGAGAAAAATAGGGAATCGATGCTAGAACCACCGGTTTGTATATGAAACCGCACCGGTTCGTGTAGGAATCGGTTTGGGCTGGGTTTACCGATTTGAGTCCTAGAACCGGTTTTTTTGTACACATCTACTCTGCAAATACATTATTAGGACTTACCATTTTTCGCGTCTACCAATTAGATGATTACACGTGTAAAGTTATCAGATGCCTTGATTTTTAAGGTCTCTGCGTAGAGGCGAAGCTTATTTATGGCCCAAGGGGGCCCGACCCCCACCGATTTTTGGCGCAGTGGTGGAATTTTGCGATTTTCGTAGGTAAATTGAGTTCGAGTTGAGTTCAGCCCCTACCGATTTGATATTCCGGCCACTACCGATCGAAAAAAAATGAGTCCGACCCCACCGATTTGAGAACCAAGCTTCGCCACTGTCTCTACGTCTACACTTTAAACTCGAGGCTGTTATTTTGACAAATAAAGCCAAACCTTAAAATTAAAGCGTCTGAGAACAAGGTTGGGACCTTATGCGTCTAAATAACAGCCTTGAGTCTAAAGTATAAACGTTGGTACCTTAAAAATCAAGGCTTCTGAAAACATTATACGTGTAATCATCTAATTGGTAGACATGAAAATGATCGGTCTCTAATGTATAGACGCATCAGATGTTCATTTTGGTTTTTTTTTTTTTTTTTTGGGTCAATTTTCCATTTTGGTGATATTTCCCATTGATTAAATCAGTGAAATCCTTTTTCTTTTTTTCCATAAAATGAGTTTCACACATGATCATCTTATGAACTCAGTATGTGTGTTATACATTTATACTGCATGAAATTACCAATCTTCCAACTAGTTATAGAATAACAAACATACAAATATATATAACACATTACTTCAATTAAAAAAAAAAGGTACAAACGAGATACATGTTTTTATAAAGATTCAAACTCATTATAGGTAGTTAG
The DNA here is from genome assembly GCA_030844895.1 of Ambrosia x helenae. Taxonomy (NCBI): domain Eukaryota; kingdom Viridiplantae; phylum Streptophyta; class Magnoliopsida; order Asterales; family Asteraceae; genus Ambrosia; species Ambrosia x helenae. Next base: position 9,577,465 of record CM061234.1, read on the forward strand.
GATCATGGAGATTTAAACCTTCACTTCACCTTTAGTACCACCATATAAAGGACTATTATAGTTTTCATCACAAACCAACTTATACATTTAGAGTAACAATATTTAAGTCTTCATGTTTTGAGTCATCATCGTCATAAATTCATCCATATCAATCACACCATCTTTGTTAGAATCAACAACCCTAACCATTTTTTGACAATCTTGCAAGCTACACCTCTCTCCAAGCCTCTTCATCAACTCGTAAACTTCCTCAACGCTTATCTTCCCGTCCCCATCCAAATCAAACGTCCTAAACGCCCTTTGGACATCTATTGCCTTCACTCCGCCACCCTTCTTTTGCACCTCCATAAACTCCTTGAAATCGATAAAACCATCACCATCCAAATCCGCAACCTCAAATATCTTTTGTACGTCCCTATCTGTACCCCCTTGTCTTAGTGCTCTCATTATAGCCTTGTATTCGCTCCTTGATATCTTACCATCTTTATCGCGATCAAACTTGTCAAAAACACGCCTCATCTCTGACATGTTTGGTTGGAACATAGGCAAGCCAGAAGGTTGTCGATCACTACCAGAGAACATCCTAGATGGCTTACGAAGGTACTTACGCTTTGAGATGTTGTATTGCATGTCAAGAAAGCTTGTATTCGACATTGTTTCGATGCTTAGGCTTTAGATGGTTAGCTATGAAATTTTATAGCTGAAAATATCAAAATACCGAAGGTAGGGATGGCTGTTTAGATGCCTAAGGGTATTGAATGAGTGAATACCATGTGAAGCAACTTGTTGGGAGATAAAAAGATAGAATGAAAGCAAAGCTTGTGTGCATGACAAATGGTCTATAATAAAGTTATTCTTATTCTTTGTGTGATTTAAGAAAGCAAGTATTCCTTTGTTCCATTGGTACCTCAGCTCATAAAATTCCTTCTAACTAAACTTGTTAACAAGTTTGGTAATCTTTCTCTTACCTTTTTAATCATCTTTCATATAAAAAGAGATATGTTATTTACACAATATCAAAAAGGAAGTTTGCACAGCCCTCTACGGCCCGTAGAGGGCTCTACGGGCCGTATAGGGGGTCAGTGTAATAAATGCTCAACCCTCTACGGCCCGTAAAGCCCTCTACGGGCCGTAGAGGTGGGTTGGTCGAGTGCATTTAAACCCTAGACGGCCCGTAGAGGGCTCTACGGCCCGTAGGCAGTACGAGGTACGAGGTCATTGAATGAAGTGTCTGACATTCAGTGTGTCAGTCTGAAAAAGCTAACCCTCTACGGGCCGTAGAGGGCTATACGGCCCGTAGAAAACCTGGTTGTTGGGAGCATTAAACCCTATACGGCCCGTATAGGCCTCTACGGGCCGTAGAGGGTCCAGATATATTCTTCTTCCTTGTCTTCTTTCTTCAGTTAACGAAAGAAAATTTAAAAACGCGGTGCACAAAAATCCGATCGATTCCAAGCTACCACGATGTCTTCGGGTCACTACGGTAATGTTTCGGATGAATGGGAGCATTCGTTTAGCCTATCTCACGTCTCGGAAAGCCTTTTCGGAGCCGTGGTGGAACGTGGTGAGGAGGAGGTTAGCTCCGTTGTTCGCTATGGTGACGGGAATGCACTACCCGATTTGAACCTGCTGCCCGATTTGAACCAGGAGTACGTAGAAGAACCGGGGTCATTTTACTTGCCTCCGCCAAGTCATCCACAGTACGAGGGAGGTGATAACGGTGGCGAGGAACCTGTCCCGGATGTTTCGTACGAAACGAATCAGGTGTGTTTATGAATTTGCACTTGTTTATAATTTAGACCCGTGTATATTTAGACTCGTATATTTAGGGTTTGTGAGATATTTAGACCCGTGTACATATTTAGACTCGTATATTTAGTCCCGTACCTAAATTTGTTTTAGGGTTTGTGAGATTTGAACTCGTATATATTAGTTGTTATTTGAACTCGTAGGGTTTGTGAGATTTGAACTCGTATATATTAGTTGTTATTTGAACTCGTAGGGTTTGTGAGATTTGAACTCGTATATATTAGTTGTTATTTGAACTCGTAGGGTTTGTGAGATTTGAACTCGTAAGGTTTGTGAGATTTGAACTCGTATATATTAGTTGCTATTTGAAGTCGTATATAAATTTTGCAGGTATTCAGGTCTCTTAAAGACCTCACAGAGTGGGTTTATCAAAGAGCAAAAAAAATGGTTACATTACCGTATACTCACGTACTGTCACTACTAGAAAAATACCCCTTTCTTGACGCGCATTGCGCGTCATAAAAGGGTGTTTATGACACACAAAAAAGTGTCAAGGAAGAACATGTCAAGAAAAGTTTATGACATGCAGGCGCGTGTCATCTTTTAACGACACGCATTTATGACACTCCTTTATGACATGCTTTTTTGACACGCATTTATGACACGCTTTCATGACACTCTTTAATGACATACATTCTTGACACACCTTTATGACACTCATTTTGCGTGTCATGGTTTTTTTTTACCTAAAAAAAAAAATTCTGCAATATGGCTAATATCCCTGGATTTATATTTAAATTTATAATTACAAAATCAATAAATTTGATAATAAAACTGCATATATTATATATACCACCAAATCCATTACAATCATTTGTCGAATCCTACCATAAGTATCAAGGTTACAAAAACATTGTGTCAATACATTACATTAGTCGATGAGTAAGGCTAAACATACGGATAATAACTTGAAAATGAAGGTCGAGGCATAACCCGACCATTCTTCACGAACATAATCAATATCCGCATCCGAGTAAGCCTCCACTCCTCCCCAACCTGAGACACAATTAAATTAATAAGATGAAAGGTTAAGGTTCGCGATGGTAATTATACCATTTTAGTTTTTTCGCTTGCTATGGACATATAGTATCAGTTTACTGCAGCCTAAATTATCACAGCGAGTTTACAGGTTACTACAACTTACATCATCACAGCGAGTTTACAAAATGCGCTTACTATGAGCAGTATCAGTCGACTGCAGTGATAGGCTGTTGTGATCCAAAATATTAGCATGGCCTCATGTTGGCTGAAATTCAAAAGTTGCATCTTCTTGTTTAAAGTTCTTTCCTATGTGTGCTTTCCTGCATTTTATAGTTGAATCAGTGACCGTAAGTTTTGTTTTGTTCTTTTGTATTTTAGATTCTTACCCCTGTTCGTGTTGACTGCTACGGTACGGTTAGGCGTCAGTCTTTCTTGCATTATTCAACTCAAAGCCACATAACATAGAGAAGGTGTAGGTGCCAAAGAGTTACTTACACAACAAACAAAAGTATATCAGCGAATATGAACCTAATTGGCCCAAATGAACCATGTTTACCAGCAGTTAATCAATACTTACAGTAGAACCTGGTTGACCAACGACACACCACACAACATTATAATGTTTTGGCTTATTTATTCACAAAAAAGAGATTTCATACAGTAAGCGAAAAAAATAAGGCATTTATCCTATGGCAGTAAGCTCCTTATCAGTGAATTTGAATACCCTAAGATACAAAACCGGTCAAATTTACGGCTTAAAACAGTAACCAAAGCATTTTATTCCAAAATCATTATAGATATATAGGATTTCAATAGCAAGTGATATATGAGTTTAGTATCAAAAGGTGTTTATGACTTCGTCACATGAGTCCTAACATGGAAAATGCATGTTAAACTGTTTACATTTTAAATTTCAAAAGTTGTTGCTTCTTGGTTAAAAAAGCGGTAACGTACCTATGTGCTTTTTACATTGAATCGTACGCCCCAAAGCACGTTAGAATTTTTCAATAAAAATGGAGACATCCATGTAGATATATATTAAACACGAAAAACTATTTTATAATTAACGTATGCATTCTCCTTAGGGAGTAAAGCATCTATCAGACTACATATTGTAATATTAAATACCAATCATAAACATTATATCAAACACCATAATCGTCATCATCACAACCACCACCTTCAAGACAGAAGCAAGTCACCTTAGATGCACAAACAGCTGCGTGAAAGCCGATGGCGGTGGTGTCTGTTGTGGTGGTAACGATTGACTTGCGAGTTTCCACCACCGGTTAAATCGATTGTTCCGATCAACGACAGTCAGTATTCCGGTAGTTTGTAAGGGAAGGGGTTGCTGCGACGATGATCGGTCGACGGCGTTTAATCATTATGATGGAATCAAAGAAGATGAAGATGGATGGGGAGGTTTCTCAAGGTAGGTGTGGGAATGATTGAGCAAAAAGGAAATGACTGGAAAGAGAACGTGAAATAATGTGTAGATAATACTGCATTAAGTGTTTGTACCTTAGAGTACAAAAAAAACTTGCATAAACCACTTGATAATTGTATATATTATTATTATTATTATTATTATTATTATTATTATTATTATTATTATTATTATTATCATAATAATAATATAATATATAATATGACACCAAGGATGACACACAAAATTGGATAGTGTCATATCTTTTATTTCTTGGCATTGCATTTCTTGACACACAAAAAAGTGTGTCATTAATTAACTAGTTTTTTTAAAACATGACAATTTTTTTATGACACACGTTTTTTAGTGTCATAAATCAGTGCGTGTCATAAAATGTGTGTCAAGATAGGGGTATTTTTCTAGTAGTGTGTTTCGGAAGGCAGGGGGCCGAATAGGAGGGTAACGACGGCATGGATACGATGTGACCGTAGTGGCGTACATCATAGTGTAGCCACGGTTCGAAAGACGGGCAGTAAAAAATGTAATTGCCGTTTCAACTAATAGGGAGATACCACTCCGGCCACGATGGTTATATTTTGGAGGTCCAAAACCAAACACATAATCACAAACCTTTCCAACACATTGGTGGAAAAAAAATTTGTTTACTTCACCCGGAGGAATGACTCGACAAATGCGATCGAGGATATTTTGTTTGTCCATCCCACCTCGCACAGGTTATGGCGTGCGTTCCCGCATGTGCTGATGATTGATGCGACCTACAAAACGAACGAGTATAAACTTCCGTTTGTTCAAGTTGTGGGTATGACATCAACATCCAAGTCGTTTTGTGTCGCCCATGCATTCATCTCCGGTGAAAAAAAGGATAACTACCTATGGGTGCTACAAAGGCTTAAAGAGTTGCTAGAAGATAGTACGGAGCCCCGTGCTATAGTAACTGATTGTGAGAAAGCCTTGATGAATGCATGCGACATTGTATTTCCAGCAGCTTCGAAGTTGTTATGCAGGTATACATATTATTATTATTATTATTATTATTATTATTAATTATTTTTATTATTATTTTTTTATTATTATTATTATACATTCAGGTATCACATTCAACGAAATATATTGAAGCACTGCAGACAAGCCTTTGGAAATGCAGATTGGGAAATATTCGTGAAATCTTTTAAGCAATTATGTAGATCTTCATCTCCGGAATTTTATAGTCTCTGGTTAGACCGATTCTACAAACGACTATGTCAGGACGAACGAGCTGGTACATATTTTATTAATTTAGTTTAAAACGCATACATACACACATTAACAAATATCTTTTTTTCTATCTTTTACAGGTGTTTTTGAATATATAGACCGGGTCTGGCTCCGTGACTACAAAGAAAGGTTTGTTTCTGCATGGACAGACACAAACTACAACTTTGGTCAGTATACGACCAACAGAGTTGAGAGCCAGCATGCAAGGTTTAAGATGCACATTAAGGGGGCTAACAACTCACTCCACAAACTTGTGATGATTGTAGACGATGTTGTAACGTCACAAGAGAGGGCAATAAACCACTCGTTTGAAGAGAGTTTATCTGTGAAAAAGGTGCACCATGACATACCTCTTTTTGAGGACCTACTCGGTAAAGTTTCCCATGCAGCGATCGAGAAGTTGATAAAAGAGATAAAAAATATAGAGAGGTTGAAGGAACGAAAAATGAGTTGTGGTCACCAGCTTTTCACGAGTTCTGGGTTGCCGTGTGCATGTCAATTAGATTCGTATATAAATAAAGGTAATACCATTACTTTATTATTATTACTATTATTATTATTATTATTATTATTATTATTATTATTATTACTACTACTACTACAACTATTATGTTTATGTTTATGTTTATTGAATACAGGAATAAAAATACAGCTGTCCGAAATAGACGTCTTCTGGACACGACTGAATTACGAACCGGAAGTAGTATGGGGGAACGTGACCTTGCGAGTGAGTGGGAGATAGTCAAAGAGACACTGATGTCTCAATCACCACGCGTTCAAAGAAATATGTTGTCAAAAATAAAGTCGGTGGTAAATCCAAGTATGACTGACACTCAACCTCCTGAGGTACAAAAGAATACTCGCGGACGCCCAACTACAAAATTAAAGAAAAAAAAACAGCAGGAGGATGCGCAAGAAGATGTTAGTATTATTATTATTATTATTATTATTATTATTATTATTATTATTATTATCCATTGTAGGAAGACGAGCCTGTTAGAAGACGTAGGCCATCAGACCCGGGTAAAGATAAAATGAGAGTGTGTAGCAAAAAGTATCCACTCTTAGTAGGGGATAGGTACATAAATAACTATTTATACATACATACATATGTACACATCCCCTAATCATGATTTCCCAATGTTTGGCGGTGACAGGTATAAATTTGTGCTTAGACAATTTAAGCATCAGATTGATCCCCTTTATCGACGGTTTGTCACGCATATTCAAAATGTTCATCCAGACGGTAACTGTGGGTTCCGATCTGTAGCTTTGGCTTTGGATATGGAGGAGGAAGACTGGGATTTGATCCGCCACCTTCTTAAAGAAGAGATGATGGGTCAATACCGTGAGGATTGGTACGAGATTTTGAACCAATTCGACGATAACGGTTTCGCCCGCATATACTCGTCCTTAGATTGGACGGGAGTCGGGAACACACCTAATTCAAAGTGGATGGAGATGCCTTTGACTGGATTAGTGATTGCTCAGGCATTTGGTGTGGTCCTTCAATTCTTCAGTCCTCTTGGAACGAGCACATTCTTCCCTATTCACAAGCATCCTCAAAGCGTGCCAGAACATCGGGTCATTTCGATGGCCTTCGTGAACGGCAACCACTTCATCATGCTAAAGCTAACAGACGACGCTCCGATGCCTTATCCGAATGGAACATGGAGGCGTTGGGTAGATGTAAATCACAACCCATGGTTAGCACTATACAGAGATCGTCTTGATGAGGGGCGTAGGCTATCTCAAAGAGATCCAGAGTTGTTTGACCTAACAGGCTGTCCTGATTCTTCTGATAGTTCGGTGTAAATTTGTTTTTATAATGTATAATGATTTATTAAATAATTTTTATTTTTTATTATTATTTTACATATACAATATGAAATGAAAACGTTATTTTATAAAAAAAACCTATACCACCTAATTAAAACTAACAAAATTTAAAAAAAAAACAAAACTTGTATTGGGCCGTAGAGGGCCCTATGGGCCGTAGGTAAGATTTATCTACGGGTCGTAGGGCCCTCTACGACCCGTAGGCTTCTGGGACATGCTCGTAGACACCATCTATGGCTCGTAGAGGCCATTGAGCCTACGAGCCGTAGAGGCTTCTACGAGCCGTAGGCAAAATCTTTTGATTTTTAAAAACTTTGTAAAGTTTATAAAAAGTTAATCATTGTTTGTGCATGAGCAGGAGGGGGGCGGAGGGGGGCGGTCTTAGGGACGTCGAGATGCCTCAGCAGCAGCCTGAGGACGTGCAGATACCGGCGCGCGTTTATCACTCCCTTAGGTTGCCTGCTGATGTTAGGGCGGACGTTCGTGCGGCTGCCGAGGAGGCTGTCGAGATGCGTGCGTGGCGTCAGCAGATGGACACCTGGCGTCAGCAGCAGGACACCTGGCGTCAGCAGCAGGACACCTGGCGTCAGCAGCAGGACACCGATACGCGTCAGTGGCGTGATCGGCAGGACGACGCGATGCGCTGGTTGATTGCTGGCCAGCAGGATATGTATCGCCACCTAGGCATGCAGGCTCGTGTCCCACCGACTTTAGGGACCAGCACGCACGAGCCCGTGACGTCCTCCCAGCAGCCCGACACGTCTTCGCAGCAGCCCGGGACCGCGCCGCCGACTGACTCTACGATGTTTTATTTCTGATCATCTTATGTATTTAAACAATCTTTATTTTAAACGCTTCTGTTAACTTTTAGTTTTATTTTGTTGCGTATATAAACGATTAGTTTTTATTGAACGTTTCTGTTAACGTTTATTTTACACGCTTATCGAGACGACGTTGGTTTATATTGGTTTATGTTATAAACAATTGTGTTCACGTTTTACATGCTTGTGTTAATGTATTACACGCTCGGGATTAATTATTACATAATTAAAATGATTTAAAAAAAAAAACCCTATCTACGGGTCGTATAGACCTATACGGGCCGTAGAGGCTGCCTAAGACTGGTTTATGTTATATTAAAACTTTCCAACTAAGAAACCAGCGAACTGGTAGCCCAGATGGTCCCCATATGCTTAATAAGACTTTGTGTGTGTGTTTGTGTGATAATGTGCCTAAGATCAAACCTCGTCCCAAACGTTTTTGTTTTTTTTTTGTCTACGACCCGCAGAGGCCTATACGGGCCGTAGGCACCATAAAACATCAACCTTCTCCTTCTTCATTCTCAAAAATAATCAGACTACTTCTACGAGCCGTAGAGGCCTCTACGGCTCGTAGGCAATCATTACCAATGATTGTATGATTACCAATCATTGGTAATGAGTACCTACGAGCCGTAGAGGCCTCTACGGCTCGTAGAAGTCTGAAAAAATTGGCTCTACGAGCCGTAGAGCTCTCTACGACCCGTATAGGGTTGTCTGAATAGAATTACTACTTGTGCAAATATCCGGAGCCTATAAAAAAAACAAATAGATAAATTATTGAGAATCACATGAAAAGAGCATTATCCAACACCTTTGATTTGCTCAAAATTATACATATCTTTATATAAACTAGGTTAGAAACTCGTGAACTTCACGGGTTGAATAAAAGATAAAATAAAAAATTTCGGAAGATATACTTAATACGAAATAAACATGTGAATTAATAAAACACATTAACATTAATAGATAAGAAAAGTATAACATACTCACTGTAAAATCAGTTTAGACAAGACATGCATTGAGACGAAAGATCTACAACAAAATTAATCAATAAAACAGAAAATTCCAATAGTGAAATGATCAACATGCTTAAAAACTATTACAATAAAAATAGATCTTGAACAATTCTTATCCATATGACAGAAGAGAGAAGATTGAGAAAAAGGTTTAAAGCCTACAACATTCTAAAACACACCATATTATATACCTTAGGTTAGAATGTTGGTAATATATTATTTACATGTAACCTGCAATGTAAATAGATACTAATTTAAAACCATAATTATGACCAACAAAGCTATAGTATTAAAATAATAAGAACTAACCTTTTTTTAATAAAGTGATTTGGGATACCTTATGCACTATGCTAGACACTTGGGATTTGACTTTTAATTCGTTTGAACAATTTAAGTTGTTTACTTATCAAATGCATACACCTTGCACCAATTGAAACATTATATATAAATATACGTGCATATATTGCAAGTGACTATAAATGGGTCAAATTAACGCCTCTACATCATCTTTCCCGTTTTAAATGCATCAATTACCTCAACTCAATTGACCCATTAGAGATTAATATATGTATATATGTTGAAAGTGACTGTAAATGGTCATATTGTCACTTCCACTTGTAATATGCACAACACCCGTTTGACCCACTTCATTTTCAAACACATCATTTACCTAAACCTAATTGACCATTAGAGATAAATATGTGCATATATCAACCTCAACCCCTGGTTTCACAATAATTGCTTCAAAGCGCAAAGGTATTTAATAATTAAAGATAATTAACATTGAAACATTATAATAATTCAAAAGAAACATGCACTACCAACACATAGGTTACACAGTATTGCAAACAGAAAAAGAAAAGGCTTACTAATCTAAAATAAAATAATATTTTAGGACAAATTATAGGTGACGAATGGTTACAAGTAAGAACAATGTCTAGATGACTACATAATGGGCAAGCAAGCTCACCTTTTAAAACAAATTCTTTCAAACTTGCTGACAAGAAAATAACTTCAAGAAAAAAAAGGACACATGACTTCCTTAGTGCTGCTCTGCTGCATATGTTTAAGCATCTTCAAGCAGCTAGATAAGAGAATGGAAAGCAATTGATCAATCACATACCGGCCACCTAAAATAGCAAATCCAACACTATAATTGGAAAGTACAAGTGAGCTAAGCAGTTAATGCGGTAAAATATCAGACCGATATCTGAGATATAGGTTATCGCGGTGAGATATCGGTGGGATATCGGCAATTTTTATATCATGCAAAATCATACATGTAGCAATTTAACACTAACAATTCAACATACTCTCCTACCATTAACAAATTAACCTTTTACAACTTGCAAAACACTAACAATTGTAGCAAGTGGGAACTTGTTAAGACTTAAAACACTAATATTTAACACTAACTATTAACAATTAAGACTTAAAAAAGAAATAACAACTATAAGAAGTAAGAAAAATGAAGAACTAAGAAGAAAAACACCAATATCGGGAATATCGGTGATATATCGGTCAAATATCGGCAAAATATCGGTCAAATATCGGTCAAAATATCGGTACCAATATATCGGTTGATGACCGATAACCAAGATATCGGGATATATCACCGATATATCGGCCGAGTTAACTACTAGCAAGTGAGAAAGAGAATAATATATGCTTGAGGAAAAACAAAGTCAATACACGTATTGTAAAAGTCAATGGTGGCAACAATATCCTTCATTCTACTGTCAATCAATATGTAATTCCTCTAACTGAAATCAAATATTCACATTTCATAAGCAATAAAATCCTATAAAAAACTTACAGCGCGTATTTCATACATATGGATTATACTTGGCAAAAGAATAGACCGGTTGGGCACAGAGACAGGTCAAAACGGCTTCGGCTCATAAGCCAATCCTTCGCTTCTCGTGCACACATAAAGGTCATGTAACAACTATAAACTGCAAAGCAAATAACAAATGGATCAAAATGCCTGATCATAAAGCCAGGACATCAAAAACATCAAAAACGTTGCACCCAAAATGCCTGATCATAAAACCAGGACATCTAAATTATAAAAATAAAAACACATTAAAGGAAAGAGAAACAACATCAAAATAAAACCTGGACAGACTGGCAACTTGAGTCGACACCTAGCCACCGCCTTTATATAAAAAAAAAATCATTTATGGAACTATCTGACGGTACCACACCAAGCCATCCAATTTATTCACGGGGCAAAAACTAAAACAAAAATATCGAGGAGAACAATTGCATAGATTACCCCCCCCCCCCCCCCCCCCCCCCTTTACTTCTCACCACCATATTTTGCTTACCTTATACTATACATTAATGTGAATCAACTAAGATCCATATAATCTAAAAAAAGCGTCAAACTTTTGAGCATCGATCAAGTCTAGCATCTTGTCATCCACATTCCACAGGTTAATCTTTCACTTGTAGTCTTGTGAATCATCTATATAAACCAGCCAAAAACTCTAGCCTACCAAATAGGCAATAAGATGTAGAGCCTAGCAGGTCTGAGACTTTATGCCTTACCATAATTATTACAGAAACTATAGATATGAATCCTACCAAGAACAAAAACTCACGCCACGAACGAAAACCCGAAAAGAAGACATGTAGCCTGCCACTTAAACACCCCCCCCCCCCAATGCTAAAGTGCACACAAACTCATTCCGGCATACCATGAGACTGGCAGAAAAAAAACTCACACACACCAAGATAACTGTGTCTCTTTAAACGATCTGCAATAAGGCAATACTTTATAACAAATAGACTCAATTGTATGTAATTGCACTTATACAACCATGAAATAATGGGCTATTTGGGTCCTAATTGTCTCTTCCACTGCAAAGCTACATATATTGAAGCATATATATATATATATATATATATATATATATATATATATATATATATATAGGGGAATTATAGATTGGAAACCCACTTCAGTTAAAGAAACTTTAAAAACCCATTACATGGCTATTATTCATCCACGTCACATTTCTTGCAAATGTCTTGAAGGGTAATATGGGTATGCTAATTTTATTATCTCTCCTAAAATGTACTATATCTATTTCAAATCATATTTCTTTGCAGATGTCTTGTTCATCCATACTAGATGTCTTGTTCATCCTCTCTCTCTTTCTCTCTCTCATTTACTTTTACAAAATCTATTTCAAGTCATATTTCTTCATGAAAATAGATGAAGATGAAGAAGTGAATTTGGGTTTTGCTGGGTTCCACATCTGGGTTCATCCCCAGCAAACAAAAAAAAAAGAAGAAACCATTTTTCTTGTATTTGATATTCAAGTTCTCCATCTGTCAAAAAAAAAAAACCCCCCGGTTCGTCATAGCCAATCTCACCATAGGTGGTGATCGGAGACCGGAAACTTGTAACCGTTGAGCTCTTCTAATTCTCAAGAAGTATTTTTCTTCTTGTCGACTATTGCAAAGATATTTCTAGGTCTATGACGGGTGGTATTAGGCGGAGTTGCAGGTTTGGTAGTTAAAGGTGAGGGGCGGCGTTGGTGACTGTTACTGGTCGATAATGACTCAGATCCGACGAGATGACGTTGGGTTGTGGGTGTTTTGTTCAAGTTCGCTGATTCCTCAAATGGTTGTGGTGATGGTTTTAATTTAAAGCAATTTGAGGTATCATAGTTGGATTTGGGTTGGAGCTTTCAAAATTAAGCAAAGATGATGAAGATGGGTTCAAGAAGATAGAAGTTCATGGTTACAAGATGATGAAGATTTGAAGATTTTGGTTTGTAAATCAAGCTTTTTTTTTTTTTAGTTTTAAATTCATCATTTTATGGGTTTTTTAAGCAAGTTATGTAGGGGTTTAAAAAATATGATTTCACATCTTTACAAATCCATTTAAAAAAACAAAAAATTGGTAAGGGTTCTTGTTCTTGTTCTAGATCTAGCTTTTGATTTGGATATTTGGTTAGGGTTGTTTTAATTATTAGTATTATTATTTGTTGTTGTGCAGATGAGGTTCTTGAAGAAGGTGAGAAGAACATGAGATAGTTTGTTACAAGGAACATTTTTTTATTCAGGGCATGTTATATATTTTTATTTGTTGATACAATTGTACCATTTAAACATTAAGCGATTGTTATTTTGTTTTTTTATTTCTTTAAATTCAGTCAATGTATTTTTTTTCTTTGAATCCAGATCATATTACATAAATCTAATTACTTATAAGAGTTATACACCTGTAACATTGTAATATGTTTTATTTTTACATGTTTGTTTTTAATAAAATACGTTTATGTTACAATATGTTGGGAATATGTTTTATGTTTTGTACAAGTATAAGTATACTCATGATATAATATCTATGAGAAAGAAATTTAGTATCTTATGTTACAGGACACAAATGATTTTTATTGTTACAGTAAATAATTATCCTTTTTGATGTTATCGATAACATCTAATACTTCACATGGATTTTTATGTTATAGACCACCCAGCAATTAGTATCTTATGTTACAAAACACTAATGATTTACTTAATCTCACAACAATGAATAACGACACATAGTACTTTCTTATGTTACATAATAGTCATGATTTTTTAAAATGTTACTTTCTTGTGTTACTTAGAATACGCCGTTAAAAGAAAAAAACAACTCTGAATCTTGTAATAAAGATAATAATTACCATCAGATGTATATATTATGTTACAACGTAACACATACAACAGGGTTTAAGTTGTAATACAATAACAAAAGTAGTAACACCTTTTCTTGCACACTTTTTAATCTAGTAAATAGGACAATAATTATATCTATTTTGTTATATTATTATAATAATACTTAAAATCTATTACATTTTGAAAAGTGTGTTGAGACTGTACAAAGTGTACAATGCACAGATCACTTTTACCAAGAAAATTTATTTACTAAATGTCTTGACCATTTTACCCTTTTTTTTCTCTTTTAAACAATAAAGTAAAGATTCTCTTACACAATAAAGTGCTTTACACATATGAGCCGTAGATCATGTTTAATGAATGGACAGGATGAGGTTTTCTAAGTTTCTTTAACTCAAGTGAGTTTTCAATTTATCCTCCCCCTATATATATATATATATATATATATATATATATATATATATATAGGGGAGGGTTTAAATGAGAACACCCATTTTTTGTGAGAACCATGAGAACAAATCTTAGCCACTCATTTATTTTCATGATTTTTTAATCTAACACTGTGTTCCCGAGTTTCATTTAACAAAAGAAAAGAAGGGATTTGGAAGGATGTCAAGAAAAAATCGTGTTCCACAGTTTTTTTAAGGAGAGAAGGGAAAGGAAGTGGAAGGAAAATTTTGGTTAATTTCCTTCATATCTCATCCTTCCAAATTAGAGAGATTTGGAAGGAAATCATTTTTTAAACATAAAACCCTCACTTTTCTTTTCCTTTCCTTCCAACTCGGGAACATGCTAGTTAATTAAATATTTCTTTTCCACTCCCTCTCTTTTCTCTCCTTAATTTCTTTTCTCTTCTTTTCCTTCATTTATTAAACTCAGGAACACAGCGTAAAGGTTAGATTGGTAATTGAACATTTCCATGTCTTCTCCCCTGTTTCCATTATTACCCAGGTTGGCAGGTTCATTCATAAAACATTCACAATACCTTCAATACATTAAGAGGGTGTTTGGGATTGAGTTTGGAGATGCAAAAGTGCTTTTGGTCAAAAGTGCTTATTGGCTTATGACTTTTGAAAAGGAGTTTTAAAAAAAGTGTTTGGATTAGCTTTTCGGATGAGAAACGTCAAAAAGTCAATAAATTGTTGTTTTTTAAGTGTTTTCGCGTAACTTATTGTGAATATTGGTTGTATGAGTGGTATATTTGCAATTTTTTTCCAAAAGTCAAAAGCCAAAAGCCAAAAGCTAGGATTTCTAACTTTTCAAAAACAACTTTTTCACCCTTAAAAGCCAAAAGCCAAAAGTCAAAACAGAAAGTGCTTTTGGGTTACACAAACAGCTTATTGACTTATTGGCTTTTTGAAAAAGCCAATAAGTCAATAAGTTGTTTTGAAACTCAATCCCAAACACCCTCTAATATTGTCACGAATGAAATCGAGAACAAAACAAAGCAAATCAGATTCTACATCAACACCGTGAACGAATAAAAAAACCTCCAGTGGATCTCGGTTTCGTTCGGTCATCCGACAACAATCAATTTTAGATTAAGTGATCTTCAACGATTTCGTTCATAACATGTAGGTGTGTTCTCCAATCGTTAACTACGATGGACGATTTTGGATTCCATGATTACTGTTCAATCGATTTTAGATTTCAAGTATATTTTTTACATATTGTTGAATTTGTTTAGCGCTTTCACTTCGTGAGTTCGTTTTTGTCCTAATTTGTTTTTATTTGTTGGACTGCATCCATGGTTCATCCTTCATCATATGTGAGGAACATTTGAGTCGCATTTTAAAAGTGTTATCAATCATGAGGAATACTTTGAAGATTTGGATGAAGATGGTATTGGAGTTGATATGGTATTTTAGCTCAATATGATATATCAACTATTTAGGAGCAAAACAACTTGATGTTGAATATGATGAGCACTCAATAATATCATGAAAAAGTTTTAGTTTAATTGTGGTAATCATTATGGTAGAGATTGCAAAAAATGAATTGTTAGGTTCTTTATGTTTACAATTTCTTTTAGTTCTATCTTTTTTTTCGTTCTATTGTTAGCATTTATTTTATTTACAACTAATGGTAATAAAGTATCAATTTTTATATCTCTAACTTTTTTTTTGTTTTTAAGACTAATCACCTATTGTTATTTGCATTCATATGGTTGAAATGGGTTTATAAATATCGAGTTCATTATGCTTACCTTTGTGTAAGTTTACAACTGATGTTCTTTTCCAACCAACCTATTACCATTGTACTTGCTTGAATTACTTCTTGTTCTGATTTACACATGTGTAATACTCAGGTATTACACATGTGTAATATTACATATATATATGTTTGGTATGATATCATTAAAGTTGATTTTCGGGTTGTGAGATTCATAATTTAGTTATTCAGCTTCTCTCTTATTTTCAAGGTGCTTTTTGGGATAATAATCTACTTGGTGAACTTATACTTACTTATAACCTTCCCAAGCTTTATGAACTTGGGTTAAACAACTCTTGTAGCTGCAAATAAAGGGTGATAACTGGAAAAGTCATATTCGAAGGGGAGAGAGCAGACTGGTCTGCACACCATTGATGATACAAGATTGAAATCCCTCCACCGTCATATATAACAAAATGAAACTCACGTGTCCTTATAAAAATGAGACTTCATTCGGAGAATGGAGAGGTTATAAAGATAGTATCCCATCTGTATCCAACTCGTGAAGGTTGATTTGAACATCTAAATTTAGTCTCACTTGTTTTTTCATTAGGTCAAATCTTTGTGCATAAAGGTGTTCTCCTACTGAAAGTTCCTTCTAACTTAGATAGGTGTTTGTGAGATTCAAATTGAAACCATCTCATTGAATGTACACATATGTAAGATGTCGTTAAAGGCAAAGTTAATATTCAAAGCTCATAAATTTTGAAACAAATTTAGGTAAAATTAAACATTTCAAAAATTCAAAATAAATTGTCAAACAATATGCAAATTTGCATATATCAAACATTGATGTAAATGTGCATTATTGATCCATTATTCATTAAATGTACACATATATAAGATGCATTGCTCAAAGTCTTGTCTTCGTACAACCATTAGTAATACACAATATCTAACTAACATTGATGTTCAGTAAAAAAAGCGATCGTGTCCAGTTGTTGCTCATTCGATCAGGTTCCAAGTTTTCTGCAAAGATATTTAATTTTACAAGCATTGCTTTAATTTGTAGTTAGGATGTCAAAACTTCTCAAGTAGTAGACAAAGATGCGATTCTGAAACAAAAAAAAATTCAATAGATAAGGTGACATTGGATGTCAATTGAAAATAAAACCAAGGCGATTGTTTTAATATATGCTTGATGTTTGAAACCCGTTAGCATTGTGCTCAAGTTTTTAACTATTATGATTTACACTTGTGTAAACCTTCATATCTCTACCCATTTTTTTTAATCTGTTATAATTTACACATGTGTAAACCTTTATATCCCTTCTCATTTTTAACAAGTATGATTTATACATGTGTAAACCTTGAATCTATGCTTATTTATTCTTTAACTATTATGATTTACACATGTGTAAGCTACTTATGTTTTTTTAAACTATTATGATTGACACATGTGTAAACCTTCAATATGTATGATTTACACATGTGTAAAAACATATAGAGATATGGGAGATATGTGATATATTTATTTATTTTGAAATCTATTTCATAGACGTGTATCCTTTACATCTATATTTTTTAACTTTTATGATTTACACATGTGTAAACCGTCATATTTATGCTTATTTTCATAACTATTATGATTTACACATCTGCAAACCTTTATATATATAATTTCATATGTGTAAAAACATATAGAGACTTGTTATAAATATGTTTTTTTAATATTATTATTTACTCTTGTGTAAACCTTTGTATCTATGCTTACTTTTTTAACTATTATGATATACACATGTGTAAACCTTATATATTTGCTTGTTTTCTAACTACTATGATTACCCATGTGTAAACCTTATACATATTCTTTTTTTTCTAACTATTATGATTACACATGTGTAAACCTTCGTACCACTGCTTTTTATTTAAAAATATTATGATAATTATGATTTTACACATGTGTAAATCTTCATATCAATATTTATTTTTTTTTAACTATGATCGGACACATGTGCAAACTTTCATTCAGTTACTAGTCTTTACTTTTTTAACTATTATGATTTACACATGCAAATTTCTTAATTGGTAAACACATAACAAATACCAAATATGTATAATAACAAGCATCTCTTAATCACTACCACAGGAATTCATTTTCTTAACAACACGTGCAATTCCATGTCATTGAATTTGTGCACCAACAATGGCCTATTTTACCAAAAAGAATAACCACGGATTTTGAGAATTAGGCTGAATAAGATTAGGTTTTTTTTAAAAGTGGTCATTTCTGAATTAACTCTGAATGCAAAGTAACTTTAAATAGAATATTGATAAAATTAAAAAATAAACAATTACTACATAATTCTATAATGAAACTAGAAATTTATGCATCTTCAACAATCATTCAAAGCGTAATCAGAATCTATAGGTAATCATTGTGGATCAGTCTTGTATTAACTCTAAAAACAGAGTGAATAAGTGATAACATTCCATCTTTTAATCCCTAATTTTTATAGAGAACGACGCTTAAAGCACTAAAGTGCATAAATGAATTACTATCAAAACAATCTTTTTTGTCAAGTGATAAAAGCAAATATATTTGATAAATCCCAACACTCTAGACTAAAACGAGTGACAAAAATGTTATCACCATCATTCTAGATCGTAAACGAGTGCCAAAAAAATTATCACAACCAATATGGCTGACGTTATTCCAAAAAAATGTTGGCTGCCGCCACGAAGACCCGGTGATTAAAATCGCTAGCGATGGATTCAGAGGAGTACGACGGAGGCCACTGTTGCTGGAAAAGAACTAGGGATTAGGACAGAGACGGTGATGGTTGTAAAGAATGATTGATGATAGTGACAGTATTCAAATATGATATGTACAGATCTCCGGCAAGTTGACGTGGCGAGGCGGATCTTCATTGTTGTAGTTGATGGAGAAGAAGGATGGACAATGATATGCTAATTGAAGAACCAGAGTTATTGTGGAGGAAAATGAAATATGAAGACACGATTTTGGGTTGTTATAATGTATTTTACCATGTTGCCCTTTAGTGTTAATTGTTGACCTCAATCCCATTAAAACCCCCCATTTAATCTTGTCCTTTAATTGAAGTTGATCAATGGATTAAATTGGTTCTCATGGTTCTCACAAAAATAGGTGTTCTCAAGATAACCCTTCCCTATATAATATATATATATATATATATATATATATATATATATATATATATTACAAATTAGAATTAATAACTTCATATCTACACATTTGAAGAACCGTGAAGACAATTATGGGTTCCTTACCAATTGCTTTAAAGACATCAACTATTGTTCACAACCATCAGAAAATATGACAACATTGTGGTGTACAATGCTAAACTAGTAATTGAATAATTGATAGACAATAAATATAATTTATGAAGACAAACATACATAAACATGTGTTGCACAAACTAAAACAAAGTATACATCAACATTGGCAACTTGGTTATAAAAAGAGCGAAGCGCACAAAAAGCGACATCTAAAATCAAAGCGCAAAGTGCAGGGGGGGGGGTTAATACATGATTCGCAAGGTGCTTATATAACTTTTTTATATATCTTATAAGTTTTTAGCATTTTGAAATTCACAGCAAGCATTGAAGCATCATTAGTTAACATTTTAAACCTAATTGTGCACCAATTCGATTTCAAAACTTAAAATTCAAACATACAAATCAGTAACTAAATCCGTATAATTTGTGAAATCCATCGGCTAACACATATATTGATATAAAAACCAAATTTTACACACCTTCAATCTTTGAAGCATATTAACACTTTCAAAGAAAACACCAAAATTAGCACCAAAAAGAAAAGAAAATCTTAGGGGTTGTTTGGCAAGTGCTGAATCAGTAAGAGGTCTGAATGGGTAAGAGGTTTTAAACCAGTAAGTGCTGAAATAGTAATGGTTGTTTGGTTGTATGTCTGAATGAGTGTATAAAATGACTACTTTACCCCTTCCCCATTCCTTTTATACCTATTATTATTATTATTATTATTATTATTATTATTATTATTATTATTATTATTATTATTATTATTATTTCTACATTCCATCACCACTTGTCCAAGCATTGAAGCATCATTAGTTAACAGTTTAACCTAATTGTGCACCAATTCGACTTCAAAACTTAAAATTCAAACATACAAATCAGTAACTAAATCCGTATAATTTGTGAAATCCATCGCTAACACATATATTGATATAAAAACCAAATTTTACACACCATCAATCTTTGAAGCATATTAACACTTCGAAGGAAAACACCAAAATTAGCACCAAAAAGAAAAGAAAATCTTAGGGGTTGTTTGGTAAGTGCTGAATCAGTAAGAGGTCTGAATGGGTAAGAGGTTTTGAACCAGTAAGTGCTGAAATAGTAATGGTTGTTTGGTTATATGTCTGAATGAGTGTATAAAATGACTACTTTACCCCTTCCCCATTCCTTTTATACCTATTATTATTATTATTATTATTATTATTATTATTTCTACATTTCATCACCACTTGTCCACTTCCTCCATTCCTTTATAATTATCTATCAGACCACCACCTACGTTCTTTATCAATAATACACCCACCCACCTACCTTTATCTTTCTCATCTCCATCCCTTCATCACCACTTTCCCATTCCTTTTCTTTTTTCACTTCGAACAGACAATCCCAACCCACCATTTCTACCAACGAGATAAAAGATCGTTGGGGCGGCGTTGGGAGGAGGAGAGGGAGTGCTGCGACGTTGGGTGGGTGGTTGGACCTGAGAGTAGGGCAGCCTTAGGAGGAGGAGAGGGAGGGCGGCATCGTTGGGTGGTGGCTGCAGGGAGGGGTGAAGGTGAAGGGGTTGTTCAAAGGTGAGCGAAATCCTGTCCATTTTTTCATTCAACATCATCAAAGTGCTGAGCCATTCAGCTCTTAATGGCCCAGTTAAGAAGCTGGGTTATAAGCAACCAAACAACCTCACCTCTGACCGAATCAGAGGTTACCTCTGAATGAACCATTCTGAGGTGAACCAAACTGGGCCTTACTACATTTGTTAATGCATCTCTACTGACAACAACTGATTCTAGATCTAGCTATTTAGTGATAGTTTTATCATGTGTTACAATAGTAATATAGTAATTAAAAATTTATTGTGAAGAGTACACACCTCTAGATGAACTTAGTTAAATATTAATCTCCGTTAGTGTCAATACCCTATTATGTTACAAAAACTTAATTTAACACTTTAATATGAAACTTTCAAACCTTACAAAAACTTAAATCACAAGAACTATTTGTGTAGTTCTCTCTAAGAAAAAAGTATATTTTTTAATGTATTGTTATTATTGTATATAACAAGAAATGGATTATTGGTGCGTTAATATGCGACATTTTATGACATTTTATAGAGTTTTGAGTATGTTGTTTTGACGTGTTAATTTTTATCTAGGTCTCCATATAAGTTTTGTTAACATAGTAAAGTATAAATGATCGAAACATAAACATACATGTCATGAGAGCTACCTCATAGTTATTTAAGCATTGAGTGACACTATATATTATTTTCGTCATTCTAATAAATAATATAACACGTTATAAAATGCTAATTATACTGATGTGCTTATTTTTATACATGTTTAGATAAAAAAATCATCCAAATTGAACGGATCAAATATAATTGATATTTTTTCTTTGCCTTGGTTAATCGAACTCATATCGTCTGAACAACAATGGTATCGGCACCGGTATTTATTTCTATATTTTTCTCATGTTTCAGTATAAATTTCTTTGAAAATGAGGTCGTATTCAAAGTAGAGTATATTGGTATTGTATGCTATATATATTGTAAGCTATATATATCGAACGCCGACACCATACCGATACCTTGACAAAGCAAACTAATACCGTCCAAACAAAATCAGTATCGGTAGCGATATTCGGTTTATGGTTTTCGATCGATATGGAACACGTTTAGATTAATATACTGAGTACCGGTATTGTATCGGTACTAAGACAAACCTAGCCATCCGAAGGTCCCACGAAGCGCGTAGAATTCCACTATTTATTAATATCAAATTTATTTTGATTAATGTCTTCAACTCAGATTCTATTGATTATGGGTCTCCATACATTAGTTTACTTAAGGGACCGTCAATGGTTCGTTTATTCTTTGAGTAGTGAGGGCAGGGCCATGTAATTAGAGAAAGGAAATTGTTAAGGCTTCAGAGTTGTTGTTGTTGTTTTTTTTTTTTTTAAATAAACTTTCATTCACACAAAGCCGAAAACGGACCTCAAAGCAAGGGCCGACAGCTCAAACCACATTATAACATATACAAAGGATACCGACACCAATCCTTCCACGTATTCCTATTACATTTAGATCTATTTTTAACCCATAAATAAGAACACGATTTTACATTCGCCATCATATCCGCAACTCCCGCCTTCTTATCATTGAACAAGAGATCATTCCTCGCTTTCCATAGAGACCACATCGTAACCTTAATCACTCCATGCACTATCTTCTTTTTATCCTTGTCTCCTCTAATCGACTTGTAAAAAACCAAAAGATCCTTAATATAAAAAGCGTGGGCCTAGACCAATCCAACTACTAATTTTGTCCCAAAAATTTGAGGCAATGATACAATCCGAGAAAACATGAATTGCCGTCTCCTCATAACAATCGCACCACGAACATCTTGTATTTGAGATGTCAATGTTTCTCTTCACTAATTCCGCCTTAGTAGGCAATCGATTCAATTCCACCCTCCACACCATAATACAACATTTTAGAGGCACCCAAGAAACCCATTTAAAATGAAATCATTACCATAATCAACTCCTCCTTGAATCGCCTTTCTTAACAACTTCGTAGAGACACTACAAGAAAATAACCCTATAGGGACAACAAAAATCGTCCCAATAGATCAACATATAGGGACGACATGTTGTCCCTATATGGTTTTCCAACATTATAAACTAAGTTACCTAATAGGAACGACTTGTTGTCCCTATAGCTTGAAAATATACATTTTTTTTGTTTTTTTTATTTCTAGTTGGAAACCCTAAAAATGAGATAACTTGTAGAGACGATATGTCGGCCCTAAAAGATTAAATATTATTAATTTTATATATGATAATATAAGCAAAAAAAATAAAATAAAAAATAAAAAGATTTTTTACCCATTACGGACAACATGTTGTGTCTATAAATTTGACGGTCAAAATTTTCTTTTCCATTTAAGCGGCAAAATTTCCCACCACTCTATTGACTTTTAGAGACGACATGTTGTGTCTATAAATTCAACACGTATGTCATAGATCGGTTATTCCGAAGCTATCTTCGCCATGGTAAGCGAATCGGTTTTTGTTCTGCAACTGTAGCTCCGCTGCGAAGTGCGAGAATCACCCTTGTTATATTATTTGCATAATAACATGTTATTTTGTTGAAGTAATTTACACTATTTCGGTTTGTTGCTCCCAACATGTTTTAGCACGTTTACATTCGTATGATTGCTGGGAATGTACTTTTGGTTTAAAACTAGATTTTTTTTTTTAATTTTTTAAGACCTGTAGGGACGACATGTTGTATCTATAGGTCAAAATATTTTTTTTATTTTTATTTTTTATAATACCTATAGGGACGACATGTTGTCCCAACATGATTTCTAAAATTTTTACTTTTTTTAATTTTATCTCTATAGGGACGACATATCGTCCCAATAAACGTATAATAAAAAAATATTTTAATCCTATAAGGACGACTAGTCGTCTCAATAAATATATAATATAAAAACATTTTTAATTCTATAGGGACGACATGTCGTCTCTATAGATATAAAATATTTTTTTTAAGTTTTAAGTCTATAGAGACAACATGTCGTCTCTAAAAGTTAATTTATAGGGACAACACATATAGAGACGACCTAAAGGACCTATACACACGGACTTTTAGAGACGAGACCATATAGGGACGAGATGTCGTCCCTAAAAGCTTTTGAGACATATAGGGACGACTTGTTGTCCCTAAAGGCTTAAAAAGTTAGTCCCTATAAGTGTTTTTTCTTGTAGTGTATACATATTGTTGTTATCCGCAGCCCAACACCATTGATCATTCCTGTCCGATAGTTGAATGTTAGCGATTGCAACATAAAGTTACAGCCACGCTCAAACTTGTCAACCGACGTGTTTGAACTTATTTTCTTTATTGTTGAACTAAAACTAACAATAAAAATAATTACTATCTCACTCACTTTTTAACAATTTACTAAAATAATTTCCTCATGATCATTTGGTTACAATTGTTACTCTTTAGTTCCTTATCAATTTTTATGTTCAGTAGTACCGTAACTATTCTGGAGATTTGTTGTTCACATGTTGGCTAGCTATTTTATTAGTAATTGTTTGGGGATTTCCGTCTTGGAGATTCCTCTTGTTGTTTAATGAAATTTTCCTTTTAAAAAAAAGTTTATTAGTGGATTTATCTCTTTAATTATTATCTGTTTTAAGCTTTTCAAGCTATAATTTCTAATTGCTTTTAGTTGTTACATATATGCATTTGTTTTTACATTAGTAACGGTGATTCTGTTGGGCTTATTTAGTTCCTGACTCAAACTAGGTATTTTTGGGTTGGGCCGTTTCAATCCAGCAAGCCCGAGGGATTAGGATAGGATTAAGCAAGTTAGTTTAATGCCTAAAATTTAGCTATTTGAATTGTTTTCAAATTAGTTACCTTTGTCTCCAAATAAAGTACTTGGCATTTGCCTAATTTTTGTGTTTGTGTTTATCAATATTGATTCTAGACTTCAATTGAGCTTCTACGAGACGTGAAAGCTGCAATCCGAAACAGGGGCGATTCTTTTAAGGGGCGGGGAGGGGCGGCGCCCCCCCCCCCTCCCCCCCCCCCCCCGAATTTTCTCTCAGAGGTTCCGATTATATAGTATTCGTATAGAAATTTTTTGGTATATAAGGTTTCGACCATCCGAAACTATTTTCGACTCCCCGAAACTAGTGACTTCCGACCCCCGAAGTTTCAGGTCAAGATTCGCCACTAATCCGAAGGATTTGATCCTGTGTCTTCACCATTGTTTATGTAAAGCAGGAAGAAGACTTCAAGATTAATGGTAGAAGAAGGTGGACGCATTGAAGTTCATTCCTATAAAGGGTGGCGGTGCAACTTGTTGCATGTATACTGGCCATCCTAATGTAAATTACCCTTTTATTAATGAAACAAAATGGAGGCATTTCAACAAGTTCCAAAGCTAGCACGAACTAACTACACAACCTGGTCAATCGTGGTGGTGGAAGCAATTTTGGACGACTAATATTTGTGGGTGTCGTTCAACCAGAAGTTGGTGCAGATGTTGACGCCAAGAAGAGATCCTTCTTCAAGTTGCTAAATATAGGAATGCTTGAGACATATGGGCAACCTTGAAAGCACGATATGTTATAGAAATCTAGCGGAAGCGATTTTCTATTTGGTTTATTTTGTTTGTTCAGCCCTGCAGCCGGAGGGCTGCTCGGTTTCTAGTAATCGACTCTCAAAATGGCAAAGTGGTTTTTGGTAAAAGAAATAAAAAGAGATATGATATGAAAGATGTATTTGATTGTAATATTTTGGTACAAACTAAAGAGAAAACAATCTCCTATATAAATACATAAAGTTAAGCATAAAAGGAAAACACTAATCTTGGGCATGAGAAAAGTTAAAGTCAATCATAAGACAAGGAAGACTTTGACTACAATTGTTGCTTTGACTTGGAGCACAAATCAAGGAGGCTCAAGACTTGGGGCATAAAATAAACTAGGAGGAGAAATTATCTCCAATACTCCTCCCCCTCAAGTTGGAGCGTGAAGATCACGAACGTCCAACTTGCAAAGTAATGTTTCTTTCTTTTCAAACACTCCCCTTCAAGTTGGAGTGTTTTCTTTTCTTAACGGATTCAAAGATTTTGAATCCGATTTTTCTTGCGAGTTCAAATGACCCGACTTTCCTTTTTTTTTTTCTTTTGCGGGTTTACAAAAAACCCCGATTTTTCTTCTTGCGAGTTTAAAAATCCGACTTTTCCTTTTCTTTCGGGTTCAAGATTTGAACCCGACTTTTTTTCGAACTCAAAGAACTCGACTTTTCTTCTCGCGAGTTCGAGGAACCCGACTTTTCCTTTTTTTTTTTTGCGGGTTCAAGGAATTCGACTTTTCTTCTTGCGGGCTCAACAAGCCCGACTTTTTTTTTTCTCGCGGGTTCAACAAACCCGACTTTTTTCTCATGGGCTCAAAAGAACCCGACTTTTCTTCTTGCGGGTTCAAGGAACCCGACTTTTTTTTCTCGCGGGCTCAAGGAACCCGACTTTTCTTCTCGTGGGCTCAAGGAACCCGACTTTTTTCTCGCGGGCTCAACAAACCAGACTTTTCTTTTGTTTTCTTTTTTTTTTATTAAACCCGAGATACTTTCTTGCTCCCCTGCTTGTATCTTCTCCATCACTCCACCACTAAGTTTTAACCCCCCCCCCCCCCTTTCCTTTTTTTTAAATTAAAAAAAAATTTTTGCCTTTTTTCTACCCAAGACCCTTCAGCTTCTTTTTTTCCTTTTTTTTTTGCCTGTTCTTCTTCTGAGCAGGATGGTAACCTGCCCTGATACCATATATAAATCTAGCGGAAGCGATTTTCTATTTGGTTTATTTTGTTTGTGAGCCCTGCAGCCAAGGACTGTTCGGTTTCTAGTAATCGACTCTCAAAATGGCAAAGTGATTTTTGGTACAAGAAGTGTAGAGAGAATATGAAAGATATATGTTTTCTTATTAATGTTTGGTACAATCAAATGAGGAGATAACCTCCTTTATAAATACATAAAATAATAAATGACCTAATCTAAAGCCACAAAACAAAGTGCTAGTCTTGAGGCACAAATCTTGGAGGCATAAGTCTTGGAAGATAATGTTGGTCTTGGTCAATGGTTTTCAATAATGATGGTCAATGGTCAAGCTCAACAATGGTCAATGGTCTCCAATACTCCCCCCCCCCCCCCGTTTTTTTTGTGAATATGAAATATGTTATTTGATTGATAAATTTTTGGTACGATACAAGGAGGAAACAACCTCCTATATTAATACATAAAGGAAGTACATAAAATGAGGAAGTGAGCTAATCTAAAGGCACAAAACAAGGTGCTAGTCTTAAGGCACAAATCTTGGAGGCACAAGTCTTGGAAGATAATGTTGGTCTTGGTCAATGGTCAAGCTCAACAATGGTCAATGGTCTCCAATATATGTTGGGGCCGAGCGAGTCCACAAGGCCCGTCTCCAAAGCTGAAAAGTAAGGGCCGTCAACGTATCGAATAATGAATATTTGAATTCTTAATCAATTTGGATTTGCTATATTTGATCCGAATTCGTATTTGAGTTTTATGCCCAATTTGAAATTCGATCCTATTTGTATTTAAAGCTCGAATTAGAATAAACCCGATTTAATTCATATTTAGTCTAAATAATATTTTTTCGTATTTTTATTTATAAAAGTGCTACAAACTAATGTTTTAAAACCCGGTAAATACCGGCCGGTTATACCGGTATTACCGTTTTCGGATGGAAATCCGGTACAAAACATTCCAGTAAATAAGGGAAACAGTATTGATATTATCGCCGGTATAATCTGGTATACCGGTTTGAACTGCTATACCAGTACCGCGATTAGTTAGTTTTTGGGTTATTTTTAGAATATTTTTTTATTAGTGAATAACTTTTAAAAAATTAAAAACATTAAATTATCTTTTGGTTTTATTTTTTAATTATTGATTCACCTTTTGATAGTATTTTAGTATGTAATTATGTACTTTTAGATTATTTTTTGTGTTAGTGTTGTAATTTATGAAATTATATAGCTAACTAATCAACCTGGTTGAACCGCCTGGTACAACGCGATTCAACCAGTTGAACCATTTTAGCCGAATCCAATATAATTAAAAAATCGTTTTTGTAAAACATTGCTACAAACTAATTATTTTTAACATCAAACGTAGTAATCTATGGTTTATAAACTATCCATATTTCAAAAGACCAAATTAACCTGAAATTCATAAATTCGTATTCATTTTGAATTTGATTACTGAACTCGAATTTTAAATGGATCAAATTTGAACTTTTGAGAACCAAATTTGAACCTTGACTACCAAATTCAAATTGAGATCTTTTTGAATCCGAATCGAATATTAAACACCCCTACTGAAAAGTGATTTTGAAAAACTCTAGATGAAGGACGATGAGACTATCGCTCAGCTTTCAAGAAAGATAATGGTGTGGTCTTAACTTGTTTCCTGTGACCCCCGTCGAAATTCAGGTCAAGATCCGTACACACCCTACTTAACTATGTCATTTTAGGTGCATATTATACATTTTTAACATTGATTATGTCGTCCCGAGTCTAGCAAAAGCCAAACTATTTTAGAAATTCAATACATTATCCTTTTATGCATGCAACACCCGATTTATCCGAAACAATTGGCATTGAACAATCAAGCCAATCACATGCTCAACACCTGATTTATCCGAATGTCCAAATACTATGTACGAACAAAACAAGATTTCACGTGACAACACCTAAGTGGGAAATTGTCCAATTCTCCACAAAACCTGAGCAATTCATAAGACGTTTTATGGATATTTGACACATTAGATCATAGAACATCATCATATATCCAATATAGATATGTACATATGTAAACATGAGTTAAACATCCAAACAACACATGTTTATGGATAAATAACACATGGTAATAACCACATGTTAATATTATTTTGTAACAAACTTATGCTATTATCAAGACTATATATATATGTGTGTGTGTGTGTTAACACATGGGGAACGAATTATTATCTAAGGTAACTAGTGATCCTTCCAATAACACATTACATGCACACACACACACACACACACACACATATATATATATATATATATATGAAATCGGCCATACACACATATAACTAATTAAGACAAAATCAACATATCTCACATGTATACATATACATGTATACCCACGACACATATGTATGAGTGTGTGTAGGATCAAGTGCAACCACTCTACATATATCCATACACAAACGACACATATACATAAACAAACAAGTTAAACATATGCACCTCTATACATATATATTATCCATTGATAAGGACAAGACATTTTTACAAATCCTACATACACACACCTACGATATATATGTATATCTATACCCACATGAGTAGAAGTGGACAAACCTATATATATACATACATTTATACACACATATATGAATAAGAAGAGGACAAAGGAAGGAAGACCTTTATGTATGCTACAAGAGACAAAACCACCCTACTTTATATCAGTCTAGGCATTCAACTCTTCCATAATCATCTTCCAAATGAACACTTGCCCCATTTGCTTGTTTCTTGTCCCTTGTAGCAAAAAATATGATGAATGCATAGGAATCATGCATTGTCAAATCCTTATACCATTTTATGCCTTCACAACTTTCATAAACACTTCCCAATACATGATCCATTCCCAAAATTTTTCTTGATCCTCTTTTCAATCAGCCGAAATGGTGAACGCATGCGTGAACACATTTCCAATGACAATATCATATAGGAACAAAGATCACCACCCTCACATATCCACATCTAGCACCAACAAGGCAACCTAGCACTCCCATACCATCTCCCACACACTTTTAACTTCCACTTTTGCTTCAAAAAAATTGGCCAAAGGAAGGTTACAAGGAGAGCATGTGCAAAATGTCAAACCTTACACTTAAATGAAAACTATCTTTTATCACACCATCTCTTATACAAATTGACTTTCCATCACAAACTCCTACCTCTACTCTCTCTCGGCCTATATATATGATCACATGATCAAAGTGTTAACACAAACAAACAATCAAACTCACTAAAACCAACAAACACTCCCTTTCTTCCTCTTTATCTTCGGCCGAGCCAAACAGCCTCAATCGGGATTGTTATCACCGCAAGCCACTCACACACGAGTCGCACAAGGTTCTAGGAGGCTGCATTGTGTGAAAAGTGTCGAGGAGTTCGAACCTTGGTACTAGTTTCGGTTCATCATTTGTGGTATGTGAAGTGTTCTTATATTCCTCTTAAATCCATGTCAATACTTTGGTTTTCATAATATATCGATTAATATCAAGATCACCCGATCAATGACCCATTTTTATATGTATAACCGACCCACTAATCGACTAAACACTTTAATATAGAGGTTAAAACATACAAACATTGAGTTTAAATACATATACACATACACATACACTTGTGTATATGTATGGCATATACATCCACACACATATGTAAAAGCTCACATGAACATTGTCTCACACACGCACGAGTACATATATATGTGTATAGAGTCATTGGAATAACTATAACTTGACTTTTGGAACTTAAACATGGTATGTACATACATTAACATAGCTTCACTTTTGTATAATACACACATGATTATATATGTAAATAAGCACCAACATACTCGTAATCACACTTGATTACATATACGAGTATGTGTGGAGTTGGTTTTGTTATACAAGATTCGGATTTTGAACAAGTGTACACAAGGTGAATTTTTGGATTAAAGGAAACATACGTTAAAATGCCACCAACATGTGTTAATTATGCCTTTAACATCAAAACACTAGAACATATGTTAAAATCACTATGTTTTACCTAATATCACAACACATGTTAACATAGGGTAATTATTGGTAATCTAAGACAACTTGTGAGACTGGTTTTGTCAAAATAGATTATGTTTCTATAACAAGAATCTCAAAGATTTCACAAACCATACACTTTTCGAAAAGTGCAAACAAAGATACGTAGTAATTGTCATGTGCACGAACAATGACCCCACGTATACATGGCACGAGGGTCCATAAGTCGTGTGGACAACTTGTATGGTAAATAACAAGATATAAACAACTTAAGATGTCCTTAACCTTATAGGGTACTCCTTGTCAGGACCATAGTTATTCAAGCTTCTGCTTTGCTAGATCATTTACTCGGACACTGGGTGAGTTTCACGACCCCGTTTTACCGTTTTTAAATTTTAGGGGAATAAACATGCTACATTACTAGTTGCATTTCATTTGGGGTGAATTCTATCATGACTACCATGTGAAACATGAGACAAACGGTTCATGAGCTCAACAGTCCTTGTACATACATTACACTGTAACCATTAGCTAACAGTAGCCATGGAATACTGATGGGTTAGCTAAAAGATGTGTATAAAAGCATCCTTAAATGAATTTTAAGGAGTGATAAGTTGTCAAAATGGTGTTGCTTTGATGTCAGTACGTTATTTCAGGATTTGATGATTAAAGGAGGCAAATATGATGTTTTGGAGCTGCTCGGGCAAGAAACGGAAGCTTACGTGAGCTGGAAAATAAAAAAACGGACGAAAGTGGGATTTTGGCGTAGGATACGCCAAAACTGGCGTACCCTACGCCAGTAGCGTAGGCAAGGAACAAAGGGTTTGCATAGGACAGCAGAAGTTACCTAAGGCAAAAATGAGTTAGCGTAGCCTACGCCAAAAGTGGCGTAGGATACGCTAAAAGTCAAAACTGGTCAAAAATTTCCTTTTTTTCAAGCCAATGCTATTGAAATACATGTTAATGGTGAATTTATGAGGGGAGACCCGGGTTTTGGCTGTTTTGATCTCCTTCTTCAATATATAATTCACCACCATTGAAGACAAATCATCACATATCATTCTCCAAAGTCTAGTACCATTTTCTTGAAGATTAAAGACCCTATTTTGAAGATGAACACCATAGCCATGCTTGGCTAAAAACATTTTGTATTACACTGGGGATGTAAGTTCTTGATAGCTAGGGCTGAAACATTTGGGTATTGTTTAATCTTTTGATTGATGTTCTTGTGTACTTGAATTAATTGTGTTGAGTAGTGATTAATCTTATGCTAGACTCATTTTTAGTTAATTGATCTTGTGCCAATTTCTAGTGAGATAAGCATGGTTCCTTGCATCAACACTACCATAGGATTGTATGTTCTAGATGATAAAGTATAGTTTAGTCCATTGTTGAATGTTGACAAAACTTGATACCTAAATTTATTGAGCAATCAACCCGTTAGTACCAATTGCATTATACTTGTTCATCCAATTGTACCCAATTGTTGAAAGCCCTAGTGTTCAATTACCAAATCCTTAGTGTAATCATTTTTATCTAATTGTTTACAAGTATCATTATTTACTTCTTGCAAATTCAATTAAAGTTTCATATTAATCAACAACAACTCTTCAACCAATTCTTAAATGATAATTTGCATATTGCATAATTAATTAGCATCTTCATAAGCAACATTTTTGAAGTTAACTAAGCGATATTAACTAACCACACGCTCCTTGGATTGATACCCTATTTACCCTATCTACCTAGGTTAATTAGGTTTTGCATGACCCGTAACGACCGGGCCATCAAATACTTAAATAGATCTATTGCGTTGACACCCCCACTCTTGGTTAGTCGCTCTAACCCGTCAGATACAAAGAGTGCTAGTTTTCTACGAATCAGATGTTGCCTTTATTGTACAATGCGTGAGGCACAACAGTCAAGAGGTTTGGTTATGGACTCATGGTTGGCACAATAATCATTAGCTTATCTATCTTTGATTGGTTGTACACGAATTTCACATACTTTACCTTACGTGCATTAAACCTATGAACTCATAAACTTTATGTTGACAAATATTTTACGTATTTTTTTCAGGTAATTGCTTACATTGAGCCTGGGGACTTGAGGGACTGGTTTGAGCTGGCACAATGTGGTACCTTTGTCATGGGTCATGTCATGAAAACAATTTAATAATTTATGTTATGTTGTGATGATTTCCACCTTCCAAACAATTTATATTTCAATATGTGAGACAATTTGAAGTATTTTGGTATCAAATATGTTTTATCTTAAGTGTTGCTCAAATCTTGTGCTTGAAAACCTTTTGAAATCGCATTCTCGTATTTCTGCCTTGGCAGGATGTGACATTTCCTGGGAGACACCTTGGTAAAGAAGTAACTAGATTATGGCCTAGACAATTTCTTTCAACTTGTTGTCTCTATCAAGTAAAGTGATGATTTTAATACTATGAAATTTGAGGATATCGTAGGAAGGCTCTAAAAGTGGTTTATGCTATTAATCTTTGATAATCTCAATGATACAATAAGGCTCCTCATATATAGGAAAATTACAAATAATCCTATCTCTAACTTAGGAAACAATATACACAATATTTGAACTAAATACAAAAGATATAGGAAATAATGTCATGCTAATACGCCTTCGCAGTTTGAATGGGCGGTGGATAGACGGTCAAACTGGATCTAAAAGACTGAAAAAGTTATCCAGCGAGGCCTTTTGTGAAGATGTGCCAACGTACTGTAGAGAAGACGGACATGTAGTATCCGAATGTGGCTAACTCAAATTGTTTTCTGAATAAAGTGTCTGTCGATCTCGATGTGTTTTGGTCGTTGATGCTGAGCTGGATACTGGATCATCTAATAGGTGCAAAACGAAAACTTTGTCGCAATAAAGAACCGATGCCCGTCGTAACGGGATATGAAGTTCTAGTAATAAGTTTTGAAGCCAAGTTACCTCTACAATGACATTAGCCATACCCATGTATTCTGCCTCAGCACTAGATCTGCAAAACTGTAGGTTACTGTTTTGAAGACCAAGATATTAAAGTGTCACCAAGAAAAACACAATACCCACTAGTGGAGCATATGGAGTCGGGACAACCGCCCCAGTCATCGTTAGAGTAAGCTACAGAGAGCCCGAAATGGATTTAGTGATACGAATCCCATAATCCACAATACCTCCGAGATAACGGATAATACGTTTCATAGTGTACTAAGCTTGGTGGTTCATGGATTTAGTGATACGAATCCCGTATTCCCGCCAAACTATGATATAAAGTTGGCTCATGGAATGTGGTCCATCAGTGGCACTTAGTTTTGATGATAGATCCACAGGTGCGGTGCATGGTTTGCAAAGCTCTAGCAATAATATCCTTAGTGTACTAAGCCTGAGAGAGAAACTAATCACGGGTAGCGTGATCAACTTTGATCCCCAATAAACGATGTAGACGACCCACTCTTGTGTGAGTGTGTTAATAATGTCATGAAGAAGCTTACTAGATGATGTTGTAAGAACAATATCATAACTATTGCTACGAACTCATGGCTAGTCATGCATGTGGCAAACATCGTGTACCAGGCACGAGGAGAATGCTTTAGACCATACACTGATTTCTTTAAACGACACACATAGTTAGAGTTACAGATATCCACAAAACCTGGTGGCTGATGCATGTATACCGTTTCATTTAAATTGTCGTGTAAAAAGGCATTTTTAACATCTAGTTGATGAATAGACCATGAGCGATTTACGGCTAAAGATAGAATAATACGTTTCATACCCGGCTTAACAACTAGACTAAACGTTTCACAGCTAATACCAACCGTTTGAGATTTCGCATTAAAGACCGAATGTGCCTTGTATCTTTCCAAAGATCCTTCGAATTTAAATTTATGATGAAACAACCACATGCACTGAATAATCGCGTGTCAGCCGTCCACAGTGCTAAATCCCATGTCTTATTATCCTTTAACGTGTTAAATTCAACTTGCATGGCATGTAACAAATTCGGATTGGTATAGGCTTAGGCGTAAGAAGTCGGGACAGGGGATATGGCGGTGGGGTGTAGGTTTAGGTGCTGGGTGGGTTTGGTTTTTACCGGTTTTGGTGCGAGTTGTCCTATGGTGTGTGTTGGATGGGGTGGGGTAGGGTGGGGGGATAGGTCAATGAAGTGGATTATGATGTAGGTGAGCCGTGAGTTGTGGGATGGTTTAGAGGGTTTGGGCCTGGGAGGTGGGATGGATTGGGCCGACTGTGAAGGTGAGTTTTGGTGGTGTTGGGCCGAGGGAGGTACGGGTGTGTAGAGGCCTTAGGGATAGGTACAATAAGGGTGGGTGATGGGTTAAAAGTGAAACTGGGGGGTGGGGAGGGGGGAGTCATTGAGAAAATTGTAGAGAGTTGGTTGTTGAGGAATGGTGAAGGGGAATGTTTCTTCGTCAAAAGTGACGTGACAGGAAATGGAAACTTTACCAGTAGTAGGGTTGAAACACCGATACCCGCGAAAGTCGGGTAGATATCCAAGAAAAATGCTTCACGTGGCTCGAGAGTGTAGTTTGTGGGTTGAGTCTCAGACGTGTTTTGGTAACACGCACAACCAAACGCTCGTAAGTGGTCATATGTGGGATGTCTCAGGTAGAGGGCAAATGTGGGGGTGAAAAGATCAAGGCGTTTGGTGGGAAATATAGTGTGGAAATAAGTGGTGGTGTAAAGTGCCTCGACCCAGAAAAATAGGTGGAAGATTGGCGTGGATTAGAAAGGACCGATTGAAGTCGTTAAGACGCCGAATCATTCGTTTGGCACAACCATTTAGAGAAGAAATTTGGGGGCAATAAAAGTGGAAAACCTCCCGCAAAGTTTTTGAATGCATTGCTGTCAAATTCGCCTCCCAAATCATATTGAAATGATATAATTGTATGGTTGAACTGGGTTTCAATGAGTTAATGAAATTTGGAAAAGGTGGGAAACGTCTCTAATATATATTTAAGTTGATATACCTATACAAAGTGTGTAAAATTTTCTATAAGAAAAATATAATTCTTGTACCCGGTTTTACTAATAACAGAAGAAGTCCATAAATTACAATGAGCTATATCAAAAGGTGTAAAAGTAACAAACTGAGAAGTGTAAAAGGGTAAACGTTTGCTATTCGAAAGCTGACAAGAATTGCAAAAACGAGTCAATTTGTCTTTCTTACACGGAAAATTAAAATAACTAATAAGTGCATCTAAGACTCGAGCACCGGGATAGCCAAGTATGTCATGCCATGGTAGAGACTGAAAGGAAACATAATAAGCTTGAGAAGGAGGTTTCGGGACAGTGAATGGATAGAGATCCCTTGTGCTATTATGGTGAGAAAGGTGTTATTGGTAAACAATTACCATCACCAACTAAAATTTTAGTACATTCAGGTAATGAAAAAGGGATGTCAATTTTACCTTGATCGACAGTGAGATGTTCGATGGCTCCTGTGCCCTTAACCTAAGTCGGGTCAGGTTGGTTCAGCACCATGGTAGTAAAAGCAACACCCAAGTCAGACGACAAAAGAGCATCGAAATCAGAGGTAATGGTCTGAGAAAGAGCCTTAGCAAACTGTGTTTGTTTTATACGAATAACTTATTTATTATAATAATAATAATACTTAATTGCTCAAACTAACCTTTAAAAATACAAATGTGGCTCTCAAGAAATATTTCAGGTGTATAAGAGTTGGAAAGATGTGTAAGAAAAATATGGGTGACGCCGCTGAATGGGTTAGAAACTTCACCATTTTCACTCTTTTGAAGATTGGACACCCATTTACAATCATGAATACTCTAAGACATCCAGTATTGCAAAAAATTCTTGTTTTACCGGAATTCGAATAATTCATTTGATTAAAAGAGTAACCTAGAATTTGTTTCATTGACCACAACTATTGATAAGTAGCATGTAGTTATGTAATGTTATGAGGCCTATACCCTAGCACAACACTGCTTGAAGTTATGAATGTCAACAACCAGATGATGAACTGTATTATTAGATTAGAGTTTGTTGGTATAATTGCCAACGAGCTCAGCTAGTTTCCAAGGAGCCTTAGAAACGTACCTGCACGTGTGTAGTCATACTAATAAACCATAGTTTGATAACACAATTAAATATTGGACTATTATCAGACTATGATTTATTAGTGTTAGCCAAAAGACTCGGTTAGGCTGTTAGGTTACAATATAAAGATATTAAAAGGAACTCTAGAAACTTAGCTAAGTCGGTAGGCTCATACAAATAAACCTTAGTATAATAATATAGCCCACCATGAGATACTTAAACATACTCTCCGTGACTTTCCTCCTTAATATGAGGTCTTGATTAGATTATGCAATTTATGATAAAATAAATATTCAATAGAGTAGAGCTAAGGCAAACTAGGGTTATGTTATTTTAGGCTTCTACAATACTCTTATAGGTTTAAATCCTTGAGCCAGTGTTTTGGCACTAAATTAAGGAAAACCCCAACAACATGGGTGGCATATGACATTATTTTATCACTAAATAATGTATTAAAAAAGATTACTTTGACAAAACTGTAAAGCAACATGCATGCACCAGATTATGAGAACAGTGACTTAATTTGTTATCTCTTGATCTGACATAGCTAAACGTGCCTCCTGTACACAAGTAAAATTAAACAACTTCTTTAAACACCAATAAAAACAAAACTTGTACACTGTTCAGCAGACCAGAAAAGGAACAGATGCCTTTAGACCAATCTTTATTTATAATTCTTAGGGTTGATCCATTGGCAGTTGTTTGTTTTACACCTAGTGAATGTGTGTGTGTTGTGGGGGTAGGGTGGGAATCAGCTACTTGCAGACACTTCATTCAAAATTCCAAGCGAAAAGTTGTTAAACCATGTGAGGCTTAGTACTTCTTAGAGATAAAAGGACAGAGATGGAATCATTTATCGTAGACCACATGTTATTAGCCAATCTAGCTAGTGTGTGAGTTGGTATGCTAGATTCTAACTAGATCATAACAAACACTTGCAATTGAGTTTATATAAGTGCCCTTTTGCTGCAATATGTTGATATTGTGATTTGTGAGTTAGAAGGTGATCTTAGAGATGGATTATGGATAAATGCAGGTTTATGTGTACATCAACCAGATTTGTCATAAAGTTAAACTTTGTGAAGTGGTTACTTTAGATATGTAAGACGACAAACAAATATATAGAGATTGAGGTTGCTCTCATTAGAACTTCATGACCTTTATTTGTGAAATATGAAAGTATAGAAAACACAAATAACATCAAGTCACTACTAGAAAAGTGGTTCTTTTGCTAAAAAAAAATTGTTACGGAAAAAAATGCGTCACAAATTTATGAGAGTTTTTTCAACAAAACCTTGATGTTAGAAACAGCCTCGTCGGAAATCAATTACTACACATTTTCTACGCAATTTTCAACGTATTTCTTACGAAAATATGGTGTAAGAAATTTGTGATGCAATTCTTACGCATTTTTACGCAATTTTTAAAGTATTAGTCGCTATTGTGTAGCAAATTTGTCCAAAAAATAGGAGTGTTTTTTGTTGTCACAAATTAGTAGCAAATTTGTCAAAATTTGTGACATATTTTTTTCAGTAGAAACTTACGTAGCAAATTACCACTTTTCTAGTAGTGAGTGTCGCAAAAAACCAAAAAGAAAAGTACTAATAATAGTAATCAACTACTGATTTCATACAATTATTAATAATATTAATTCCATTCGATTTCTAGGGAGGAGAAAATCAAAGAGCCAAAAGACTAATTAAAGATATCTACAAAGTTGTTTTTAAAGATTGAATAAAGGGATACTGAAGGGATAAGGAGTCTAATCCGAGCGGACGCGGCATCCCTATCCCCGCTCAACAGAAGATCCGCGAAAACGGGCGCGTAGCACAGTTTCGGCGGAAAGAACTTGGGTCACAACCCTACACCTGTGTAAAACATGCGCGCGTCTGCCTACGCGCGGGCCGTTTCACATCACAAACATTCTTAAGTATGAGGTACAGAAGATCAAGAGTCAGGAAGATCCACCTGCAGAGGATCACTGACACCACCAACCAGACAAAGACACGTGTCCACGGTTTCCCAACAACCACTGAGGTTCAACAGTGACGTGACTGGTTCCATGCTTCCACCATGCTGCCATTACTGTTCTGACCAGGCATGCTTACCCCCCGTCAGAAGTCACGTCAGACGCCGGCAGGTAAGTCAACCATGCCGGTTCTGAACGACATACCTCCAGGGACCGGTCACAAGCCGCCACGTGTCCACCTGTAAACTCGCTGCTGACGTCATCTACAGTAGGCGTCCTTTTCCCACCCTTTTTCAGAGACCAGGGAGAGTTGGGCCGGGGCAAGACCCAAAGATCACAAGACTCGGTGTGGGCCTCTTCTCAAGTCCACAACCCCCATTATAAATAGAGGACATCAACTCCATTCAAAAGGATCGAAAATTAATTACTTGTAACATAGAGCTATGATTACTCATATGCTTTGTATTCTCTCAAGCAATAATATTTCTGGCTCTTCACAGTGGACGTAGGTCATACTCGACTGAACCACGTATATCTTCGTGTTCTTACTTCACTCACCACATACTCACTTATATTTACTTCCCTGGGTTAATCCAATCCAAAGGTTTGGGTAAAGGAACGTACGAGTAGTAACATAAGTGTAACACACTCGGTGATTAGTGATAATCCCCGTGATACTTATTGTTTCTTCAGATACTTATAAAAGAAAGTAAATCCCTAAGTAATATTTCAATATAATGTAATTATATTTTAGTCCACTTGAATATGCAAAAAAGAGCTTGAGGTTGGGGTTGGGGTTGGGGTGATCTCAAATCACTATGTTCAGTGTTTTTGTTCACTCATATCGATTGTATTCCAACAACTGGTATTAGAGCTAAATACTAGGGAGGAT
The DNA here is from genome assembly GCA_030844895.1 of Ambrosia x helenae. Lineage (NCBI taxonomy): Eukaryota > Viridiplantae > Streptophyta > Magnoliopsida > Asterales > Asteraceae > Ambrosia > Ambrosia x helenae. The sequence continues at coordinate 9,617,131 of CM061234.1, forward strand.
CTATTTAGCTAAGAAAAGAAGAATAATTGGTATGGTCAACAAAATGACCAGCAATGGTACTCCACTACTAGAGAAATTAGTGAGAGATCGAGATGTATCAGTTTCGGTTGTCTAAAGTCGTACAATAGGGTTGTGTAATTGAAGGTAGCAACGATCAATACTAGTGATAGACTACTATGAAGTGCGATATGAGTCAAGGGGACTCATTGATTAACAGGGACAAAAACAAAAAGAAACTGATAAGGACTCGAAAGAAGTTGACGCAGTGACAAGATATGTGGGAAGGGTACTATAAAAAAGTACGAGACTGGTGCAAATGTCGAGAATGGGCAAGTAGAATTGCAACGGGTATGCCAAGATCTACATCATGCATATATGTTACCTCCAACGATAGAGTTTAGAGAGGTGCGATAGTTGTTGGGTGTGGAAGTTCTTGATGAAGATATTGGCAGTTAGTACAAAAATTAGAGGTAATTGTTGGGTACCTCCTACTAGATTCTCAAGGGAAGCAAATTCAGGATCCAAAAGATTATAGATATCTAAAAAAGTGTTTAAAGTTCGAATAAAACGATTAAGAAAGAAAGTAAATCCTTAAGTAATAGGTGATTAATTTTTTTTTTTTCATTTCATTTAATCATGTTAGAGTTAGGTAGCGTTTGGTATGATGGAATGAAATGGGGAATGGAATGGACCATTACAAGGTAATGAAAAAATAATGTGTTTGGTTGACTAAAGGAATGGAATCACCCATTCCACAAGGCATTCCATTCCCTCAAAACCATTCCATCCACCCCCCATGTTTTTTTTTTCATTCCATCCCCATTCACCCTTTACTAACAAAAGCATAACCCACCACCACCACCCACACCCCCACTATCGCCACCACCCACCGCCGCCGCCACCACCCACCACCGCCGTCACCACCCGCCGCCACCGCCGCCACCACCACCCACCACCACCGCCGTCACCGCTACCAACCACCGTCACCGCTACCAACCACCGCCACCACCCACCACTGTCACCACCACACCACAACCCACCAACTACCACCACCGCCACCACCCACTACCTTCACCCACCACTACCCAACCCACCACCACCGTCACCCACCCACCACCGCCGCCATACAAAACCACCCACCGCCGCCTACCACCACCCACCGCCACCTTCCCCACCTACCACCATCACTCACCACAACTTCCTTTACCCACCACTACCGCCGCCACCCATCACCGCCGTCTCCTCCACCCACCACCGCCACTACTCACCATTGTCACCCACCCACCCGCCATCCACCTCCACCCATCGCCACCGTTGCCGCCACCCACCACCCGTCGTCGCCACCACCTATCACCGTCGTCGCCCATCCACCACCACGCTACCGTCACACACCACCACCTACCATCACCGCCACCCACCACCACCGCCACTACTCACCATCGTCACCCACCCACCATTACGACCATCCACCTCCACCTTCCACCGTCGCCGCCACCGACCACAGCCGCCGCCGCCAACCACCGTCGCTACCGCCACATATCACCACCCACCATCACCGCCACTGACCACCACCCTCCACCGCCACTAACCATCGATTTTATTCATTCGTTTTTTCTTGTCTATCCAACAACACAAAGTAATGTTTTGTTTCATTCCCACATGACAACCAAACAAGACATGGAATGGTAATGAGCCATTCCATTACCTCGTCCATTCCATTCCCCATCCATTCCATTCCCCCATCCATTCCATTACCCCATACCAAACAGACCCTTATAGTAGGAGTTGGTTTTCTTTAGTAAAAATATTGGACAATCTAAGCAAAACCTGTCTTAAGGATTTAAGTGTTTTGTATAGGCCGAAACACTACTAGAAAAGTGATTCTTTTGCTACAATTTTTTTTTTTACGGAAAAAAATGTGTCACAAATTTTGACAAAATTGTTACTAATTTGTGACTACAAAAAATATCTTATTTTTTAGACAAATTTGCTATATAATAGAGACCAATACTTTGAAAATTGCGTAAGAAATGCGTAGGAATTGTATCACAAATTTCGTGCACTATATTTTCGTAAAAAATATGTTGAAAATTGTGTAGTATATGTGTAGTAATTGGTTTCCGACGAGGGTTTTTCTAATATCAAGGTTTTGTTGCAAATGCGTAGCAAATTCAAATTTGTAATGCATTTTCAACAAAACCTTGATGTTAGAAAAACCCTCGTCGGGAATTTCAACCTATTTATTACGAAAATATGGTGTAGCAAATTTTCAAAGTATTGGTCGCTATTGTGTAACAAATTTGTCCAAAAAATAATGGTGGTTTTTTGTCGTCACAAATTAGTAGCAAATTTGTCAAAATTTGTGACACATTTTTTTAGTAAGAAACTTATGTAGCAAATGATCACTTTTCTAGTATTGAAAAAAGACCCATAAACTAATTTTTTTAAACGAAAATTAAAACACAACATAGTCATAGTATTATAATGACATCCCTTATTAGATAACCAATGATTAGTGAAGTTCTCCTAGTAATATCTTGATCGCAAAACTGTTTGATCATCTATTCATAGTTTATATAGTATAATCTCTAAGATTTTGTTCCCAACAACTATCATCCTCAACCAAGTCATTGTTATTATAATCTAGATTAATTGATTATGAGTCAAAATATTGGGCCCACTAAGTAAAAGACTTTAAAGTTTTAGATTGAGGGTCCAATTAATTTTTAGTTCCATACTTTTAAAAATATAATACAAAAAACATATACAAAAATTTACTACCCCTGAGAAAAACAAGTCTCGAGCAAGGGTGTGGCTCGCCCACCCCAGGGGCCGAGCCTGAATCTAATTAGTTTGTTTTGTCAAGTAGAATGTAAAGAAAAGAGTGAAAGTAGCAAACAGAGACCACAACAAAGTTTTGGGACACTTTTCTGGGATTTTATTACTCAAATGGAAATGCTTGCGAATACAAAATGAACAGAAGACAAAACTCTTAACTCCTAACAATTGAAAGCTGCTAGCTATTTAAATAAAATAGCTTGAAATAAACTAAAACAACTAAGTCCATGATCCCATGATCTTTTTGACTTCCATGACTCCAATAACGCATATTCCTTGTTTTCCTCAACTTACTTTGACTTCCACTCAAGCCACGTTAACCAACAATGAGTCCAAGGTTGGGGTCATCTCAAATCACTGTGTTCGGTGTTTTTTTACAGCTCAATATCGATTGCATATTTGTATTTCAACATTAGAATTGTATTGATACCTTAGCTTTTCCAAGACTTTTGTTGGCTTCAGCCTTGGTCTAGTATTAATTAGCATTGTTGTTGTTTTGACATGAGTACATGTATTGTGGTTTCAGTGGTGTAAGTCACCATGAAAATGTTAGATATGTAAATAAAACTTTATGTTTGTGTTTATTAGTATATATTCTGAACATATGTTAAGTAGTGTATATATGTGCATAGTAGTATTGATATTATTGTAAACATTAGTGTAAGGATATTAGTTTAGATAGTATAATAATCATATGTATCAAACGGACAAGAACAAGATCACATCAGAATATGTCCCAGCAAGATCAACATGGCTGCAACTCAATAAGAAGATCAAATGGGTCAAGCAAAACAAGGAAAAGGATGGCTGCAAACAAAAGAAAAGGGCGGGATGTATTGAAGAAATGACAATTGTACCCTTGACGGTTGAAAAACGGTTGATGGCGCCAAAAGGTGTGAGATTATAACCGTTACAACAACACAACAATTCAACGATTAACTATCAAAGGATCCCACCGTTTGATATTGTATATATAGGACTTGTGTACTTCATTTGTAATCACCAAGATTGTTTTAATCCAAAACACAATAAACAATCCAACATTATTGTCCCAAATCAGTATCTGGTTTCGTATTATTGTTTCTTGTTTCTTTGTTCGATTACAATCTTTTCAGTAAACAAACATATCCGCTGCAAATTTCGATCCTAAGTCCAACAGAAAATACTCAAGTTACGATTGAAGGGCAACTTGTCCCGCAGACAACTAAGTTTAAGTACTTAGGATCATTTGTTCAGAGAGATTGAGAGCTAGATAATGATGTCACCCATTGCATACAAGCTGGTTGGTGTAGGCGGAGGGCCGCCAATGGAGTTTTATGTGATAAAAGGTTCCCAACTAAATTAAAGGGAAAATTCTATAGGATTACAGTGAGACTTGCTATGTTATATGGGACAGATTGTTGGGCCATAAAAAAGACACAAGCTCGCAAGATGGAGGTAGCTGAGATGAGGATGCTAAGGTGGATGTCCGGCCACACTAGGGTAGACCGGATAAGAAATGAGGTTATTAGGGAAAGGTTAGGGATAACTAGTATATCAGACAAGATAAAGGAGGGTAGATTATGATGGCATGGGCTTGTGAAGGGGAGACAAATGATGGCCCAAGTTAGAGTAGTGAAAACCATAACTGTAGATGGAAAAAGGTGTAGAGGAAGACCCAAATTGACTTGGGATGTGTAGATTAGGCATGATTTAGTAGAGATGCACCCTCTAAGGACATGGTCGAGGATAAGGCTTCGTGGAGGCACAAGATTAAGGTTAAGGATTATTAGGGAGGGTTTGGTTGTGTCGTAGCGTGGTTCTAGAGCTTAGAAATTTTTTTACACCAGTAGGAGGTCCGTAAAGGTGACTTGTACTACATGACTCTTTCAATGTTTCTCTAAATTCAGCAGCTCTGTATTAGTTTTTTTTAGTATTGTTTGCTTGTCGTTTGTGTGTTGTCGAGCCGAGGGTTTCTCTGGGGATGGAAGCCTTTTTCTAGAAAAGATGAAGACAGGGAATCGGAACTAAATCATTCTTTCTTCGTCGACTATGCACTTTGACGACTCTAGCTTCATCTTAGGGAAAGTCAAAAGAAAAGCATCATTCACATCTTACAGTAATTTCTCAGGGACTCTAGATCATAGACTGGGATCACTCGAGATCGATGGCTATGCACTCGCCCGAATGCAAACATTGGCTTGTTAAGTTTTCCTTTGAGCGAGCCGTTGACTACTATTTACAATAGAAATCGCAAGGATAGGGGTAAGGTTTACCTACATCTCACCCTCCCCATACCCTACTCTTAAATTTTGCTGATTGTAGGATTTAGTAGGTAAGGTGTTTTTTTTTTTTTTTTTTTTGACATAAACTTTTCAGAGTATGTAGGAACGTTCAGAGGGTTAATTAGACTATATTTCTAATCTCTTTGTTCTGTTGATCTGTAACTATGACAGTAACTTATCACTATATGCTAGCTATAGATTACTATTATCATTACTATTAATTAGCTACGTTTTATGTAAATGAATATAACTAATAAGCGTGGCGGCAGGCCAGTGTTAAACGTTAATAAAAGATAATCACATCGCAATGGTAGCAAAGTGTATATTTTTATAAAATCAGCGTATTTAGAAGGTTGTAAGAAGGAAAACAGTAAAAAACCGAAACCTTGATGCAACTTTGATGACTTACAATACATTAGTGAGTTATAATACTACGCCCGTTTATTTAGTAGTAAGGTGTTTATTTTATTTTATTTCTTTTTTAAACGGCGGTTGTTTATTTATTTGATTAGCTTAGATATGAATTCAAAGTGATGACTAGGTTTATCTCTACATGTTTCTGCACCAATTGTCTGGTAGCTGCTTTTGTTTTACAAAACAAAATACAAGGGTTTGTTCAGATACGAATCTTTCATCCTTTATTGAAAGATCTGATTCGTGTGTTTTTTATACTTTTTCCCTTGACCAAGAATGACCTTTTCCACTTGTAGGGTACTAGTTTGGGTAAATAAGATTATTGTGGACATGAATGCATCATTGGGTATTATCATTTTATGCTTACTTTTTGTGTGTTAAAGTTGTATCGAAAGAGATAAAAAAATAGTAAGGAATGGGTAGGTAACAGTATATGACCTTTGACCCACTAGTTGCGTGGTCAAACTTCAAAGAAGTGGCTGGTGGGAGCATCTTCTACAGCTCATTTACTGCCATGTTCAGTTGAAGATAAGATTTTGAAATATTCAAATTCAGTGCTCTTGGGTTTGTCTATTCATCATCTCAAATGGCCATCAAGGAAAGGAAAAGCTAGAGCAAAAGTCTGAAGCATTTAACTTTTAAGGAGAGGTTACTACAACAAACGTGGGCTCGCTAATAGTGTCAGTTGTAGCAGCAAATGCATGCTTTGTTGTTTTGCCTATTTTGTCATCTTATGCGCGGCAACAAAGTCCCACTAATGCTAGTTTTGTTTTTTAGTGCTTGGAGATTTAGCGACAACATCGTTCTGTTAGCCGATTGTTAGGACAAAGAGGATTGGTGAAACCACTTTTGTAAACCTTAGTCTAATTCACTTCTGTCATTTTGGCTAAGTATAGAAGTACTGAAGAGAAGACAAGAAACTACTGATTAGAAGATATGAGAAGTGCTGAAGTTGCAGAAGTTCTGAAGTCCAAACCAGACAAGTTCACTTCAGAAGTACTGAAGACAAAACTACTCTTCAGTAGTTGTCCTTCATCAGCACTTAGCAATAGATATTTCCCACCGCCTTTTTGCATCAGTAGTTTGTTGTTTAATATTACTTTTAGCTGTATTTGTTTCTTTCAATGTTGCAACTTGTGCAACTTGTCACTGTAGTTTCTGTACTTGCTTTTTAGGCAAGATACATGCATGTAAACGTCTATAAATAGGAGGCTTCAACCTTCTATTTTAGACATTGATTTTTAACAGAAAAATCCTTCAAACACTCTCATTGTTCTATTCCATTTCTGTATTTATTGTGAATCTCACTAAGTATCTAATTCTCATTTACATCTTAGATTCATAATAAATACTTTGTCATTTATTAGTTTCAAACATCAAGGGGGAGTTATAACTCTGCCTTAGTGTAAAAGTGTTGCTTTAACTTATAACATTCCGCTGTGCTTATAATCTGATTTACAAGGACTTGCTAAACACATAAGTGTCAAGATAGCAAGTTCTTACTTAGCAAACAGAGCATACTGATCCAACACCGATAATCAAGCATTGACCATCGGTCCTCATTACTATTGTTGTTAATTGTATTAATGTTGTTTCCATATTTACCTTTAACCATTGTATTATATATTGCTTTGTAATATTGTGAATAAAATCAACAGATTCACTCTCTCACATGGTATCATTGTAGGGTTGTGTTTTTCGAAACCCACCCTCACCCTCCTTCTTCCTTTGTGTGTTCGACAATCAATTAGCCTCCATGGCCGATCAATCGAGCGCCGCTGCTGCTTCTTCGGACAACACCCCTTCAAAACCGCTTCACCCGATTTATACGGTAAGCAATATTCAACATAAAGTACGTGTTTTAGATGGCATGAAAGCGTCATATCCTTCGTGGGTTAAGCTTTTTATGCTCCACGCTAAAGGATATAACGTCCTTAATCATATTGAAGCTTTTTATGCTCCACGCCGCCACCTACCAAGGATTCACACGAGTAAGCTTCGTGGGAAAACATTGACTCCATTGTCTTACAATGGATCTATGGGACTCTCTCGGATGCCCTTCTTAAAAATCCACGGCTCATGAAGCTTGGCTTCGTGTCAAACACCACTATAATAGTAACCGAGGTCCACCGTCTCAAGCCCTACAACATGAACTAGCCAACACCACCCTTGCCTCTATGCCCAACCTAGAAGCCTATTGCCAAAAAATACAAGACCTAACCGATCAAATCCAAGCCTTAGACTTCCCTATGAATGATCAACAACGTGTCCTCCATCTTGTTAAAGGCCTACCCGACGAATATGATACAATATCCTCTATATTGAACAATTCCTTTCCTTCATGGAGGACGCGGTTGAACAACTAAACTCCGAAACCGGTAGAATGAGAACCCGTGATGCTGTAGCCAACACCCCAGCCATCGCGGCTGCCATACCACCCTCGGCCCATCCCAACCCACCTCATTCGACCACAAACAACCGGCCTACGTCCCCCTCCTTACTCGGCCCCAGCCCAAACAACTCAACTCCCTACCCTCAGGCCCACCATAACTGACCCCCATCCCACCAATCCAGCCGGCCCAACTCCCACAACTCTTCAAACCGACCCAATAACAGAAACCGCAACAACACTGCCCCACCCCAAAATACTTATAACCGAAACTATACCCCACCACCTCCTTACGCCATAACCCCAACAACAACCATATTATCCTCCCTTTTGGGCCCCTCCTTACTAGACACAACCACCTTGTCCTTACCCCACCCAAAACTGTTCACAACCGTGGTACCCCTTACTCCCTCTGGTTCTCATAATACCCGTGGAAATCAAATGTCAGCACAGGCTCATCTTACCGAGGTAGATCTTCTGGAACCCACACAGCTGGCAGATGCGGTTCATGCTCTTTCTGTTGATACAGGTGATGAAAATGATTAGTGGAACTTTGATACATGTGCATCTTCTCATATGTAACATCACACAAATTTTCTTTATATATATATATATATATATATAGAACTCCCTCGTTTATTCATCCGATTCATGTTTACAGTATCTTTACCATCCATTTTGTTAATTTTTTTGTTTAAATAATGACGTATAATCAATATTAAATTGGATTGTATTAAATTCTGATTTAAAAACGTTAAAAAAAAATGTTTGCCTGTGCCAGGATTCGAACCCGAGTCCCTAGCGGGCTAAACCTTAACCACACCACACAAACCACTACACCATTTGGTGTTTTGTGATGTTAATTAAAACCAATTAAACTTAAACCCTTTCAAGGTCCCTTAGTCAAACCTGAAAAGTCAAACGTAGTCTCCTAGTCAAGTCAAGTCAAATTGTTAGTAAATATGGTCTCCTAGTCAAGTCAAAGTGTTAGTAAATATGGTCTTCTAGTCAAGTCAAAGTTGTTCCTAAATTCTAGCCTAGTCAAAGTAGTCCCTAATTACAACTCCAAATTTTACACTATAAATACACTAGCCTACCATTCAACTCTTTATACCATTCAAAAAAAAAAACATTATTATCCCATCTCTCATATACTAAAATTTTCATCCGTCATTATCTCCTCTAGCTAGTTTCGAGTTTTCCAAGGCATTATTACTAAGTGTTTGCACGCTCAATAAAACGCACGAACTCATTATGCACCTAAGGTGAGTTTACATAGCCCCTTTTCTGTTTTACATTTTGGGGTGAAACATGTTTAAACATTTTATACACTATCATTTACTCATTCTTACATTGTTGAAACTTGTGATTCAATTACACTATCATTTACTCAATCTATCATTTGACTGTAACAAAAAGACACAGTACAGTCATTAACATTGATCAAGCCGCCTGTTTAGATTATAGCGCTATAGGTCTGACAAACCCATCCCCCCGCATAAATTCAGGGATGATCGATAACAATTACACTTTTACTAACTTGCGAGTTAGGTCTCAGTCGACACAAGGTTTGATTGTACAAAAGACGCATTGTTACATGTCGGACTCATATTCTATCATTACTCATTATTATACTTCAACAATGATTGCTATACAACATATTGTTTTCAACTATATGCAAAACCTATGTATTCTCACCAACTATTTATAGTTGACACCCCCCCATCTTTCCAACTTAACATGTTTCAGGTTTTGTTTGCTATTGGAAGTTGTACAAGTCTTGGAACACGTAGGAGCTTTGGATCTAGTTTATATTAATCAACTTTTGTAATCATTACTTGTAAGACAAATTGTAAATTGTTTAATATTATTCAACTTTCATTTAGTACCATGAGCTATTGAACAATCATCACTACGTGACATCCCGATGTTTCCGCCATCGGTTGGGGTGTTACAAATTGGTATCAGAGCCATGGTTATAGGGAATTAGGTTATTAGAAAAAAAAATCTAGTCTATAACCATAGGATTTTAATCAGTACTTGCTCCTTTTACTTGCAACCTTACTTGTTTATATTCTCTATCCTACTTCTTATCCTTAGTTTAGTCCCTTCAAGAAGAGTGCTCTCCATCACAAGATCTACTCTTAGACTAATAGGACAAATCCTCAGGTTTAGCCTGAACCACCTTGAAGATCTCATCGAAGTTCTAGATTTTAATAACGAGCACGTGCAATCTGGAAGGGTGAACGCCTGTATTCTGAGTCTTCTGTCTAGGACTGGCATTGCGCATATATCCCAATCAGACGAGGGACCCGGATGCCTACCTGGGAATTCTCGGGATGAGTGTTCACTTGTAGGCTAAAGCATGTCTTCATTATGTTATTAGAATCTAGAAGTTTTGATAAGTCAACGTTTTCGTTTATTCGTTTTAATTAATGAATAAATGATTACACTCACTTTCCTTAAACTAAGCTCTAAAATCTCAAAATTTTACAGCTTAAATCAATCTCATTTCATAACCATCTATGGATTTCACAATCACACTTCACCTTACCATCTTAGCCACTTTTTAAATATTCAACACCCTACCCAAATCATATTATTTCATTTCTCAACATGTTACTTATTTTTAAAAACTATAACCTCATACCTTAGCACAAACTAAAGATTTCTAAATCTTGTTGTATTTTCATTACCTAGTAACTTTACAAAGTACATATTTTTTTGTCAAAAGATGTATTCGAACTTAAATTCAATTGTTTATTTATTGACGTAACAAACGATTTTCTATATAATGCTTTAAACTATTAAAAATCACTAATAGAACCTTGATCTTCAAAACCTAATCTCATGTTTGAAATCTCCAACTAACGGGGATATTTTAATCAAATCCTACTTAGCTTGTACTATTTAACAACTTTCGCTTTATGTACAAAACCAATTTTGAAAATAATTTTTTTTTATCCATAGGAATAATATCTAGTCTCTAGATTCTCCATCGACACTCACTCATTTTCAACTTGTTCAAATTTTTACAATATTTGGCATATACCACAATCATGTTTTCTTATACACTTGATTATAATCTTTAATCCAAACCCCACAAGTTACACTGCTACATTATCTCTTTACTATAAAATAAACTCCTTATCAACCATCTTCACATTCACTATCTCTCGCAACCTTGATTCTGTTTCGAGATTTTTCATCATTCCCCCAAGAACTAAATTCATATCCTTCACCTTCTCAAACATGAGCTAGTTACCCATGATAACCAAACTATTGAAACTTGATTGTGTGTTGCATCAAACTTAATCCTTAGTTATACACGAGGATTCGATTATCTACCATATTTGAACATTTGATACTAGAAGTTATGGAATATAAACTATTTACTATAGACACACCTAGAGTCATTAACCTTGTCTAGGGCAAATCTATTACAACTCGCATGCTATACTTGATACTTGATTGCTTACATGTGCATATTATCAATTTGCAATTTATGTGTGTAATAATTGGTACACTTAATCAAACAACTGATAGAGGATGAAGTTTGCTTAACAGTTAGTAGAGTACCAAATAACCTACTCAACGATTGGTAGAGGTCATCATGCCTTTTCAACAGTCGGTAGAGGCCCTACAACCTGCTCAACGACTGGTAGAGGCTATCGAACCTGCTCAACAATCGGTAGAGGTTCCTACTCACTAACTGGTAGGAGTCTTTTTCCTGCTCAACAGTTGGACTCATTAACACAGAGGTTCAACCACAGGATTATTTTTGCGTTACTTACATGTGTGTTAGAGTCATAGAAGGACACAAAACCCTAATGTAAGGTAAATTGGTGATTGCGGTCCGGAACGTAATCATGAATTTACAGGTACGTTAAGGTGGTGTGAAATTCTATCAAGGTTACGATAGATAACCAATTATAAACCCTAGTTACCTAGTAGTTCATTTAGTCTTTTTATAGTCAATCAATTCAGGCATTTCTTTTAGGATCCCTAAAACTTAAGCTTAGTGTTCTTACTAGATTCTTATTCTCCTTGCTATTTCAGACGAGCCTAATCCAACACTTAAAACTCACACATATCAATCCTCTTATCTAAATTATTCGAAACAGTTATTTCTATTACCTACAAAATTCATGTCGTGCCTTAACCCCAAATTTTCCAAACCACGGTTGTTTCAATCACCCTCAACCCTGTGTTTTTAATAACTTCAGGACGAAGTTCCTAAAAGTAGGGGAGACTGTAACATCACACAAATTTTCTTTATATATATATATATATATATATATATATAGAACTCCCTCGTTTATTCATCCGATTCATGTTTACAGTATCTTTACCATCCATTTTGTTAATTTTTTTGTTTAAATAATGACGTATAATCAATATTAAATTGGATTGTATTAAATTCTGATTTAAAAACGTTAAAAAAAAATGTTTGCCTGTGCCAGGATTCGAACCCGAGTCCCTAGCGGGCTAAACCTTAACCACACCACACAAACCACTACACCATTTGGTGTTTTGTGATGTTAATTAAAACCAATTAAACTTAAACCCTTTCAAGGTCCCTTAGTCAAACCTGAAAAGTCAAACGTAGTCTCCTAGTCAAGTCAAGTCAAATTGTTAGTAAATATGGTCTCCTAGTCAAGTCAAAGTGTTAGTAAATATGGTCTTCTAGTCAAGTCAAAGTTGTTCCTAAATTCTAGCCTAGTCAAAGTAGTCCCTAATTACAACTCCAAATTTTACACTATAAATACACTAGCCTACCATTCAACTCTTTATACCATTCAAAAAAAAAAAACATTATTATCCCATCTCTCATATACTAAAGTTTTCATCCGTCATTATCTCCTCTAGCTAGTTTCGAGTTTTCCAAGGCATTATTACTAAGTGTTTGCACGCTCAATAAAACGCACGAACTCATTATGCACCTAAGGTGAGTTTACATAGCCCCTTTTCTGTTTTACATTTTGGGGTGAAACATGTTTAAACATTTTATACACTATCATTTACTCATTCTTACATTGTTGAAACTTGTGATTCAATTACACTATCATTTACTCAATCTATCATTTGACTGTAACAAAAAGACACAGTACAGTCATTAACATTGATCAAGCCGCCTGTTTAGATTATAGCGCTATAGGTCTGACAAACCCATCCCCCCGCATAAATTCAGGGATGATCGATAACAATTACACTTTTACTAACTTGCGAGTTAGGTCTCAGTCGACACAAGGTTTGATTGTACAAAAGACGCATTGTTACATGTCGGACTCATATTCTATCATTACTCATTATTATACTTCAACAATGATTGCTATACAACATATTGTTTTCAACTATATGCAAAACCTATGTATTCTCACCAACTATTTATAGTTGACACCCCCCCCCATCTTTCCAACTTAACATGTTTCAGGTTTTGTTTGCTATTGGAAGTTGTACAAGTCTTGGAACACGTAGGAGCTTTGGATCTAGTTTATATTAATCAACTTTTGTAATCATTACTTGTAAGACAAATTGTAAATTGTTTAATATTATTCAACTTTCATTTAGTACCATGAGCTATTGAACAATCATCACTACGTGACATCCCGATGTTTCCGCCATCGGTTGGGGTGTTACATCATATCTCTTTAGATAAAGATAATGTTGACACGTTTTCCACATTTGCACCAATAGTGTCAATAATTGTTGGCAATGGTAATAAACTTCCAGTTTTGGGTTCGGGAAACTCCACCCTAAATTTTGCCTCCAAACCATTATATGTTAAAAACATCCTTTTTAACCCAAACATAGTCAAAACTTTATATATGTCTGTCAATTTAATATTGATAATTACACATCTATCGAATTTGACCCATATGGTTTTTCTGTGAAGGATTTCAAGGATGGTACGATCCTGAGCCGTCACAACAGTACGATTGACCTGTACCCGCTCACCCCAAATGCTTCCGCCACCGCCTGTTTTCCATCCACCCAAGACTCCCTTTTTTGGCATTACTGGCTTGGTCACCCGGGTCAACCCGTTATGGATTTTCTTTGTTTGAACAATTTTATTTCTTGTAATAAGCAAAGGACTTCGTCTCCTTGCCATGCTTGCCAGTTGTCCAAGCACAAATGATTACCATTTAATGATTCTGTTTCTCACAATTTATGACCATTTTCGTTATTACATTGTGATTTATGGACCTCACATCTTTTAAGTAATGCGGGTTACAAATATATTTGGTAATTATTGATGATTTCACTCATTATACGTGGGTTTATCCACACAAATTTAAATCTGAAACCTTTGCCAAAATAACACATTTTCATCAATTTGTGACCACCTAATTTAAACTTCCCATTCAAGCAATCCAACGCGACATGGGGGGCGAATTCGATAGTACCAACTTCCACAACTTTACCTCTCAAAATGGCATTCAACTTCGGTTCTCATACCCTCACATCTCTCAACAAAAAGGGCAAAGCCAAACGCATGATCTGTCGAATAAACGAGATCATGTTCACCATTCTTACCCATGCCTCTCTACCCTCCACTTATTGGGTTGAGGCTTTTCACACCGCCTCTTACCTTCACAACATTCTACCCACCAAAACCCTCTAAAACCGCACCCCTCTATCTCTTCTATACCTTCGTGAGCTCTCCTATTGCCACCTTCGTGTTTGGCACTCTATGCTACCCGAACACCTTTGCCACCCATCTTAACAAACTCACCCATCGCTCCCTTCCGTGCCTCTTTCTAGGATACCGGCAAACTACCGTGGGTACCGATGTCTAGACCTCACTTCGGGTAAAACATTTTTTTCCCGACACATCACTTTTGACGAAGAAGTGTTTCCTCTTGCCAATCCCTCTCCCCCACCTCCCGATCATTCCCTCCTTGACCCATCTCCACTCCTATTCAACCCGCAATATTTCTCCTCCCCGAGCACTCCTCCCTCGGCCCAACAACCCTCTCCCTACCCTCACCAAACCACCGCCCATCAGTCGCCTTCCACTTCCACCACTCAACCAGCCCAAACACAACATCGCCCCTCAGCCCACATCCAACAACCCCCCTCGGCCCAAACCTCCATCCATGAACCGGCCCATACATATCAGCCTCATTTCGCTGCTCCCGGCCCTCCACCCGTACCAGAACCCGACAACAACAATCCGCCTCCTGTTAACCCCACACCTCACCCAATGCAAACTAGGTCCCGTGCCGGCATTTTTAAACCTAAAACACCCTTTAACCTAAATACCCAAACCTCTCCCCTACCCTCACCTTTACCTAAATCACACCTTTCCTCCCTAACCGACCCAAACTGGAAGCGATCCATGGTTGACGAATATGAAGCTCTATTGGCCAACAACACGTGGGAACTTGTCCCTCGCCCACCTGATGCAACTGTTATCCGATGTATGTGATTTTTCAAACACAAGTTCCACGCCGACGGTTCTTTAGAGCGACACAAGGCTTGCTTGGTAGTCAATAGTAAAAGCCAAACTGTAGGCATCGACTGTGATGAGACTTTCAGTCCAGTGGTGAAACCCACTACTATTCGCATAGTCCTTAGTCGTGCCACCTCACGAGGCTGGTCAATGCACCAACTTGATGTCAAAAACGCTTTCTCACACGACCACTTAAAGGAAACCGTATACATGTTCCAGCCTCCCGGTTTCACCTCTGACACACACCCTAAATATGTTTGCAAACTTAATAAATCTTTATATGGTCTAAAACAAGCCCCCAGAGTTTGGTATTAACGTTTTGTAGAGTATTTGCTAAAGTGTGGATTCAAAGGCAGCTTGTGTGACCCTTCATTCTTTATTTATCATCATGGCAACCAAATGGCATACCTCTTACTCTACCTGGATGATATTATTTTAATTGCCTCAAGCAATACTCTTTTGCAACAAATAATCAAGTCCCTCGCTGCTGAATTCAAGATGACTGATACCCTCTCTCGAGCCAACATATGCTGCTGATATCCTCTCTCAAGCCAATATGTCAAATTGCAAACCCGCTAGCACACCAGTCGAGCCTGGCTCTAAACATAGTGCTGACACAGGTTCCGTTTTTGAAGGCGATTCTCTCTATTACAGTTTAGCTGGTTCAGTATCTGACGATCACAAGGCCAGACATCGCCTATGCTGTTCAACAAGTTTATCTATTCATGCATGCTCCACACGAACCACATTTTCAGTTCATGAAACGCATTCTCCGCTACATTAAAGGCACCCTTAATCACGGTTTACTTCTTACCCCATCATCGTCCACGTCCTTGACAACACTGATTTGGGCGGGCGTCTCGACTCCAGACGCTCAACGTCTGGCTATTGCGTTTTTCTTGGTACTAACTTGATCTCCTGATCTTCAAAACGACAGTCCATTATTTCCAGATCAAGCGCAGAAGCCGAATACTATGCCGTGGCCAACACTGTTTCCGAACTCAGTTGGGTTCGAAATCTTCTGCTTGAGCTACATGTACCTGTCCGTCAAGCATCTCTTTGACAACATCTCAGCCGTATACCTTGCTAAAACCCGGTCAACCATTAACGCACAAAGCACATTGAACTTGATATCCATTTTGTCTGAGAAAAAGTTTGCCTTGGCACAGTCAAAGTCCTTCACGTCCCTGCTGACTACCAGTACGTAGACATCTTCACCAAAGGCTTACCAAAGCATCTATTTAAGCGTTCTCGTTCCAGTTTATGCCTACTTTTTCCTCAGGCTCAAACTGCGGGGGCGTGTTAGCCGATAATCAAGCATGGCAATCGGCACTCATTACTATTGTTGTTAATTGTATTAATGTTGTTTCCATATTTATCTTTGACCATTGTATTATATATTGCTTTATAATATTGTGAATAAAATCAAGAGATTACACTCTCTCACACTTTTGCCACTCATGCTCTTTTTTATTTTTTCTTAATTAATCCCCGTGTTTACCAACACAAAACTACATAACTATATACAAAACATCACAAAAGAATTAAACATAAATTCGAGTTGTTTAATGTACAAAATGTAACAAATTAATGAAACATGATTTGTTTCGACATTGTTTATATCATATCCTCATCTCCATCATCACAATCACCATCTCCATCATCTTCTCCAGCAAAATATGATCCCTTGGTGATTAAACCCATCGTTTTTGCGAATTGACTTCTAAAATGTTGGTTTTTGAACATGCTCGCAATATAGTCCTACAATAATATCAAGATTAACCAAATGAGCTATCGTTCTATCAAACCAAAGTTACAAAACTACAAACATTTATAAATGAGCATACTATCGATCAAGCCATATAAATCATCTTATGTAACACAATAAAGTTAAACTGATCGAAATTGTTAAATTAGCCAAAATAAAGTCAAAAAGGTCGAAGGGATTAAATGGGCATACTATCAATCAAACCATATCATTTTATGCAACAAAATAAAATCAATTAGCTCGATTAATTAAATAAGCATACTATCAAGCAAACCAAATTAGCAAAGCATCAACATTAATGCAATTCATAAACTACCATTATAAACTACTAACAACTACCAAAGTACTAAGATTTACCAATCCACTAACAATAATTAATATAAACCTAAGTATCAACATTAATTTACTAAACTTCCATGCATAAACTACTAACTACAAAACTACTAACGTTATGTAAGACCCCAACCCGCAATCACACAATTTTGACATAACGCTTGCATAATTTGGACTTAAAAATCACAACCATTTAAAACTTTGATAGATATGAAAACGTAACCTAATAACCTTAACCCGTTTGATAATTCCTCAACGGTTTACCTATTTAAAATGTTAAAAACCTTTAATAAGATTTATTTTTTAAACAATAATCTAGAGAGGAAGCATAAAAGGTGTTCAGGCATGTTCGGTTCTCCTTGCTTGCTTGATCATCCATCCGGTGGTCCATTATACACAAACCTAACACAACCGCACAACATGTTAGTTAGTATGCAATACACATTTATGAATCAGGTCTGGGGAGAATATAGGAAGGATTGGAATTCATCCAAACGAAATAGGAAGGAAAATGCGAAGAAGGAAAGAAAGTAGAAGTGGGGCGCCCCAAACTGGCGCCCCCTATTCAAAGTGGGCGTTAGGGCTGGCAAATCGTGTATACCCGACCTGTGAAGACACGAACCTGTTAAGACATGAACACGACACGATAACTTATCATGTACTGTTTTCTAAACCTAAACACGAACCTGTTTATACCTGGTTTACACGATTAGACACAATAATACCATTTTATACCAAGTTAACACGATAAGACATGATAATACCTGTTTATACTAGGTTAATACGATAATACACAAACATGTTTTCCAAATGCGACACATTCAATGGGTATCATCAAGTATTAAAAAGGTAGAATTCCACCTATAAAAACGTACAACTCCAATACTCCACCCGCACGACCTATATTTAAAAAAAAAATCCTTAACATGTCTTAACGGGTACTAAATAGGTAAACAAGTGTTTAACCTGTTTTGACACGAAAATTAACAAGTATATTTTGTGTCTAACTGTTTAGGACACAAAACCTTTTAAGGTCATACCTGTACCTATTAAATCGTGTAGGTTCGTGTCGGGTATTCATATTCGTGTCTGAAATTGCTAGCCCTAGTGGGCGCAAGCTTGCGCCGGGTACCAAAATGTGTCTAACGTGCACTGTACAAGGGCGCCCAATACCATTTCCTGGTGCAAGCTTGCGTCGGATGTCAAACTTGCACGAGTTTTGTTTTGGGTTTTTACCATATTTAAGGATAATAGACCCCAAGAACGTGTATGGCGCCCTACTAATAATACTCGGACTTGATTTAGGCTACAGATGCCCGTTCACTTTGGCCTCCAAGCGTGATATGGGTCAAATTGACCCGTTAAGAGATTTTAAGCATTTAGCTTAATGACTTCCCATTACTCTACTTGTTGAACACTTAATGAGCTAAAAAGTATCATCCGTTTTACTTATCATAACCCAGTTTAATGTTTGATCCTTGACAAGTTACAAAATTCCCATTTTACCTCATGGGTGATTTTTACATTCTCAACACCCACAGATATTGTTTCTTGATTGCATGGTTTTTACCATTTCTTTCGTTATACCTTTTCTTGCGATTCTACGTGCCTTAGGCACATATTAGGCTTAGGTAACTTAATAACTTACCAGCTAGATAACCACACATCATGTGGGTTATTTTCCCCGATATTGTTGTGTCACACCCTGCCAAGGCGGAAACACGGAAATGCGACTTCGAAAGGTTTTCAAGCACAAAGTACGGGAAACACACATAAATTTATTCAAAAGATACCATCATAGGATGGTTATTGTCATAAAACTTAATTAAAGTAGAGTAACATTGTTTGGAAACAAGCGAATTGTCTGAATAACCATGAAACAACACTACTACTGAATAAAAAAAACCCAATCCATGATGATACCACCTAGTGCATGCTTGGACCCCTCTCTCAAACCCCTGCTGCTCTCCATCAGTTACATGAAAAACATGCATGAAAGATTTGTCAACAATAATGTTGGTGAGTTCACAAGTTTGAGTGTGACAAGTAAAACAATTGTGTAATCCGTGTATAACCAATCATAGGCTAGCTAAGCGAATGATTACTATGTAAACCATGAGTCCCATAACCAAACCTCCTGACTGTGGTGCCTCGCGCATTGTACACTAAAGACAATGTATGTATAGTAGAATACTAACACTCTTTTGTATGTAACTGGTTAGAGCAACTAACCAAGAGTGGGGGTGTCAACTCAATAGATCTATTAAAGTGTTCCATAGCTTTTTAGAGCTAATGGTTACAGTAAACGTTGTACGAGGAGTAATGAGCTCATGAACCAAATGTCTCATGTTCCACATGGCAGTCACGATAGAATGTACACACACTTGTAAATTATACTAGAGTTGGAGCATGTTAATCCCCCAAAATGTAAAACAATAAAATGGGGCCGTGAAACTCACTTGATAGAGTCACGTGTGGTCTAGTGAAGCTGTAGATAGTCACTGTCCTGACAAATGATATCCTATGATCATTATGGACATAGTAAGTTGTCTAGTTTTGTTGTTTATCATACAAGTTGCTCGCCTAAATTTCATGGACCTTTGTGTTTGGTGTACATAGGCCATGTTTTTATGTACGTGTGTGAAATTATGAAACTTTGACATTTTGTTTGAAAGATAGTATCTATTGAAATGGACCCTACATCTCGTCATGGGCCATAACTTGACACCAATCTATCATATGTGGTTGATTTTTGGTGAAATAAATAATTTTTCATGTGTTTATAACCCTTTGAAAGTCAGTATAGATTTAGCACATGTTTTGGCCTATCCTAACACATGGTAAGAGATGATAGCCGAAACTATTCCAAAACATAGGCCTTGAAATTGATTCTTTAGTGATTCCACTTGATCGACCCATGTTCATAGGAGGATTCTTGATGTTTTGTAATCGGTTTTGGTTTGTTTTAGATGGAATCCGATTGTTCACTCTTTAGAAAATGAACCTTTAGTTTTAAGTGTGTGTTAACACTAGTTTGTTTGTTATACTCAATTCCTTGAAATGGGTTAGATTAGGTAATACACTAAGATAACACCAAGGAAGCATGAACAAAGATTCAATCTTAACTTTTGTTAGGGTTAGGAAACAATGAGAGTAACTTCTAAAATAAAATTTCTAAAAAAAAGGAAAACCACCCTCAACCTACGTCGAGGTTGGTAAAACACAAGATGGGTTTAATGAGCATGTAGGACCATGGTATAAACACCCAGCAGGGTTGTGAGGTTGAGGTATTGCTCTATGACACCAATCCTAACTTCGGTTTGGATTGGTGAACACGCTAAAAAAATGGGTAGTTGTATTGAAAATTTGAGACTAAATACTCAAATATATCAAATGAGTTCAATTGTTTTATATATATAAATATAAATTTGGTGATTCAAATTACTTAAAAGTTTAGCCAAACTTAACTTTGGGACAGGATTTGAATTTAACTATAATGACTATGGGACAAATTTAATACAAGGAACATCCAACTTTAACTTAGATTGAGGTCGGGAAATGCGATGGCAACCTCTAGAGTGAAAATCTCAGAAAATGGATTTTGTAGTGTGAGTCAAGAAATACTCAAGGTTTTGAAATGCGTCATTTTGTTCGTAATGAAAAAAAAATCGATTAGTTAGTATTTAAGATAAACATTCAACAAATAACTACCGATATTGCTATCCTCTTAAACCCTAAAATAAAATTTACTCATTGAACACTTCAGACTATGTTGTCAAAAGCACACTAGGCGCAGAGGCGCAACGCAGCGCAAGGCATGCGCCTCGTGGTGTCCACGGCGAGGATTTGCGACTTTTTTTTGAAAAAGCATAGGTCAGGCGAGCGCCTGGAGGCAGGCGCAGTTGCATAGAGGCGAGGTCTTGAAAAAAAAAATAGGCGCAATGAAGAAGATGACGAACCTGTTTAACCTGCAACATGCTTCTTCGGTTTCTCTTTGTAGCGACACCCTTAGATGATACCCTAAAGGGGTTTTATTATTTGGGTTTTAAAAGTTTATCGAGCCTTTCTTTTATTTTTATTTCTCATTTTTAACTTGGGTTTTTCTTTTGTATTGGTATTCAGATAGTTTTAGATCTTCGTGATTTAAAGTTTTGACCTATTTGTTAGGCTTTCCTTTTTTTATTTTTCTTATTATTTTTCAACAACTATTATTTTTCTTGTTATTTTTAATAGCTTTTATATCTCTCATTTTTCTTACATATATCAGAAAATTTATATACTTGTAAAATGGTGTTAATGTATTAATTATTGATGCCTATTCTTAAACTATCCCTAAGTCCTAAACAATCATAAAATATGTCTAATACCAATAAAAATGTTATTTATATATAGGGCTGTAAACAAACCAAATGTTCGGTGAACAGTTCGTAAACCGTTCGGCGGGAACTTCGTTTGTGTCCGTTTGTTTAATAAATGAATGAACACAAACAAAAAATTCCGTTTGATTAACTAAACAAACAAACATGAACAAATGTCTCGTTCGTTCGATTGCGTTCGTGAACATTCGACAATGTGTTTGTTTATGTTCGTTTATTTATATCCGTTCATGTATGTTTGTTTATATTCGATCACTAGTTAAAACTTAAGATAATTATGAACTTTTGAATTAGGGATATCATGTATTCATGCCTATGCCAAAGTAATTTTAGATAATTATGTCTAAGTTAGTACAATTTGACTTATCGACATCGTTTAGTAGATGTACTTTGTCTAACGGTTAATATTAACATGTTTTTTTAGTTAGTTGCATATTAAATGTTTGTTTTTGTTTGTTTCTGTTCAAGATCCGTGTTCACGAACAGTTCACAAACAACTGAATTTCTTAACAAACAAACACAAACATAGAATTATGTTCGTTAGTGTGTTCGTGAACAGTTAGTTTGTCCAAGAAACCTTAACAAACAAACACGAACGAAGGCTTGTTCATGTTCGTTTGGTTCGTTATTTATATACTGTGCGCCTCGTTTAAAAAGACCCTCGCTTTTTCAGCGCCTAGGCTCCGGGCGAGCCTATGCGCCTTGAGTGCGCCTTTAACAACACAGACTTCAGATACGATTAAGTGGTAAGATTTATACTCTATGGTAGCTAAACACACGACACGACACATTCCACAATTAAGATATGCACAAAGCTATGTGAGTATATTTGTAACAGCCGTATGCTCTCTTAATCAAGAGAGTTGAGAATGTTTTATTATATAGCAAATTTACATTTGTGATACAAGGAAACAACTAATTACATTGAATACAAATAATGACAAGAGATATTATAGACACAATTAAAGCAATAGTTGACTAGAAATGGTTGACTAGAAATTATTATGACAATATTATCTTTTAATATTGCTATCATCTGTTTTTAACAAGGCATAAGTCCGTTGGTATTCACATCAGCATGTACTATTCAATAAACATAGATACAATATTTGTGCCATTGGGGCTGGTAGCCCAATGGTAGAAGCAAAGCCTAGGAACACCTAAAAGGGGAGGTCATGGGTTCAAGTCCCATTAGAAGAAGAAATTTGCCGGTCAAAAAAAAGATACAATATTTGTACATAATCCTTTTGTCTAGACCGTCATTATTTTAATCCAATGTACAAAACTGATGTCATTAATAAAATAATATAAGAAACAAAAACCAAAAAAAATAATAATAAATAAACATTTGTGTATAAATAGTAGGTCACCCACACAACCTCTAAATCATTCTAACCAATAAATTCAGTGTGTTTTGAACACCAATCAAAGGCAATGGCATGCTTAAATGTTCAAGTAAAAAATGAAAAGCAAGGAACCGGCTTCATGGACCCAAGAATCTCTTTCTCAAATGATTTCATTGATTCAAATCACCTTGAAGGGAGTTACACAGAAGCTCCTGTGTCTTCCGATTTCGAGTTTTCGGTTCCCACTTTTTCTTCAAACTCTGCTGATGAAGTCTTCTTCAAAGGCAAAGTTCCAATATTGAAGGAGAAGGTGGTGACCCTCAGAGATGAGCTTCTTACAGGCCATGATGATGATGACATGTTCATCAACAATAAGATCTCAACAGGATGGTGGAGAGAGAAATTTGGATTTAGAAAAAGCCAAAATGGAAAAAGTAATGATAAGAATCTTCGAGGGTTGGAAACCATTGATGAAGCAAAGATCAAACCTACGTTCTACAATCCCAGTTTCTCAGGTTAGCCTGCATGCTTTTCTAAAGTAGTTATACAGTTTTTTTTTTCTATTTTGATTTGTTTTATAGAGTTGTTAATCACCTATATTCAGTCTCATATTAATAAGAGAATGTTATCTTCAAAAAGGGAAAAGAAAGGTTGTTTAACTTTTGTTTTGGACCGCTAAATGTTTTGTTACCAATGGGATTTGAATCCCACAGTATAGAAAGGAAAAATCTTATCCAACACCTTGATACCATTAGGCACCATTTGGTAAAAAGGTTATTCAATTAGGGTCTAATTGGAAACAGTTCAGAAATTTTTTTCAAGTGGGTTCCTCTTAATTGGTAGACTCTCCGGTTTTCCCACCGAGCCGGTAGATTCTCACTAAAAATTCGAAACCGAGTGGGATGATGGGAACACACATGTTATGGTTGGATCGGCCCTCGAAGTAGCCTTTCTATATCCTAAAATAGAGGCAAGGGCGTAACACTACATGTGGGATATTAGTGGGTGTGCTGATTTGTTTGTTATTAAGAACAAAATGTTGGTTTTTGTCATATAAGCCAGACTAGAGGTAGAGAACTAGTGATTTTGAATGAAAAATGTCAACGGTTTCACATAAATTTATTTTCTAATAGTTTGTTAAAATCATCTGTTCATACCATTGAAGGGTATTTTATTTTTTGCAGGAAGCAATCGTTACAAGTGAACTAACTAATGGGTAATTAAGGAATTCATGTAGTTTATTACTGAAGGTGAAGGGTTGTTTTCTCCCTTTTTTTGTGTTTGCGGCGTAATTAGTATTTTTTATTAGTATTAGTTTAAGAAGTTAATGTGTGCCAACTGCTAAGTCATTTAACTGTTTCTGTATTATGTACAAATATTTGCAGTTGAAGGATTTAAATCCCTTTTAATCTCAGTTATTACATAAATTCTTGTAGGTAATATTGGATCAGATGATCGATGATATAATTTTTTATGATAATTTACCAAATCTTTTGGGTATTTAAGACCTTGCATGTATACGTATACCATTCTACAAAATTTTCCCTACTAAAAATTGTGCGTGTATGTTATTCTTTATGACAAATAAAACCCATACTTGGAGCTTTAGTTATTCGATGGTATTGGATTTTAATAATCCAAACTTTCACCCATTGGCCACAATAGTTTGTATATCAAAAATTCCAAACGATCCCAACTTTCAGACATTTTTCCTCTGGTAAACCTTTTTTAACTGATGACTAACCAAAGTTAGTGGACGCTGAGATGACATGCCACGTCAGCGTCAACATGTCACGTCATCATCCAGGTTAGCGTGAGCATGCCACATCAGCATCCACTAAGTTAGTTCTCAGTTAACAAAAGTTAATTGTCGGCCAATATATTGAAAGTTAGGATCGTTGTTGGGAATTTTTGGAGTACAGTTTATTACCGGCCAATAGGTGAAAGTTTAGATTTTTAAAATTCAATACCCCTTCTTCGATCAATGAAAAGTTAAAAATAAGTTGGGAGGCTGCCCAGGACGGCCTTAACAAGAGTAACTCTACCCGAACATTACATATTGTGTGCCTTCCGATTTGCCAGCCTTGAAGTAAAACTATCCACTACCAGTTTCCAACTTGATACTTTGTTCATGTTGTCCCCAACAACAAACCCAAGATGAGTAAAAGGTAATTTCCTGACCTAACAATGGAGGGTGTCTGCAATAGCATTCAACACAACGACCAAAATTCCGAACAAATTGCTTTTCTTCATGCTTACTTTCAGCCCCCAAACTAAGTAAAAAAACCCATAGAATGCGCTTAAGGTTTTTTAGGTTAGCGACACTAGGTGCACCCACGAAAACCACATCATCCGCTTAACTCAAATGAGATAAAGGTCATAAAGCAGGTCCTTAGTTTGGAAGTGAGATGTCATTGTATAACCCCGCATCCAAAAGCTTATGCATTATAACATTTAAGGCCTCCATAGCTATAATCAATAAAAATGACGATAAAGGGTCCCCTTGGCGAAGACCCCTTTCAAGCTTAAAATTTTGAAGGAGAAACGTTGACTAAAACAGAGGTTGTACCATTTAAAAGTAATCCCATCATCCAACACTTCCATTTACATGGAAAGCCCATGTAAGACAAAACAAATATGAAAAATTTACGGCTAAGACTGTCAAAAGCTTTTTCTATATAAATTTTAAAGATTGCTAATGGAACTTTAGTAGACTTGCACCATGAAACAAGCTCGTTAAGGATCACAGGTGAATCTATAATATTTCTCCCTTCTAAGAAAGCCAGTTAGAAAGCCAACTGGTTGTAAGAAATTATAGAGTCTATAATGCCTAACCTGTGAACAAGTACTTTGGCAATAATCTTCTGAATGCAACCTATGAGCAAAATAGGTCTGAAATCCGCGGGAGTTTTAGGATCGCCTTTTTTTGGGATCAGATCAATAAAAGATGTCGCGCTACCTTTGTATACATAACCATGGATGTGAAACTCGCTTAAACCCGCTATTAAAAATTGTTCCAAGGTACTCCAATACATACCGATAAAAGAGAGTGTGAAACCATCCAGTCATGGGGCTTTATCGGACCCACAAGCGCAAACAGCTTGCTTCACCTCAGCCTTTGTAAAAGGTCGAATAAGGGACAAAGCTTGTGCCTCAAAAAGTTTTCTGAAACCATCCCTACCCATGCACGGCCTCTTGTCCATAGGTTCTTTAAACTTGTTCTAAAAAAAAAAAAAGAACAGAAGTCATTTTCACCATACAAGGATCCGATTCCCAGGTGTCCCCGATGCGAATGCCATTAATCATGTTTCTAAGAATGTTAGAATTAACAATTTTATGAAAGACTGCTGAATTTTCATCTCCGTATTTGATCCACTTGAATTTAGATTCTTGTTGTAAGTCCATATCCCGCTTTCTTTCCCATTGAAAAATATACTCTTTCGCCTCAAGTTTTTTTTGTCTTTTTTCATCTTCATTAAGGTCCTTCAACCCTTCAACATCAACAAGAGTGTTAAGAAACTCCTCAGCAGAGTTGACCCAATGGGCACGCTTGGTATTTAATGTCTTGCACCATTTTTTGATTTCAAGTTTCAACACCTTAAGCCTCTCAGCCGCTTTCACCGCCTCGATGGGAAAATTCAACTGAGTTGTAGCACCCCAACCGATGGCGGAAACATCGTGGTGCCACGTAATGATTATTGTTCAGTAGCTCATGGTAAATAATAAGTTTCAATAATCAATTAAATGAATTACATACAATAGTTCTAAAAGGAATTTGTACATCAAATGAGAAACACTAAATATAAATCTTCAAGCATGAACTCTAATCTTCAAGCAACATTATAACCTGAAACATGTTAAGTTAGAAAAATATTTTGGGTTAACAAAAGTTGGTGAGAATTACATAGGTTTGAATATTCTGTTATGAATATAAAACTTGTGCAATTCTAGTGTCATGGCAAATCTAGTCCATATGTGAAAACAAACTACTAGCTAAAGCGTTTGCATAATCAACCCTAGTGACATGTTTATTGTGGTCCATCCCATACGCATATGTTTCACTCGTTTGTGTTTATGTGTTCGATAACAATCACCCACGTTACCCATATCTGGGGGTACACGTATCCGGGTGGGGTTGTCAATCCAATAGATCTATCATTGTGTATCGTCGGCTTGTACGGAGTTAATGATTACGCGAGTCTAATTGTGTTTACCAAAGTATTGTTTAAGACATAATGCAACATAGAAATCACACAAGACACGTAATAGAATTGTATATGTTGAGTATAAGTGTTTAACATGTTTCACCCCAAAAATGTAAAATAGTAAAAATGGGCTATGTAAACTCACCTTAACAATAGTATTGAAACCTTTGAGATAGTCTAGATGTGGCCCAAATGTTTCTAAGTATCACCCTATGTTTAAGGCAATAAAATAAGTATTTGGAAAACTTAAAAGTCTAAGTTTTCTAGTCTAAAGGTATTCTAGGGTTCCTAATTTGGGGATTGACGATCTTTTATTAATTGATTTAAAATAATTGTTAGTTAAATAATAAATAAAGAAATTAAGAAAATAAATAAATAAAAAGGATTTTCATAAAATCTTTGTCAAGGGTGGTTGTACTAAAATATTATAGTGAGAAAATAATTTTTTTAAAATTATTTTCATAATTAACTGTAAATAATATAATATAACTTATTAATCAAAACATGTTAAAAATATTAAAAAATAATAAATTTCATAAATTTTAGGTTATAAAATTATATTCCAGATCTAAACTAATAAAAATACTGTATGTGAAATTTTGGTGCAAAAATGACAGAAAATTAATTTATTATGATAACAATAGAATAAATTGCTTAAAAATAATTAATAAATCTTTTTCCGAAAATAAAATTTAGTTTTATAAATTTTATAAGTTTATAAGTCTAAAATAATTTTTGTGGAATTTTATAAAATTGTTTAGTTATATTTTTAGAATTTCTAATTTATATATAAATAAATTTGTAATATATAATATATAATTTAAATAAATGATTTTTTAAAAAATAAAAATTGTATAATAAAGTTTATTATTTATATAACATAAGATAAATTTTGTAGAATTTATAAATTAAATTTGATATTTTAAAATTATTTTAAAAGATAATAACAAAATAATATAAAAGTAAAGGGTTTTAAAAAAAAAAGGTTTGAGGGTGCTGGGAATCGAACCCGGGCCTCTGGCCAGTTCGAGGTTTAGAATCACAAGCCTAGACCAACTAGTCTAGACCCTGAGAACGATATCTTTTGGTTTCAGAAGATTATAAGGTGTGTTTGAGGATTAAAAGATTACATAATGCTAAAAACGTTGTAGTCCAGGATCGAACCCAAGACCACTTGGTTAAACAACATTCGACACAACCATCTGATCTTTATCAAATGGTTGTTTTATTTAGTTTCTGAAATAGATTTAAACATATCAAGATTGTTTCCATTACTAGATCAAAGACACGTCAATTGATTGATCTTCATTGGTTGACTTTGGGTTTTGACTTCAGGATTGTTGACCACGAGGTTTTATGTGTATTTAAATAATATTGTTTCAATGTAATTCACAAACACACAGCTAGTGTAGTGGTTTGTGTTTGTGGTGTTTAGGTTTGACCCGGCTCAGGCACGGGTTCGAGTCCCGGCCCGAGCATTTTTTTAAAGCCATTTTTTTGTATATTTTGTTATAATACTTGTTTATCTTATATATACAACATATTTAGATCACAAAATAAATAATTTAACGTGAGATAAGCCAAAATAACGAACGAACGGGGATTTATTATATATCAATGGTAACAAAGATAACTGAAAATACGAAAAGGTTACAGTCTCCCCTACTTTTGGGAACTTCGTCTTGAAGTTAATGTTGGAGAGGCTATTGGGAGTAGGTGAGGGTACATGGTACAAGCTAGGGTGACTATGGTTTAGAGTATAGTAAAAGTTTAGAAGTAATATGATCAAGGTTTTGAGTGACATTGGTCTGTGATAACAGTCTTATGGAGCACTAAACTTAAGTTTCAGGAATGCGAAGAGAAATGCATGAGATGACTATGGAAAGACTAAATGAACTATCCGGTAACTAGGTTTTATTATTGGTTTGACCCCCAATCTCACTTTCGATGTATCATTAGTGTTCATATATAGGGTGTACCGTAGCTAACCCACCACACCTCTAATACTTCGAAAACGTACTGGGTATCTACCAAAACCTTAATAGAATTTCACACTACCTTAACGTACCTGTAAATTCATGATTACGTTCCGGACCGCAATCACCAATTTACCTTACATTAGGGTTTTGTGTCCTTCTATGATGTAGACTAAACACACAAGTAAAAACACAACAATGCACAACACCTTGTGATTAAATCTTTGTATCAATGAGTCTAATGAATCTTTGTATCAAATTGCATGTTCAATGTATCCAAAAATGAGTCCAACTGTTGAGTAGGCAAGAAGACCTCTACCAGTCGGTGAGTAGGAACCTCTACCGATTGTTGAGCAGGTACGCTGGCCTCTACCAGTCGTTAAGCAGGTTATTAAAGCCTCTACCAATTGTTGAGCAGACATGATGACCTCCACCAATCGTTGAGTAGGTTATCAAGCACTCTACCAACTGTTGAGCAGGTACTTCATCCTCTGCCAGTTGTTGAATAAGTGTAACAATTGTTTTCAACACGTAAGTTGTAAATTGATAAAAGTCTAACTTTTGTAGTCTAAAGGTATTCTAGGGTTCCTAATTTGGGGATTGACGATCGTTTATTAATTGATTTAAAATAATTGTTACTTAAATAATAAATAAAGAAATTAAGAAAATAAATAAATAAAAAGGATTTTTATAAATTCTTGACCAAGGGTGGTTGTACTAAAATATTATAGTGAGAAAATAATTTTTATAAAATTATTTTCAAAATTAAGTGTAAATAATATAATATAACTTATTAATCAAAGCATGTTAAAAATATTCAAAAATATTAAATTTAAAAAATTTTAGGTTATAATTTTAGGTTATAAATAATATAATATAACTTATTAATCAACCCTTGACTTGTAAAACACCATTTTTGCACCCCTAACTGATCCAAAGCCTCCCTCACACCATAAACACCCTATGGAACTCGTTTTTGCCTAAGAATCCACCTTCCCAAGCTTTACACCTCATTATCTTACAAATCCAATGTGTGTTCTTCATCCCAAACCTTTGTAATGTTATTGTTTTGCTCCCTAATGGTCCAGACCTAGTTTTACCAAGTTCGTGTCTTTAAAAACCTTTGAAATGAGTTTCTAAAACAAGTCTAAACCTTTACACTTGCTATATGTGAAGTATTCATGCAAGAAATGATTTTTGATGTTCAAAACGTGAATGTTTCCATGTAATTGATGTACTTCTGATGTGTAGGAGTTATTAGGATGTTTTCTTAAGGATTTGAGTCATTATTATTGTGTTTTGATGAAAATATGCATTTTGACCCATTTGGATGATTCTTGAAGATTTAGGATGTTATGATATGATTTGATGATTGTTTGTTGTTAGGATTCACATTAGAAGGGTATTATAACAGAGGGATGATGATTTGCAAGGTTATAGGTGGTGAAATCTGATTATTTGCCGTTTAAGGAAAGATATGCATAATTAATGAAACCTAGTACTTTGCCACTTTTGGAAATAATTGCACCAAGGGTGTTAGAGCAGTGATAAATTGGGGGTTTTTGCTTGGAATGGGTTGGTTAATAGTTTAGGATTGATATTTGGTGTTTCCACATGTTTCGGATCTGATTTCAAGGGTTAAATGCGCGAAAAAGTGGAACAGACCTGCAGGGGGCGATTAGGGGAATCCTAATCGCCTGAGTGTCATGTGATTAGCCTAATCGCATGTTTTTATAGGCGATTAGGAGCCTAATCGCATGCAATACACGTGATTACAATCCTAATCACTAGTTTGACCATCCTAATCACTAGTTGACTTTCCTAAATGCATGTGTGATAGCCTAATCACATGCAATACATGTGATTACAATCCTAATCACTAGTTTGACCATCCTAATCACTAGTTGACTTTCCTAAATGCATGTGTGATAGCCTAATCACATGCAATACATGTGATTACAATCCTTATCACTAGTTTGACCATCCTAATCACCAGTTGACTTTCCTAATTGCATGTTTGATTCCTAATCGCGTGTACTGTTGTTATATGTATATTTTAGCATCCCGGAACATGGTTTGACACCTAGGAGCATGCTAGGAACCCTGTGACATGTCTAATAACTTGGTAACACGTGTTCGGACTCGTTTATGCATTAATTGAGCGTTATGCTAGACTTAGTGAACTTTTGCGCATGCTAAGTGTTTAACTACATATGTTGCATGATATCTTGTATTTGGCTAACACGTGGAATGTCGGGTCACCAATGGGATGTCGGGTCTTGTCTGGTACGGTCGGTTTAACAGTCAAAGGTGTTTTCAAACGTACATGGTTATGGTCTGGACATTCGGGGACTAGTTAACCTACGGGTTATTAGTCTGGATACTTATATACATCTTATGATAGGTTGCCGCTATTTGGGGCTATCATAGCTTACTGATTTAACTATTTTCGAGTAACGCGATCTAAGGTGAGTTCACAGCCCCACACTTTACTAGTTTTGTTTTCGGGGGGAGAACATGCTTATACATTTTGATCACACATTTACATGTTATACATTATAAACACAAGTTTTCATGTTATACTATGGCTCACACTTTATTACTATACGGTTCATCTAAGTCCCTTAGAAACCACTAATACGGGGATGTAGCGGGGAAATGTGGATAGCGCTATTGGGCCTGACAAACCCCACTCGACAGTTGGAGGCCGGGCGGGTGCATATTGTCTCATTCACACTAGGCTTACCGAAGATGAGGTAGTCTGTAAACAAGGGTATCACACAGTCAGCAATGGTTTCGCCCGTATGAGTAACACACTTGACGCCTAGCTAGCGTACATACAAGCATAGTATGAACAACAACAATAACAATAACAGTAACAATAACAGTAACAGTGACAGTAACAGTTTTTAAAGGATTAATGAAACGCTTATTGAAAAAGAAAAACCTGTGAACTCACCAGCATTATATGTTGACGTTTTTGGCATGTTTTCTCAGGTCGCTAAGGTAGCGTTTAATGGACTAGGCGCACGGAGTCTTGCACGGCATCTAGAAGTCTTGTTGCATATTAAACAATGTTTTCAAACTGTAATATGTCTTTTGGTTGTAAACAAGAAATGCTTCCGCTGTTGGTTTATGGCTCAAAGCATAATGTTTTGGTTATTGCATGGAATGTCTTACGTATTTTCTTACATTTAGTTGTCGTTTATTGTGAGCGTTGACTTGGATCCTGGTATGTCACGCGCCTCGCGGTAAAACCCTGCATGTGGAAATTTGAGGGTGTGACAGTGGTGGTAGTGGTGGGTGTTGCCGGAGATGGCGGTGGTTGACGGTGGTGGTAGGTGGCTGTGGTGGTGGCAGGTGGTGGTGGCAAGTGGTTGTGGTGAAGATGATGAAGATATATGTGTGTATAAATAATATGTGTGTATATAAAATATATATTAAAAAAAAGACACATCACAAAATAGTTGGCCCATGTTTTTTTTTTCTAACCGGACCTATATTGCCACCTCGATGCCACGTGGACTATCACGTCAGCAGATAACTAACTAAGTAAACCTCAGTTAATTTTGGCCCAATAAAATAAAATACAAGACAAGTTAGGACTGCTAGTTTACAACTTTCAAATTGAGATCATTACATTCCAGTCTCTTAAAGTTGGATTATTTAGTTCCATTTCCCTTTTTTTATTGGTTTCATTAACTTCTTAAATAACTAATAACTAGTGGAATGTCCGCGCGTTGCCGCGGGTATGTATTTTTATTCACATTTTAAATTGCAAAACTTTATACGCCATACTGTCATTTATCCAATCCGATCAGTGCTTGATTTTTATTTGCAACATTTAGTTACACACATGAACCAAAGAGCCTTTAGCCTACTGGTTACAAAGTGTTAAATAAGGCTTAGCCTTTTCTTGTGGTGATAATTCAAATTCCATTGGTAACAAAAAGTTTTTTTTTTTTGAAAAGCGAATTTCTTACTCCTTATGAGACTTGAACCCAAGACCTCACACTTTTAGTGTATTAAAAGGTTTTGCCTTGCCATTGGACCACCAACCCCAATGGTATTGGTAACAAAAAGTTAATCCATTAAAAAAAAATTACATGAATTAATCTTTTACATGGTAATGGTTCTAGGTAACAAAAAGTTAATACATGAATTAAATGTATTGAATGGTGCAATTGATTTGTATTAGTGACTTGTACATAAGGGCATAGACGGAAGAAAATGGTAAAAGTTAGAGATTTATGCATGAGACCTTTTGTATGCCATCTTAAAATGATGGTGAAATTACCTTCTTACCCATCTCTCCTCCTTAATAAGGTAGTAGAGATAATATATTAAATATGATATTAAAAACTAATATTAAAATTAGTATCTATATATTGTATGGTTTTGAATAAGTGATTAAGGTGTTGTTTGTTTTTTTTAAAAGTCTGCGCAGACGCTTCTAGCTATGCTGCGCAGACATTGCTATCTGTAGATTTTTTGTTTTTCGAAGACATTTCATTAAAAAAAAAAGAGTCTGCACAAGCTCTTTTTGATGCAGACTTGGCCCCGCTACTTCTAAGTTCTGTAGAGGGTTAAACATCACCACCACCCATCACTCACCGTCCACCACCACTAGGGCTGTTCAAATCGCTCGCCGCTCGTGGATCGCTCGTCGCTCGTTCGGAAAATGCTCGAAAAATGCTCGCTCGATCTTTCGCTCGTTTGTATATGAGCCAATCGGCTCGGTTCGGTTTGTAAATGAGCCAAGCACGAGCAAAGGTACGCTCGGCTCGGTTCAGCTCGAACAAATTTTTAATTATTTAATAATAAATATACACACAATTTACAGATAAATTTATGACTTTAATAGTAAAACAATAAGTCATGAGGTAAAAAAAAAAATTAACACTAGATTTAATAGTAAAACAATAAGTCTTGAGGTGACAGTTTTGACTTCTTTATGTTATTAGTCGTCTATCCCTAATTGTCGCTTGATATCACACCTACGTCACAATGCAACAATTGTTCTCTGACATATGCTCATCATCTCAACAGCCTCAATCTAAGTCTCATCCTTGGACACTGAGATCTCAATATTAGTGTTATTGTCGGACATTTCGACCTTAGTTGTCACCCGACAATAAAAACATCGAAGGAGACATCCCTATTTTATGATCATCCATATTACTCTCCGCTCGATTCTCGCTCGGCGCTCGCTCGGAAGATTTGCGCTCAAACAATGCTCGTTCGGTTTTCGGCTCGATTGTAAACGAGCCGCTCCGCTCGGTTCGGATTGTAAATGAGCCAAGCACGAGCAAAGCCCCGCTCGGATCGGCTCGGCTCGTGAACAGCCCTAACCACCACTGTCCACCACCTCCGTCCACCACCCCCACCACCACTGTCCTTACACCACCACTAGTTTATTTTAGCAGTCTACAGACGTTAAAAATCAAACTGTCTTCTTCTTGTAGACTGCAGAGGTTTGATCCACCTCTTCTTCTGCAGATGTGATCAGCAGACTGCAGACATTTTACCTCTGAAAAAACAAAACATCACCTAAGTGATGTGGGAAACTCTTTGCTAATGTTTTTTACAGTTTAGACTAAAATGTAACTTAAATTGACCATGAAATTTATATGGGTGTTGATATTATCCTCCTCGGTCAGCACCAAATTATATTCATGGTAAGCCATTGTAAGTTTATAACACTAAATCCTTCATAATTTGTGGGATCTATGAATTATATTCTGGTGGTTCCAGTTATATCACGTGATTTGAAGCTACATGCTAACATTTATGCCCACCATGCTTTTAGAACAATCCAGACAGAAGTTATTGCATTGATGTTGTGCACCATTCTATGTGATGGGGTCAGCTATCTACTCTTATCTAACACAAGTGGAGCACTGAACAGTTCATATATGCATGATAGTTTCAGGATGATCAATTAGCAAAAATGTTCCTTTGAAAATCTATAAGCATGTGATAAAAGAAATTGAAGATAATAATAGCATAAATGTGATAAAAAGAAGATTTTTTTTTTCAAAAATAGGTAATTTTGAATGTGATTGAGTGTTTATAGGGGTTGCATGGGATTTTTTGTGAGAATTGATAGATCACCATATGAATCAAAAAAAGAATTTTGAAGGTCTCACATCCATTCAGCAACCTTCATTCAAAGTCTCACAATTGCTATAAAATATACACGAGCTAACATTGAATTCAAGGAAGGTCTCTGAATGGACCAACGACCTTGAATGAAGGTCGCTGAATGGATGTGAGACCTTCAAAGTTCTTTTTTGAAGGTCGATAATCCATATGGTGATCTACCCATTTTCACAAAAAAAAATCCCATGCAACCCCTACAAACACCCTCTCACATTCAAAATTACCTATTTTTGAAAAAAATTCGATAAAAGTAATAGAAGATAATAAAGGACATATGAATTAAGAGTCTTTATTTTAAGACAGATACCAAATAATCATCCTCATGATAGGAGAGCTTTCATTATTGTAGCATACATATGGCCCCATAACATAATACAAATGGGTTATTGTATTGGTTATACATAACACAATAAGAATAAATTACTATGCATTTTTTTTTTTTTTTGACATCTTAAACACAATACAAATGGGTTATACACTAAGTATTATGCAGCTGTAGCCGTAGCTAGACCCCGGAAAAAAACATAGGGTATGCAGTACGCGCTAGTATTTGTTAATAGAATAATCGAGACGTTCTTGCTTGAGAAAACTCTTGGAGGCTGTCAAATTTCTTTCATAATCCTAGCTCTGAGGCCATGTTCTGGAATTGGGAATGGACTATACTGTATTAAGTTTGCTGAACCCACCAATTCCCATCTGTCGTCCAAAATCACAAATAAAAACAAAGTTAGCATGGTGCATTTACGACCACGAATTTTGTATCTAGAAATTCTGTTAAATCCTAATTACATTAGTGTTTATATGTCAACATCATACCTATACTTTGTAAGCATATGGTGAAGTAGAACAAGCATCTCGAGCTTCGCAAGTTCATTTCCTGGACAAGCATGCATTCCGCTACCAAATGGCATGTATGTGAATGGTTTTGGAGGATTCTGCAAAGAGTAAAAATAATGAATTAATGAACAAAAAACTCCTTAAAAATTACATTACACTTGTTTATGATTTAAGCTTTAACTTTGTTAGACATTCCATTGCATACCTCAAATCTGAAGGGATCAAAGTTTCCAGGTTCAGCGAAGAATTCAGGATTATGGTGAATGTTCCTGAACAATGGCATCACTTTCCATCCTTTAGGAATAAGGTATCCTGTTTGTTCATTTCCATCATTAGTCACATAAAACTACGTAGCAAACGAGCGTTTAAAAACAGCGAATGTGACTCACCTTCGTACTCAACATCCACTGCAGCTTCCCTAAAAGTAAATGATATGACACTTGCCTTCCTCAGGCTCTCTAATATTACCTGAAATTGAAGGGCATGTATGTTAGTGATTAATATAGCACATCATATTCCAAATAGCTCATAATTAAAAAAAATTATAGTTTGATGATCAGTACATACTCTATATGTGAGTGGCATGTTTCTTGTCATTGCCCAAGTCAACGATCGCTTTTTTCCACATTCAGATTCACAAATAGCCTTCTGCTCTCCCTGCAGCCATCAGCAATAGAAGTTCTTCAGTACGATCGTTCTATAAAACAAAGTCACGGACACGTTGGCAAGTATACATAATTATATAATAACTACACACCAAAAGTGACAATTTTTATAATCTTACCTTAACAGCAACTAGAAGTTTAGGGTCATCACTTAGATATTTCAGTATCCAAGTGAGAACACTGGCTGTTGTATCTTGAGCTGCAAACAGTACACCAATGATGTTATCTGCTATCGTTTCTTCACTTAATGTGTTTCCTTTTTCATCCCTGAAGTTCAAGAGATGACTTAAAAGATTATTTGCTGATAGCTTATTTTTCTTCCTTTCGCGGACAATCTCACCAAGAATTTGATTAAGCCTTTTCCTTGCCTTCACATTTTTATATCAATGAACAGTTTTAGTTACATAGATAGACTATAATACATGATAATAAAAAAAGATAAAGGAATTTAATTTTGTTTACCATTAATGATTTATAATATGCACTTCCTGGTAGCTTTAGTGGGAAACAATTGTAACCTTTTTCTAAGATCCTATAATTCTCCTTCAGCAAATCTGTATATTTCTTGTTCAGATGACCGAAGATCGACAAAACACCCACCTCAAAAGCAAACTGCAAAAGTTCAATACATGATTAATATTTATAAAGCACAATTAATTAACTTAACTGAGGAAAATGACTCATTGGTACAATAATACCTTCTTCATTGCGTCGAAGGTGTTAATGACTTGACCATTGGCCCATGATTCCAGACTAGATATGGCTAGTCTTTCTATATCCGGAATTAGCTTTCGGGTTACTTCTGGAGAAAATGATGTTTGAATCAACTTCCTCATGCAAGCATGGTAGTTTCCAGTGTGAAAAAACAAAGCTGAAGGCCCAATCAACTTTTCTTTACTCTTTGGATATGTAGGTTTGAACAGGTGAGCATGAGACACCAATACAAACCGAGCTGCCTCAGGGCTTGCTAGCATAACACAAGGGTATCCAAGGATTCGAGTTTTGAAAATATCTCCATATCTGTTCATGTGACAAAAAAAATAACATTATCAGTATGTATAATAGAAACGAATTTATAACAAGTTATTCATTGTCAAAATTCTATTCCATGGTTTTACCTTTTCTGCTTGGATGCGAAGAATACATTCGGGTCTTGTGTGTACATTTGGAGTGTCTCTCCAATGCAAGGCCACCCCATTGAACCTGGGGGAAGCCTAGCTCTAGTTTTATGCCTCCTCTTTTCTTTCTTGAACATATAATATGAGAAAAGAGAGAATAAAAAGATAGCTGCATAAACAATAGTTGCAAAAAGCTTCATGGATGTTTGGTTTGATTGGCTAATTAAGTATTAACAAAGTGTGAATATTCTTTTTTGGTGGAGAGGACCCTTTTACTTTAGTGGGAGAGCAAAGGGGTCATGGGGTATATATAGATCCAGATCAGCCAAAATAAATGGTGTTCATTGCCAACCCATGAGGCAAATCTTGGTATATATCTTACGTATCTGCCACTCGTATCGAAACCCATAATGATATGTCCAAACAAATCACCCAATAGTGACCTTAACCTCTGGTGATAACCAAGATAGTGACTGAAGTTAAAGCTACTTCACTTGATCACTATCATATGTTGGTTCATAATGTTAGAATGACTTCATTCTCCTCTCAAACCGTATTTTTTACAAACAAATGCTTCACTCGTATATACACGTAACAAAAGGCGTTGCAAATATTTTATTAATCCAGTGAAAATATCGCTTTAAGGACGAACAATAATATGCCAAGTATACCAAGAAAGAACCTTTTATGTTATGTTACATGGATTGCCTTTGTCCCTTATCTTCCAGCTAGGAATATTACTATTTTAATTTTGATCTCTATACTGTAATCGTGACCCCACTTTGTGCATGTAAAAAACTTAAGAATCTTGGGTGGCCTTAATCAGGTAAAACCTCTATTTCTGGAAGCAAAGACTGGGAATTGAACAGTATAAATTTGAGTTTTTGTGGTTTCAATTTAATTGCATAAAGTGCATGGTAGTCATGGTAGGACCCTATTAGGCCTCTATGAATAATTGTGGCCTTTTGGGAATGATTTAAAGTTCATAAACTTCATCTAGAAGAGGCTCGTATGTTGTAAATGCTTAGATAGCTACATTTTTTACCACTAAATCACATGATTTTTAGCCGGCCATGACTTGAAGGAGTGACATGTCGGGACGTCGGGTTAGGACCACTTTAGCATTTACTATCCACCAAAAAAATACAAGTAATATATTGTCGAATTTTAAAATTCGAGTAATTAAGCTAATTCAGTTGGGTTTAGATTAATATGATTCTTATAATATAAATGTTAGGTTATCATTGTGTAGTGTGGTTTTCTAGTTTGATTATCATAAAAAGGAGTCATTACCAAGTTGGTAACGAAATTGTCGTGTATTTTTGTGTTGCGTTTACTTTTGATTACCAACAGTTCTACTCGTACTAAAAGGTTATATGCATTTAGCTCAAACATATGCATTCTAGTCTACTATCTTTCTTTTAGAATGACTAACTTAAAGTTAACTGAACATACTCTTAAATCTACACCGATGTGTGCCAAGAAAGTGTTTGCAAATAGTGGCATTGGTAGGACAATACTCTGATCTTGAATTAATGTCAATTTGATGAAGTCGTGGGTCGATTGAAATCATATGAAGAACGTATTAGAGTGCAAGATAAGGTCAATCAAGAAAAACAAAGACAACTGCTACTTTCAAAAGATGACTAGAGGGAAATTAAGATCAATGAATGTTGAGTTCATTCATGATCAGTATGGATGAAGACGAGGTTTTGATAACCGTGAACGAGGTAGAAGTTATGCTTTTAGTAGAGGTCAAGGAAGTGGTCTTGAACCCAATAAAGGCTGAAGGGATCAAGGTATGAATTGGGATAAAAGATGCATTAGATGTCACAGTTGTCA
The DNA here is from genome assembly GCA_030844895.1 of Ambrosia x helenae. Taxonomy (NCBI): domain Eukaryota; kingdom Viridiplantae; phylum Streptophyta; class Magnoliopsida; order Asterales; family Asteraceae; genus Ambrosia; species Ambrosia x helenae. Next base: position 9,657,120 of record CM061234.1, read on the forward strand.
GGAATATTTGTTGGCCCAGAACATGATATTGCAGCGAAACAGACAAGATGTTAAACACAATAGATAGACACAAACAAAGATAATTGATATTACAAGACTAAATGATAAATGTTTAATACAAGGAACAAAGGATTCGAATGAATTCTGGAAAGTTTTCGGTAATAGGATTGTTTGTTGTGGGACAATCTTGATAACTGAAACTGGTTGCCTTGTGATTTGCATATATATGTTTCGAATAGTTGTGTCCCTCCATGAACCGTTATGTCTTTTGTCCCACCGGTTAGTTTGAACATATTTGGCGGCAAAAATAACTGTCATAACTGGAAGGGTATTATCGTCCTTTTGCAGCACCTTATACTTGAAATTATCTTCGAAACCTTGGCCTTCTTTCTGATCAGATTTGTGCTTGTTTCCTGCCTTGAATCAGTCCTTTTGTATGCAGCCGTATAGTCTTGTTTTGACCCATATACTTCATACATTACTTAACTAAACTAATGAACCTATATATGTTCTACATAATACATAATACATACATTTACATAAGTTCAATATTCACAATAAACATAAACATACTAAAGTTATATTTACAAGTCAACACTCGTCCCTAAATATAACTAGGGCTCATGGGACTTGTTGGTAGAGTTTCTATGGCTTCTTTGAGGGCTATTTCGGCTTGTGTGAAGTCGAAATTTCTTCTTTTCATGAACCTTTTTGCTGCCCTCCAATCACCACCCATGTATAAAGCAAAGTCTTCTTCATTTGGCTTTATTTCCTTGTTTGATGATGTTGCTTCCATAGACATGTTTGGTGTTGTGTTTACCCTTCTAACTTGACTACTTTCGTGCCTTTCATTTATCATATTAGCGGCTGTTTTTCGGGCATTCTTGTGGACTAAATATTGCCAATCTAATACATCAAGGTATTGTGCATACAAGATTCGCATCATATCTTTGTCCTCATAGTCAAATCCCAATTCTTTTGCAATCACAACCCATATATTATATGTAGAAACTCGCCTATGTCCACCTTCTCTTTGCACCATTATATACAAATCATATAATTCAACATACTTCCCATTTTCAAACCTTGGAGGAATTGGCCTATTCGTTATTCCTAGGAATTCCTTTAGAAACCAAGAAACCATTTGTATGAATGGTCTTTTGAGAATGTTTCTATGTGCCCAATGGAATTCCATGTCGTGTATGATGTCCAATAACTCAATGCACTTTTCAAGTGAGTCAATATTAATACTATTAATGACATCATCGACTTGTTTCATGTTATAATCGGCCTCGGCAGAAATTGATTCAAAATAACCATTTAAGTAGTTATCTTTCATCTTATTATGATCCACTTCACCGTTTTCTAACATGGCCGATATTTCTTCCTTTGACTCACTAGTGTTTTCTATGAAACGGAATTGCATACTTTTGTCTTTGAACATATTTTCCACAACACAAAAATTTCCCACAATTTTTACCACAAATCCTTGTAGTAAAAGTTGTGGAAGACTTAGTATGTTGTCTTCCAAATCCGTTGAATAAAACACATTGGGTATGACCAATTGTTGGTCTTCAACAGAAATGCTTACAATTCCAACCCCCCTTATGAATACAAATTCTTTCCTAATCTTGCTTTCAACCCCAAAAGATTTCTTTAACTTGAGAAAGAAATCTAAATTACCCGCAATATGATTTTGAAGATTAGGACTTACATACCATAAATTCTTCCACAAACTATTATCGGATCCTTGAAGAATATAATCTTCACCATTTCCAAATGACTTCTCGGGATAGTATGAAATCCCGGTGTTGATGGCATCTCTTATCAATTGTGCACCCTCATTTCTCTCTTTTATGCCACAACACCAATTAAGTGACCCGGTTGTTTGCAATAGAAGCATTTCCTTGTTTCAATACCCCTTCTTCTTAGTTCCGCTTGTCTTTCTTTCCTTCGTCTGTAGCGCGCCAAATATTGTGGCCTTGGTCCCATATAAGAGATCCCTGTTGACTCAGACATACTTCTTATGTTTGTGAATAATTCTGATGACTAAGGATTGTAACCGTAGGGAATTTATGATGTGGTATTCAAACAGAAAGTTATATGACACGAATGAACTTTATTTCCAGAATTCGAAAAGAACTTTGATATGACTCGAGTGTTATATGATTTGATGATTGACTTATACTTGTGAATTAGACAAAACAGAAACAAATGATTGACTCTTTTGACAGATTGTGCAGATATTGACTCAGAAACAAACGGACAGACTCGAACAAATACAGTTATTAAACAAACAGAATTTTGAAACAAAAAAAATGATTACTAGACTCGAACAATAGAATTTGACAGAAGTTTATGAACAATATAATAGATACTTTGGACAGAAAGGAATGAAACAAAAAAAAAACAGACACGAGTAAGATTAAAACAGAAAGATCAGACTTTGAAACTTGAATGTTTAATCACACAATAAACCCGCTCTGATACCAGATTTGTTGACCCAGAACATGATATTGCAGCGAAACAGACAAGATGTAAAACACAATAGATAGACACAAACAAAGATAATTGATATTACAAGACTAAATGATAAATGTTTAATACAAGGAATAAAGGATTCGAATGAATTCTGGAAAGTTTTCGGTAATAGGATTGTTTGTTGTGGGACAATCTTGATAACTGAAACTGGTTGCCTTGTGATTTGCATATATATGTTTCGAATAGTTGTGTCCCTCCATGAACCGTTATGTCTTTTGTCCCACCGGTTAGTTTGAACATATTTGGCGGCAAAAATAACTGTCATAACTGGAAGGGTATTATCGTCCTTTTGCAGCACCTTATACTTGAAATTATCTTCGAAACCTTGGCCTTCTTTCTGATCAGATTTGTGCTTGTTTCCTGCCTTGAATCAGTCCTTTTGTATGCAGCCGTATAGTCTTGTTTTGACCCATATACTTCATACATTACTTAACTAAACTAATGAACCTATATATGTTCTACATAATACATAATACATACATTTACATAAGTTCAATATTCACAATAAACATAAACATACTAAAGTTATATTTACAAGTCAACAATATTATGGTAATTACGTGGCTGAGTGTACTAAATTAGAACAAAACGAATGGGGTATAAGGAATACATAATCACAAGCTGTCATAATCAATCTCAAGGAGAATGCCTCAATCACTGCAGTCAAACATTTCCATATCACTGCAGTCAAACACAATCACTGCAGTCAAACATTTCCATTATTATGTGCTTAATTCATTATGTATAGTTAATAGCCTCTTTATATTCTCTGTGTATAAATACTGCTATAACTTTAGTGTTTAAGATATACAAATACAACCTTTATATTGTATCAGAGCTGTCAAGCTCCTCTGAGCCAGAAATTTTCGATCTACATCTCTTTATCTTCTGTTAAACATCCATGGCAGAAACTATCATTGAAATCACAACACACAAACACACACTTTCCAATCAAACTTACCTCTCACAACTTTCCTGCTTGGAGAAAACAAGTCTTATCCACGTTGATTGGTCTTGATCTTGACCAGTACGTTGATGGAATTACCGGCCACCACTGAAGATCCTACAAGACAAGCCAAATCCGGCCTACCGTATTTGGTACCGACAAGACCAAATCCTTCTCGGAGCTCTTCTCGGAAGCTGCACAGACACCATTCAACCTATTGTTACCTCAGCAACAACTTCTCGTCAGATTTTCCAGCATCTAACTGATTGCTTTGCTGGAGAATCAAGATCCCGTATCATCTCTCTTAAGGCAAGACTCTCCAAAAATCCCCAAGGCACAAAACCGGTGGCCGAATTTCTTCATGAGAAGAAAGCCATCGCTGATGAACTTGCTCTGGCACAGCGTCCTGTTGATGATGAAGATCTCATTGTTCATATCACCAATCAACTAAATGATGAATACAGGAACCTTGTTGTGTCTCTTAAAACTCGGTCCTCACCTATCACCTTTTCTGAATTGTTTGCTCAATTGGTTGATCATGAACGATGGCTAATGGAAACTGCACAACTGGCACCACAGGCGCCTCTCATATCTACGGTTAACACTGCAAACAGACAGCGTGGTCGCTTTCAATCTAGAGCTTTTAATGAGCCTCGCTACCCAAATAGGCCCAATCAGTCTTACCAAAACAGGCCTAATCAATCTGGGCCCAGGAACAATCGTGGGTCATATCCACACAATAACAATACTAATCGTAACAATGTTTTTTTTGTCAATATTGCAATATTTCAGGACATGATACCAAGGAGTGCAGGAAGCTTGCTCGTTTTTTGCAAAACAACAACATTGAGGTCTCAAAGCCATTCTCAAACCCGCATGTCAATTCTTCTATGGCAAGCTCTTCATCTTCACTCATGTTTGACTCTGGTGCCTCCGACCATGCCGCACCTAACCACACCGTCATGTACAACCTCTCTGAATATGGGGGCCCGATGAGATCGTTCTAGGTAATGGTAATACTCTTCCCATTTCTCACATTGGCCATTCCTCTATTCCTACTCCGTCTCGCTCTTTAAAACTACATAATGTTTTACTCGTTCCTAAACTTCGTAATTACCTTATTTCGGTTGCCAAGCTTTGCAAAACTAACAAAGTTTATATTTCTATCCCAACATCGCTACATCCAAGACATATTACAACAGTTTAAATTGGATGGCGCGAAAGATGTCGCTACCCCTCTAAGTGCCACCGAACCTCTATCGGTCACTGATTCATCTCCTACAGTTGATGCAACACCATATCGAAAACTTGTAGGATCCCTTCAATATCTAGCATTCACTCGTCCAGATATCTCCTTTGCTATCAACAAACTTTCCCAATTTATGCACCACCAACGCCAAACACATTGGCAAGCCCTTAAACGGGTCCTTCGTTATCTAAAAGGAACCATTCATCATGGTCTTTTTCTGAACCGAAATACCATGCTCGATCTCTCGGCCTTCTCAGATTCGGATTGGGGTGGGGTACATGATGCTGGTAGGTCTACCACTGCCTACATGCTCTACCTTGGCACAAATATTATTTCATGTAAATCTACTCGTCAAAAGTCAGTCTCACGGTCCTCCACTGAAGCCGAATATAAAGCTCTAGCAAACGCTGCTGCTGAAATTACATGGACTAAAAATTTATTACGAGAACTTGGTTTCAATCTATCAACAACTCCTACATTGTTCTGTGAAAATACAGGAGCCACTTATCTCTGTGCCAATCCTGTCTACCATTCAAGGATGAAACATATTGCACTTGATTACCACTTTGTTCGGGAATAAATTGCGGCTGGCCAGTTACGAGTCCTTCATATTAGCTCTCAAGACCAACTAGCAGACATGCTCACCAAGCCATTAACACGCGCACCGTTTTTAAGGAATCAGTCCAAGATTGGCGTATCCGATGGATCCTCCATCTTGTGGGGCGTATAAGGAATACATAATCACAGGCTGTCATAATCAATCTCAAGGAGAATGCCTCAATCACTGCAGTCAAACATTTCCATATCACTACAGTCAAACTCAATCACTACAGTCAAACATTTCCATTATTATGTGCTTAATTCACTGTGTATAGTTAATAGCCTCTTTACATTCTCTGTGTATAAATACTGTTGTAACTTTAGTGTTTAAGATATACAAATACAACCTTTATATGGGGTGAATTTAGCTAAAGATGATGAGTTGGCGTTGCTTTGATAAAGAAGGTCATGATCTAGATTAAGGAGGAGACTCATGGAATAAATCCTTTTTTGTCGACATGACTAAAGTTTGATGATAAAGTTCAACTTTAACAAAATAGATAAGGATGATTTTTTTTAAATGTTCAAGTGAGTTTGTCAACATGACTAAAGTTTGAAGATAAAATTCAACTTTAAACAAAATAGATAAGGATGAGTTTTTTAAATGTTCAAGTGTTAACGGTTAGGTTATTTGTCTATTTAACGGATTTGGGTTAGGATCGGTATGAGTCTAGCATAAACGTATGTTACATTTTTCATTGGTTTTCGGATTGATTACTTTAAAGAAAGGGTCGTTACGAAGTTATTAGAAAAATTATCGTGTATTTGTGTGTTGCGTTTGAGCTATTTTCTAAGAAGTTGAGATTTTACTAACAAACGAACTACACCGATAAACCATAGTTTGGTCGCGGACTGTGGAAACTGCTTTCCAACGAAATATCGCTTGGTAACCGTCGGCTAAATCAATTTATGTTCCGATTCACAATACACCATTGCACATCTTTCATAAAGTGCATGTGGATACCTCCTATGCTTATGACGTCGCCTAGTAGACATCACTTTCACTCACACTCACACTCAGACACACATAACGGATGCTCTAAGCACAATAAACAAAGCCAAATTAATGGTTTAATGAACTTCAAATATGTTTTAATTGATATTTAATATCACCTAGCTTATAAGGGAGGAAGGCGCATATGTCTAGAATAGCTAAGTTGCTGAAAACATATGTTTACGAGAGCTAAATAGTTGAAAACATATGTTTTCAAAGAACTTTGTTTATTTTTTTTAAATCCTATCAGAATTTTTATATTTTATTTTTTTTCCTAAAATGCTTAAAAACATGTATTTTACATTAGTTATTTTTTTATAAAAAAAATAATGTTTTTTTACATGGGTTTTCTAAGGTTTTCTCAACTCAAGGGGTTTTCATTTTATCCCTCCCCTATATATATATATATATATATATATATATATATATATATATATATATATAGGGAAATTATATTCAGGAAACCCACCTGAGTTAAAGAAACTTCAAAAACCCAATGTGTGGTCACCATTGCTCCACATGTATCATTTTACTTTATGGTGAAAGGGTATTTTCGGTAGACTGCATCTTTTTTAATTTTTATGATTTTATGTTGCAATAGAGTCTGACACATCTTTTTTCTTGTATTTTTCCACCTTCATATTCCCCATCTCTCTCTCTCTCTCTCTCTCTCTTCTAATTTTTACATAAAACAAATTCATTCAAACCTCTCATCCAAATCTCTCATCTCTCTTCTCTTACCACCACCAAAACAACACAACCACAACCAACATAACACCATCACCACCAAATAACCACGACAACCGCAACCACAGCAAAACAACCCAGCATAGCCAAACCCTAGATCTGGCATGTCCATTCTTGAAGATGAAGATAGGGACTAAAGGGTGATGTGGTTGTGATTGTGAAACCATAGCCACATCCAGAGAAAAAAAAAAGCAAAAAAAAAAAAAAAAAGGGATCCACCCCTCTCCGGCAACCAGGAAACATACCTAAAACCATCTTTATACCATCGTCGGGTCGAGTTCTGGAATCTCAAGGTTATGTTTTGAAGTCCGTTTGTGGTGAAGAAATTGTTTGAAGTCCGTTTTACATCGAGGTGTTGGTGATTAGGCGAACGTTAGGTTCAGATTTGTCACGGTTGTGGTGAAGACACTGTTTGAAGTCCATTTTACTTTGAGTTTATGGGTGACTTAGATCCGGTGAGTTGGCGGTAGGTTGTGGGTGTTATTGTTGATGTTTATTGATGCTTCAAATGGTTGTGGTGTTGGTTTTAATTGAAAGGAATTTGAGGTCTCGAAAGATTTGGGGGTTGGAGCTTTCAAATTTGGGCAAAGAAGATGAAGATGGGTTCAAGAAGATGAAGTTTATGGGATTAATTAGGTAGGTACTAAATTTGTTAAGTTCACCATGTTTTTTTACTTGTTTATTAAGTTCACTTATGTTTATTATGGTTTTGGCTTATTTGCTTGTTTATTAAGTTCACTGATGTATTTCTTAAGTTCACTAATGTTTATTATGGTTTTTATTGTGCATACTGGGGCTTTTACGAAGAATGAGATGATTTGTTACCATAAATATTTTTTATTTTATATTACAAATGTACATTTTTATCATTAACAAATTGTTATTATGTTTTTGTTTTAGTTTCTTTGAATATAGTCAAGCCTATTTTTTTTACTGGGAGTATAAGTTGTAATTAGTAACAAAGGTGTAACATTTTAAATATATAAGTTGTAACAGAGTAACAAAAACTATGATAATAATAAAACTAAAAGTTGTAATAAAGTGTTACCATGTTAGTTTATGTAAGTGTTACAGTGTTACCATGTTACATAACAAATGTTTTACTTAAAAATGTAAGTGTTACAGTTAAATTTAACAAATTTGTTACTGAGAGATAAGAGGGGGTAGGTTCAAGAGAAAAAATAGAGACCAGAGAAACAAAAGAAAAGATGTTTTTTTTTTTTAATGAAAGTTGTTATTTTCTTGTATGTAACATGTCTTGTTACAATGTAAAACTTATTAACATTGTTTTTTACAAATAAAGTGGGTTTTGTGTATATTGTAACAGTTAATTGGTGGAGGATAAATAAAGAGAGTGGAGAGAGAAAGAAAAAATAAAAAGAGAGGAGAGAGAAAGAAAAATTATGACACATAAAGATGTGGATGTGATGTGTCTGTTAAAAGTACATAAGGAAAGGAGGAGTTAGAAACGAGAAAGGATAAATGAGGAGAGATAACAATTTTCTAAGACAATAATACCCTTTTTGTACTCTATCAACATTATTTTATTTAGAAAAAGTAATAATAAAGTAGTAATCAATAAGAACCATCGATCATGGCTATTGAATGGTTAAGATGAGGTTTTCAAAGTTTCTTTAACTCAGATGAGTTTTCAATTTATCCTCCCCCTATATATATATATATATATATATATATATATATATATATATATATATATATATATATATATAGGAATGGGATCTTTTGAGAACTCATCCCAGTTGCGAGAACTTGAGAACTCCAATGGACCAATCACCAACTGCCACATCATCAGTCTTGTATTTTTTTTGCATTTGTTTAATCAAGGGCAACATAGTCTTTATACACAAGTACTTAAGGGCATTAAGGTAATAATAACACCCCACCCCACCCCACCCCACCCCACCCCACCTACCCCACCCACCTTTTTAAATAATAATAATAATAATAATAATAATAATAATAATATAAATACAAAGAATCTCTTCTCTCTCTCTCATTTTAAATTTCTGCTTTCTCTCTCTCTTCTTCTCTCTCTTCTTCTCTGTCGTTCTCTCTCTCTCTCTCTAAAAACAGGTGAGGTGGTGGTCCGATTGGGGTTTTTGCAGGTTGCAAGCGGTGGTCCGATGGGGTTTACAGGTTGGATCTAGGGCTTTTTTGCAGGGTTTTGGATCTGGTGTGTGTGGGGGGTGTGGTCGATGACCGGTGGTTTGCAGGGCGGTGGAAGACGATGAACAGGAACCGGTGGTTTTGCAGGTGGTGGAAGACGGAGGGGGTTCGTTGGAGGGGGAGGTGGTGGATCTGAGATGGTTGGGGCTCGGTGGTGGTGGATCTACGGGGTGTTTGACGACGGTGGTTTTGGTGATGGTGGTGGGATGGTGGTCCGATGGGAACGAGACAGGAGACGGTGACAGGTTTGTTATTATTATTATTATTATTATTATAGGGGTAAGTGTTAGGGTTTTTATTATTTAGTTTTTTTTTAAGAAGAAGAAGATGAAGTTTGATGGCTGATGATCTTTTTTTTGCAGATGTAGCAGTTTTTTTTTTTTTTAACAATAATGTGTAGTATGATTTTATAAATGTTTGGTTTGTTTTTACATTGATGTAATTGATGTAATACACATTTTTGTTGATGTTTTTGAGGCATTTACAGTGGTGTAATACGAATGTATAGATGTTGTTTTGGGTTTTTAACACTAGTGTTTTTGTGTAGTGGGTGTGTATGGTAGATTTTACAGTGGTGTAAATAATTACACCGGTGTAAATTATGATAGAATTACACTGGTGTAATTAGAATGTAGTATTTGTGTGTATGGTAGATTTACACTGGTGTAATAATTACACCAGTGTAAATGATGGTAGATTTACACTGGTGTAATAATTACACCAGTGTAAATGATGGTAAATTTACATTGGTGTAAAATAATTACACTGGTGTAATACAAATGTAGTAGTTGTGTGTATGGTAACACCCGTGTAAGTATGGTAACACCAGTGTAAATAATGGTAATTTACACTGGTGTAACCAGTGTAAATCATCCTCATTATATGTTTGTTTAGTTTTTTACACCAGCGTAATTTTGTAAAAGTTTGTGTATGGTAGATTACACTGGTGTAAATAATTACATAAATCACACAAAAAAATACGAAATTTAAAAAAAATATAAATTAATTAAAAAATAAAATTTTTAAAAAAATGAATTTTTGAATAACTGAATAAAAAGTTAAATCAAATAAAGTTAAAAAATGAATATTTTTAAAAAAATTGTGTATGACAGAATATTCAGTTTGTTTTTTTAAGTAAATTAATTTGTTTAATTTAATAATGAAATAATAGTTTAAATAATATTAATATAATTATTTCTCTCCCATGGTTTTTTACTTAAATACCCTTGAAAGTACTTTAATGAAATAAAAAATACTTATTAATCAAGTCAAGACAAAAAGTCTCATCCTTGAATCTCAACCATTAGATCATAAAGATCAATGGTCCAGATGAGTTCATATGGTTCTCACAACTCAAGTGAGTTCTCAAACTATCCATTCCCTATATATATATATATATATATATATATATATATGTTTAGGATCCTGTACAAAGTACATTTTTCGTGAGAAGTGTGAGAAGGACTAAGAATTGACATGTAGACATCATGTTTTGGATTTAGGAATGATGTTTTAGGTTGTTTTAACTTGAAAAACACCAATCACAACAATCTAAAACACAATACAATGTATTATAGTCATTAAATTTAAAAAACAGCTTAAACACACTACTTAACGCTTAAAACACACTGCTAATGTTCTTTGCATGGTGTTTTAAGTTTTAAGCCTAAAATACATTGTTTTTGGTTTTTAATTGTTATGTTTGGTGTTTTTATAGGCAAAACAATCCAAAACATCATGACTAAGTTCAAAAAATGATGCCTAAGTATCAATTTTTAATACTTCTCACACTTCTCACAAAAAAAAAAAAAAACACTTTGTACACGATCTTGACCCTATATAGGTTTATATAGGGTGTGTATCTAGTGCAAACCCTTATGAGTTGTGCAAACCCTAAAAACCCATCCAATGGTTTTATATGCAACCACGTACACCCTTTGTTACATTCTTCACAAGGGCAAGATAGTCCATCAAAGCATCTCGTTCAATGAGCTTCTAAGACATCACTTTGTTGCTTCCTGAAACCACCTTTTTTGCAGACTTCCACTTTACTTTTCACACTTTTGTACTATGAAATTCCATCCAATTGATTTAGGATCTTGCTTTATATAGAGTCAATACCTCCTTCTTCATTTCTAAGTCTACACATTTCCATTTATCTCTTCCACATTAATGTCGCATTAATGGCTTCTTAATCCAAACCTCTTTCCAACATGTCAATACAAACTGAAATAAATGAAGATGATGACAGTGATATTGGCTCTCCCACCCACCTCGTCCCACACAACTTGAATGATTCTTTTGAATTTAATGAGGATCCTATTTCTGTTGTGCTACATATGTCAGGTTTTGATTTTAATTTTCACTTCAACATTTCATTTTATTACATTTAATGATAGTCTACATGTTTCTTTTTTTAGGGATTAACTTACTTTTCTTTTCATGTTTTAGATGATAACTATCTCCTACCAACCAGATCTTTGTCGTCTGTTGTTGATAGCCTTGTTCCTGAAGAAGGTCAACACTTCTTTCACTTTACCATTCCTTTTTTTTTTTTTTGTGTTTTTGTATGCTCATTTTAATGTTAATGTATGTAATATAGTTATGTTTTAATTTACATAGTTTTTTTCTAATTTGTGTTTCAGATCTGTTATAGGTCATATGTTCTATGCATTTTTGTCACATCTTTACACTAAAATACTTTTGTTTTGTTTTTAAATCGTTACATTTTTTTATTCGATGTGAATTACAGTAACTTTTTTGTTTTTGTTTTGTTAGATATGTTAATGTTTGTTTTTTTGGCTAAACAACATGAACACCTTTGTGTTTGTTTTGTTAGATATATTATATGTTAATGTTTTTTTTGTTAAACAACATAAACACCTTTGTTATTGTGATATATAAAGTCCATAAAAGCTTTTGGTCCAATCTTTAGACTAAAATAGTTTTGCACATTTTTACAGTTTTAAATCATTGTTTGTTGTATGCTTTTTTTATCCCATTTTTACACTAAAGTAGTTTTGTACAGTTTTGAATCCTTACATTTTTGTTTTCGATATGAAATATAGCAACTTAGTATACTTTTTTTTTTTAGTATGATTTTCTTAGATTTATTATATATATGTTAATGTTTGTTTGTTGGTTAAACAACATAAACACCTTTAGTTATTGTTTTGTTAGATATATTATATGTTAATGTTTGTTTTTTGATTAAACAACATAAACACCCTTTGTTATTTTGTGATATATAAAGTGCATATATATTTTTTTACATAATATAGTCTGATTCTATATAGGTTAATGTTTTTTTTTGTTAAATGTTACATTGGTACTTTTGATATTTAAACTCATTTTTCTTTAAACTTTTGTTCCTTTACTACCCAACACTGTATACACTATATATAATATGTTAATTTTTTTCTTTTGCTTCAATTTGTTACTTACGTAAAATCTCGATCCTTTTGTTCATTTATTTTTTCTTGGCTTAAATCTGTTGCATTTTTATAGAAATCAATGAAGAGCCGTTTTATGTTTTTGAAACTCCAAATGGAACCAGGATGTGGACTCCCAATGTTGATTTGAAGTATATTCCAATCGTGGGACGTTCAGTTGACAACTGGGAAAACGCGTATACCCTATATTCAGTTTATGCTGAACAAGCTGGTTTTTCTGTTAGAAAAGGACAATGCAAGGTATGGAACGGTGTTGTTACTCATAAATATTATCGTTGTAACAAATATGGTAAACCTCAAAAGAAGCGTACATTTGACACCTTATGCGACGAGTCTATGAAGTTTCGTCAGACTACCTTTACACTCAGTTATTGCAATGCACACATTTGTGTTATGTTATGCAAAAAAGATGGTCGTTTTGTGGTTAATAAGTTTGTAGAAGAGCATAACCATCCTTTTGTTGAGAATCATAACCGTGATCTTACAAAGTCTGGTAGGAAGCTTAGCTTTTCTGCTAAGCAGTTCATTCATAGAATGAATCTCAACAAGATTGGTCCAGTAAAAGCACACAGCTGTTATGTTTCAATGAAGGTGGGGCATCATAATGTCCATGGCACCCCAGCCGACTTCAAAAACTTTAGCCAAAAGTTAAGAATTTTTATTGGTGGAAAAGATTCCCAGTTAGTGTTGTGCCACTTGCGTGATCGTTCTGATAGCTTACCGATTTCTTTTATGACTTTGTTGTTCAAAATGGTCAACTTATATCTGTCTTTTGGCTGACGAAATTTCGAAGCTGAATTACAAGGTTTTCGGTGATGTTTTCGCATTTGATGCCACTTATCAAACCAATAAGTAAGTATTTATATTCTTGTGTTTATTCTTTTTATTGCATTCTTTATTATTTTGTTATTAGTTCCCCATATTTTTACTGTATATAGGTCTTGTTAGCTATATAGGTGTTACATAATGCACTTTTTTATATTTTTGTTCCCAGGTATAACATGATTTTTGTTCCTTTCACTGGTGTGGATTATAACAAATAGTGTGTAACCTTCGGTGCGGGTCTTCTATTTAATGAAACCATTGATTCTTACAAATGGTTGCTCCAATCTTTTCTGAAAGCTCATGGAAAGAAACCATTATTAGTATTATCTGATCAAGATCTGGCCATGAGGCAAGCTATACTATAAGTTTTTACTGAATCTCGCCACCGCCTTTGCATGTAGCATATTATGAAGAAGTTACCTGTGAAGGTAATACCTGCATAGTATACATCCATTTTGAATGTTTTCGTTTTCATTTTTTACATATTGTTATTGAATTTTTATATCAAGCTGTCTACCTTCGAGAGCCGTTGGAAAGAACTTTTGATAATTTTGTAAGGATAGAAATGATTGAAGAAACCACTTTTGCAAACCTTAGTCTAATTCACACTTCTTCCAAAATATTCTAAGTATAGAACTACTGAAGAAAGAAGACACAAGTACTGAAGAAGGATTTAACAAGTACTGAAGAAGATAGATCAGAAGTTCTGAAGTCAAACCAGACAAGTCTACTGAAGACCTACTGAAGACAAACTACTCATCAGTAGTTTGTCATTCATCAGCACTTGTAATAGAATCTTTCCACCGCCCTTATATTTCAGTAGTTTAATTGTTCATTATTACTTTATCATTTTGTATAAGTTCCAAGACTACAGCCTGTTGTAGTATTGCTTTTGTGTAAAGTTATGAACAAGTTGTGTGTATCTGATGGTCTATAAATAGATGGGTTCATCCCACTATTTTTTATATTGATTTTAATTGAAAACTGAAATCCTTCAAAACTCTTACTTGTTATTTCCATTTCATTAACTGAGAATCTATCTGCTTATTTATTGTCATTTACATTCAATACTTAGATTCTCATTAAATTTGTCTTTAGTTTGCAAACATCCAGGGGGGGAGTAATAACTCCTGTTGATAGTGAAACCTTATTAACTTATTCCGCTTTGCAAAACTGATCAAACTTGCAAAACACATAAGTGTTCATATGCAAGTAAACTGTTAAAAGAGCATAATGATCCAACAATTGGTATCAGAGCACTAGTATATCTTATCACATATCAATCTAACACATTAAGAATCAGACACAGGCTCTTATTGATATTCAATAAAGGATTAAAAGTTCAAATTTTCAACATCCATCACTTTGAAAGATATTTGACAAAACAATACTCTTTAAAATGGGTCCTCATAATACTGGTTTTGCCAATAAACCTGCTATGCTTGTTCGTTCTGAATACAACATATGGCAGAAAAGGATGGCACATACTTTGTCTCAGACCAACACTGGTTGTTGGAAATCTGTGATATATGGCCCTCACAAACCAGTAAACATTAATCTTGAAACTAAAGTTGAAATACCAAAGGACCCAAAAGACTACATAGAAGAGGATTTCCTAAAACTTGAGCTTGATGCTAAAGCTTTCTCTATGTTGGCAATGGCACTCCCAAATGAAATCTACTCTGGACTTTTACACTGTGAAAGTGCCAAAGAGCTTTGGGACTGCCTAAAAGAACAGTTTGGAGGAACTGAAGAGGTGATTGCCAACACTAGAGAAATCCCGGCTCAACAATATGAAACATTTACTCACATTAATGGAGAAACTTTAACACAACAATTTGAAAGATTTTCCTCCTTAATATCTGAGTTGAAATTAAATGGTCAGACCTATACAAATGTATCTATGCTTCATAGATTTTTAGGTCTTTACCAGAAAAATGGGAAGCTTACTCTATAATTCTCAGATCTTCACCAGACTTTAACTCCCTCACTCTTACAAAATTACATGGGAGATTGCTAACTTTTGAAAGAGAAATTGATCAAAAGAAAAAGTTGCAAAGTTCTGGTAAAACAGCTGATGACTATGTACCTGGTAGTACAGCACTTTTAGGACAAGACTCACCTACTTGTTCAAAAGTTTTGGATCTTTTGACCACATTGACATAACTGCTGAGATCTCATCAGAAAGATCATTCCCAGGTTATGACAATGATGAATATAGTCAAACTGCTGATAACATGTGTTTTATCATGGATGATTTAAAAAATTTTAGCAGTGATGACTTAGAAGAAATGGACATTTTACATCAACTGGCCATGTTAAGTATAAAAACTAACAAATTTTATAAAAGGTCAGGAAGGAAATTTCCAGGACTGAACGTTCTACAAAAATTGGTTTTGACAAATCTAAGCTTAGATGTCACAAGTGTCAGAAGTTGGGACACTTTGCTAGAGAGTGTAGAAGCTTTAGCTACAACCAATCTCAGTCTGGAAATCAGTTTAACCCTAA
Source organism: Ambrosia x helenae (assembly GCA_030844895.1). NCBI lineage: Eukaryota > Viridiplantae > Streptophyta > Magnoliopsida > Asterales > Asteraceae > Ambrosia > Ambrosia x helenae. Next base: position 9,673,169 of record CM061234.1, read on the forward strand.
TTATAATAGGAATAATGGAACACAGGGAAGTACACATTTTGTACAGGCACAAGCTCCACAAATCCAATATGTGCCACAAATACAATATGTACAGATGCATGCTCAACAAATGCAGAGCCAACAATCAATCCCTTCCATTCCAGCTGCTCAACAACCTCCACAAACTCAGCAACCCTTACAACAAAGTTTGTTCACTTCAGCGTATGTTGACTGGAGCAGTCTTCCTTTTGACACAACTGAGTGCAATCCTGATGCAGACAACAAAATGTTTGACATCAACTGGGGAGAACCTGACAATGGCAGAAAGAATTTTGCCTTAATGGCATTTAAGGGCTGCACCTCAAAATTTGCCCTGTCTCAAGTATCAAAAGAATCTTTAACAAAACTTTGTTCAAACGCATGTAAAGAATCTTTTGCTCTTATAAGAGAGACTAATGTGCATTTACAAGGCAAAGCCAATGACTCTGAGAGAAAATTTACTCAAATGAAATGTGATTTAGAAAGAAAGATTGCTGCTAAATCAAAAGAAAATTCTAAATTAACTAACAATGCTATTAAAACCCAAGCACAACTTAAAATCATGATAGAAGACCTAAGAAATGTCAGAAAAGAGCTTACTGACACCAAGGTTGACTGTGAAAAATGGGTTGAGTCATGTAAAGGGTACCAACTGCTGCTTAACAAACAAATTGCATCAAATGTTAGGTTTGGCATAGGGTACAATCACACTGAAACACCAACTGATTTTTCTCCCAAAACTACTGAAGATGGGAGAAAAACTTGTTCAAAATGAAACTTCTGAAGAGAAAGAATGCACATCTTTTCATGAAAACTTTCTAAAAATTCATAAAGAAAGTTATTCAGAAGTACTGATAAAATCTTACTTTAAGCCATCAGTAGTTTCATCTACATCAGGAGTTGAGAACCTGAAAACTACTGATGACCTAAAACAAATCAAGACAGTCAGAAATTTGCCTTTAAATGAAAAAGAAAAAGCAAAAGAATGTGAAATCTGTGGTTTGTTTAAACCACAAAACAGAATTTTGTAGATATAGAAAAGGAATTCAGTATAACAAGAAAAATTTACAACTAGTTGTGGGAAAACCACTCAAAAATGATTTTGAAGAAACTTTCCTTCCCAAGAAACAACAACCAGGCAACACCTTTTCTCAGAAAAAGATGAAATCTCAACAACAGTCTTTTTCTCAAAATTCTCTTTCAGTAGTGGGTCTCCAGAAGCTTAAATAGCATTTGGTATGTTGACAGTGGAGGCTCAATGCACATGACATGATGCAGATACTTGATAAACAAGTTTATCAGTCAAAGAGAAGGATCTGTATCCTTTGGGAACAATGCCAAGGGATATGTGCTAGGATATGGCAATATCTCTTCAGCCAAATACAGTTTGACAAGGTCAATCTGGTTGAAAACCTTGAGTACAACTTGCTGAGTGTGTCACAAATATGTGATAAAGGATATTCTTCCTTTTTCACAAAGACAGCATGCAAGATCATATCACCAGAAGGCCAGAAGTTGATAGAGAAGATCATTGAAGATCATACTTTGTTGATAGCCAAAAGATGTGGCAATGTCTATGCAGTGGACATTGAAAAGGACAAAGTACTGAACAACACTGTCTGCTTCTTCTCAAGGGCATCAACATCAGAGACTGATCTCTGGCACATGAGACTTGGCCATGTGAACTTTAAAACCCTAAATAAAGTCACAAAAATGGGCTTGGTCAGAGGTCTACCCTTGAAAGTATACCAGTGTCAAGAACACTGTGTATCCTGTTTAAAGGGAAAGCAGCATAAGTCCTCCTATAAGTCTATTGAAGAATCTAAAACAACTGCATGTCTTCAACTACTCCATATGGACTTATTTGGGCCAGTAAAAATCATGAGCCTTAGTAAGAAGAAATACTGCTTAGTCATCATTGATGACTATTCAAGATTCACACGGGTATTCTTCTTGTTTTCCAAGGATGAGGCAGCTGAAATCATCAAGTTCTTCATTCTACAAGTAGAGAAACAATACTCTTTATTTGTCAAAGCCATTAGAAGTGATAATGGGACAGAGTTCAGGAACAAAATTATGGATGAATTCTGTTTGTCTAAAGGGATTATTAGACAATTCGGTGTTCCCAGAACTCCTTAACAAAATGGTGTGGTAGAAAGGAAGAACAGAACATTAATTGAAGCAGCAAGAACCATGTTAGCTGATTCAGGCCCACCATTGTATTTCTGGCTGAAGCAGAAGCAGTCAACACTGCATGTTATGTTCAGAATAGAGTCCTTGTCAACAAGAGACGCTCCAAAACTGCCTATGAAGTTCTTCATGGCATGAAGCCCCTTATCTCCTTTTTTTAGGGCTTTCGGATGTCAATGTTTCATTCTAAACATTAAAGACTCTATTTCAAATTTTGCTGCTAAAGTTGATTCAGGTTATTTTCTTGGTTACTCTTCCACTAGAAAAGCCTACAAGGTTTTTAACTCAAGAACCAAGATTGTAGAAGAAACACTGAATGTCAAGTTCAATGAGTCAAAACGCACTCTCATTCCAGCACATCCTGCTGAACTCTTTGACCTTGACAGCTTCCATTTCGAACCTGGAAAGACTGTCACTTCATCTAAACCTACTTATTATGGTGATCAAAGGTTTGATGATGAGGATCCAGCACCATGGACTCCTAATACAGTCATTAAATCAACTTTCAAACCATCAGAAGTTTCACAAGCCTCTGATTCAACAACTGCTGATGTACAAACTCCAACATCTGTTTCAGCTCCCACAACTACTGAAGATGTTCAAACAGTTGAACCAGATATTATAAACCTCAGTGATTTGTTTGAAGAAGTACAAGAGCTACCTACACATGTCAGTGGTTTACAACAACTGATTGAACACAAGGATCGTCCATTGGATCAAATCATGGGTGATATTGCATCAGGTGTTCTCACAAGAAACCAGCTTTCCAACTTTTGCTTCTTCTCAGCATTCATTTCTCAGTTGGAACCTAAGAAGTACCAAGAAGCCCTCAAAGACAACAATTGGGTACAAGCTATGCAAGATGAGTTGCTCCAATTCAAGAAGCAACAGGTCTGGGAAATATGTCCCTTACCACCAAACAAGCTACCAATTAGCACAAGATGGGTTTTTCAGGAACAAACAAGATGAGGCTGGTATGATTATTAAGAACAAGGCAAGACTGGTGGTACAAGGTTATTCTCAAGAAGAAGGAATTGATTATGATGAAACATTTGCTCCAGTTGCAAGACTTGAAGCCATCAGGTTATATCTGGCTTATGCTATTTCCAACAAAATTAAAGTTTTTCAAATGGATGTTAAAAGTGCATTTTTGTATGGAAAAATCAAAGAGGAAGTGTATGTCTGTCAGCCACCTAGGTTTGAGGATCCTTCTCATCCTGAGTGGGTGTACAAAATTGACAAAGCTCTTTATGGGCTAAAACGGGCTCCTAGAGCCTGGTATGAAACACTTTCCAACTTTTTGCTCAAAAATAACTTTACAAGAGGCTCCATTGATAAAACTCTTTTCATTAAACATGTTGGAAATCATGTTTTACTTGTTCAAATTTATGTTGATGATAACATATTTGGTTCAACAAACACAAAACTGTGTGATGAATTTAAGAAACTCATGCAATCAAAATTTGAGATGAGTACAATGGGAGAGCTGCAGTACTTTTTAGGACTGCAGATTAAGCAACAAACAAATGGAACTTTTATACATCAATCTAAATATGTTAAAGAATTATTGAACAAATTTTCTTTACAAGACTGTAAATCATGTTCCACTCCCATGACACCAATCACACAAGTTGAACCAGATGATCAAAGAAAACAGGTTGATCAAACCATGTATAAATGTATGATAGGTTCCCTTTTATATCTAACTGCTTCTAGACCAGATATTATGTTTTCAACATGTGTCTGTGCTAGATATCAATCAGCTCCTAGGGAATCACACCTAATTGCAGTCAAAAGAATATTCAAATATCTGAAAGGAACTCCTACACTTGGAATTTGGTATCCTGCTTCTAGCAATACCAAGTTATCAGCTTTTTCAGATAGTGACTATGCAGGGTGCAAAATGTCAAGAAAATCAACATCTGGTGGTTGTCAATTCTTGGGAAACTGTCTAGTGTCCTGGCAATCAAAGAAGCAAACATCTGTTGCAATTTCAACTGCTGAAGCTGAATACATTGCAGCTGCAAGTTGTACATCACAGATACAATGGCTCCAATATCAACTTCTTGATTATGGAATCAAAGAGACCAAGACACCATTGCTTGTAGACAGCAAATCTGCCATTAGCGTCATTCAAAATCCTGTTCAGATGTCAAAGACTAAACATATTGAAATCATGTATCATTTCATAAGGGATTGCTATGAAAAAGGCAAGATTGAAGTGAAGCATGTAACAACAGCTAATCAAATAATTGACATATTCACTAAAACCCTTGACATATCAACATTTCAGAAGTTAGTATCCATGCTTGGGATGCTAAATTTGTAAGTGTTTCTTTTACTTTTCTGCACATATTTTATTTTTCACTTACATCTGTTTTGTTTCAAAACTTCTGAAAAGCAAAAAGAGAGAAACTACTGATGTACAAAACATCAGTATGGGAATATTTTCTGAAAAATGATTAACTTCTGATAAAATAAACTTCAGAAGTTATGAATAAAGTGTTTATAAACATTCTCATCAGTTGTTAACAAACTACTGAAGAGAAAATGGGAACTACTGATGATAATTGTTCTTCATCAGCAATTTTGTCATTAAGGGTAAATCAGACATTTACCACTTCAGAAGTTTGACCTAGGGCGGTTATAAACTTCTGATAAACACCTTTTCCAACACTTATCCTTTCAAAAAGCAAAATTCCCTCCTTCTCTCTCAAAAACACTCTCAAAGCCTTAACCTACAAACAAAAACACTGTTCGATCCACCCACACACAAACCACATGGCTCTTACACTGAAACAGGGACACAATCAAAGAGGCTACTTTGAGAAACATGAAGCATGGTCCCCAATACGACGAAATCATTGATTTAGTCGTCAAATCCTAATACTTCAATGCCCTCACCGTTGATCCTCCAATCCATACTGAAACTCTAAATGAGTTCTGGGCGAACGCAGAGACGGTGACAGTGAATGATAAAGTGATTTCCCTCAAATCAACTATCTAAGGGAAAGTAATGGCAATCACACCAGCAACTTTGGGAATTAGACTGGGTCTGGATGATGTGGATGCACCAGATCAATTTCCAAACTCTGAAATTCATTTAACCATGACAGAGTGTGGTTACCAAGGTACTCTCTCACATGCAACCATTTTTAAGAAATATTTTGAACCAAATACAAACTTTTGTTTCATTACATAATCATGTGCCTGAGTCCAAAAACTGGATCTTATGATCAGATGCCCTCTACTTTTCAACCAATTTTTTATTCCATTGTGAATGAAACTAAATTCAGGGCATCAACACTTTTCTTTAATGAGTTGGTGTTACATCACCTAAATTCTAAAAAGAAGTTTTTGTTGTATCCAAGATTCATAATGCATTGCATAATTAAAGAACTTGGAGATAGGGTGCTTGTGGGAAAAACAACTGTTTTAAACCCATTAACCTCACAAGCATACTCAAGGCATAACAAACCGGCTGCCTAGCCAGAAGATGACCAAGGGGAACAAGAAACAGTCCCCATGGAACCATCATCTTCCAAACCCTCACCCAAAAAGGCCAAGAAAACCAAACAACAAAAACCAAAACTCACCAACATTAAAAGGAAGGCAGTTTAGGAAGTTAAGATGCCTGACACTGCTAATGTGCAATCTGCACTTGTAAAAGATGTGACTGAAACATCCTCTCAGTCTTATCCATCTCAAACCCCCACAAGAGCCCCTATTACCATTCTTTTCAAAAGAAAGAAATTCAAGCAGCCCATAACTACTCACCCTTCTTTTGAAACTGCTGAATCACTACCACAAACTACTGAACCAGAACCATCAACCATTGAAATAGCCAAACTTCTCTCTGGGCTAAAAGAGATCATCCCTTTAGAACATGTCAGTCCCCAATAACCACATCAAACAGGGGACATACCATCAGACCTTGACATGAATGTGGATGTCCATAGCCCTAACCCAAGAGATGAGGATGAACCAGGGTTTCTAAGCCCAAACTTAGAGACCTTAGGTACATTTGAGGCTGCTACTACTCATTTACCACCCAGTGGTGGACCTGAGGACAAAAGTAACATAGCTAGGACCTCACTTGTGGCAACTACTGATGAAGGCTTTATGCCTGAGATAGAAATCCTCAGAACCAAGAAATAGAGGTTCATGAGACTACTGGGTTGGGCCCAGCTCATGATACAACTGATAATGTCCTCATTGAGGATATCATCAGGGATTCAGATGATTCTATTAATTTGGATGATGATTCACACTCCATTAAACATGAATTGATGGCTACTAGTGAAGGTCCTGCACCTGGTGTCTCTAAGCTCAAGGAGCTGGTCACACCAGATCAGGTTAAAGACCACTTAATCCTTGATTCCCTTAAAGTGACATCTTCAGTACATCCTGAAGATCACCCAAAAACACACCCATCACTAAAAACGCCTACCCAATTCCCTGGGTCATCAAGCATAGACCTGAACCACCTATGCAGCCCAAATGGTGCCCTATACCAGATGATGAACACCCTAATAGCCAATCACCTCAAATCTTTCACAACTTCTTAGGAGTTGAAAACCACAACTCAATTTGAGGTGATAAACAAAAAACTTGGTGAGCTGTCCAACAAAATTGACAACAACTCAAGACAGCTTGCTGAATTATCTGGTAAAACTTCTCAACCTGGCAGGCTTCCAGAAGTGGATAAAGCCAAAAAGGAGAGAAGATTAAGGAACCAAAGCAGTCACTGGAAGCCATAATAAAGGCAAGAGTGGCTCTACAACAACCACAACTGCTAGAAAAAGCCAAGAAACAAAAAGAAGATCAAGATAGGCTTGTTTCTACAACTGAAGTTGAAGCTGAACCTTCCCAAGGCCATAATGAAGAAACTTCTGAAGACACAGAAAGTACTGAAGACAATCCTTCAGTAGTTTATACTTCTATCAACACTTCAGTAGTTAACACTTCCATCTTACAAACAACTGAAGAGCCTTCCAAACCAACTGAACAACAACCAACTCCTATTCCAAGGCCTACAACAACTCAAATGACTGTACTGAGCCCTTCTCCAATTTCAATGTCCAAAGAACTACTAGAGAAGAGCTTACTTGCAGCCCAAAGAAAGGCTAAGGAAGATGAGATCTAGAACAACCTAGAAGCAAGGGAAGACATGAGCTTAAATGAAAAGCTTCAAGCTTATGAAGCAGAGTTGAATAGACAAGCTGAAATAGAAAGAGTTGCTGAAGAAGACAAAAGACAACAACTGGTGTCTTTTATTACAAAAAACATCAAAACAAAAGCCTATTCACTCAAAGGGCTCTCAATGGATGAGCTAACAAGAAGAGCTCAACTTGTTGCTGACAAGACTGCAACTGAGAAGGAGAAAGGCAAAGAGAGCAGAGATAATTGAAGAACTGGTAGCAAATGACTATGGTTCAAAAGCCTCAGTGTCAAAGTGGAGAGAAGACAAACTACTAGACACATATAAAAGATTCAAGGCTGACAAGGCTGCAAATCCAGAGAAGTACAAAACTTCTGAAGTATCAACTTCAGTAGTTAAACTTCTAGTGTCAAACATTCAAGACCCGCTACCAAGAGAAAGCCAAAGAACAATACAAAGACAGTCTTCAAGATGGTGCTGCTAGAAGGCAACACAGTTGTACAAGGAGACTTTGATATTGAAGAAAAGCCTCTGATAACACAGTTCAGGGATCCTTCAACATTTGCTTACCAAATCCAAAAGACTGTAACTGACAAACTGCATACAAAGATAATTACTGAACATCACTTACCTACATTTAAAATACCTGATGTGGTGCAAATAGAAGACAGAAGTGAATCCCACCTGAGAGTCACTGAAGTAGAGAACATTAACCATTTTGACCAGCACTTGTACGTTATTTGACTGATTTAGCATATCATTCTTGTGTTGTCTTCGTAGTACATTGCTCTAAAATTTTATAATGAGAAAATAATTGTAAAAGAAATTGGGTAAAGAAAAGGCTAGAAGCAATTCGGCCTGCTTCTCTCAGCTTTTTTTTTTTTTTTTTGGTTAGATTATTCGCTTAAAGTATCTAACATTTACAATACTCAATATTAGTGTATCATTTTGTTGTGTTTTTTAGCAATCAACTATAAAAATGGCAGACGAGAAAAAATGGAGAATTTCAAAATGTAAGAAGACATTTAACAAAATTAACTTAACCGGACTGAAAAACGACAATCTAAGCAAATAAACCGAACCAATTAACCAATCGGCTAATAAGATTATTTAACCGTTGACTTTGGTCTTCGTTGTGGCTAATAACTGAATTCAACCGAATAATGCATACCCATAAAAAGTAATTATGTTTCCCGTTACATCGCGCGGGCATGCTACTAGTAATATAGTATAGATAAATACAATTTTTCTCATTTCTTAATACATTGAACTAGGTTAGAAAGTACAAACTCATGTATTACACGTTGAAGGAGGAAATATCAATATTATTTATAAAAATACGGAAAAGAATCTCCGATTAAGAAATTTCAAAAGAAGCAAATCGTGTATTAGGCTATGTTAATTAAAACTAACAGGAAAACAGAAGGTTGAGAGCATAGAATTGCGTCAGTTAAAAAGATAAAAACACGCCCAGTGGGACTCGAACCCACAATCGCCTGATTAGAAGTCAGACGCCTTATCCATTAGGCCATGGGCGCTTTTGTTAAATTTTTGTCATTATTTATTTATGTCTTCTTATGTTTACACCTTTGCTATTCTGGCTTCTTCTTCTTTCTTATTTTTTTTTTTTTCTAAAACAGTCGTATAGTACTAGGAAAAACAGCTTGTATACTAAATTTAAATCATTAAATGAATAGTATATAATGTAATTTTACATTATTATCCCGAATTATAATCACTTGTATGGTTATTAATTTTTTTTTTTCTATTTCTTAAACATGAGAATACTACAATAGTCTAGAAAGCAAGAACATATATCCTTAAACCTTAGTATCTATACTATCTTATAAAGCTTTCACAAGGACCTCTTAAAATTTTTAAGTAATACAATTATAAATGATTAAAGTACAACACATAATACATATACTAACTATTTTTTAAGGGTATTTATGTCTTTTCAAACCTAACTTGCACATATACCCCTTATTAATTACAGTTTGCCCCCTTTATCTATCTATACTATATTATAATTTTATACAATACTTACATATTTGCCCCCATCAACTTTACTCTTTAAATATTAATTACACTTTTGCATCTTTATTTTAACCAACTACCCCCACGAGTTTTAAACGTTCATAACTTTTTCGGACGATAATATTTTCTTAATATTATTATACCGTATAAAAGAGCATTCTATTCTCTTTAATTTGAGTATAGTATTGCTATAGTTTTTAATTTTTAGAAAATTATATTTTAAGGTTAAGCAATAACCGAAACAAAAACAAAAGAAAAAAACGAAAATGAACTTAAATCATCTAAACTTTATTATAATACATTTCTCATTGATGTCTTAAAATTCAAGTTTTACATGTATAATTGTTTAGAGTAAAACACACAATACACATGTTAACTACTTACACGATACTTACACATTTGTCTCCTCAACTATACTCAATTCCTTTTACTTAACTAATAATTACACTTTTTACCCTTATTTTAACCAACTACCACACGATATTTAAATGTCCATAACTTTTTCACACGTTAATATTTTCTTAATATTATTACACTGTATAAGCGAGCATTTTTTTTCTTTTTAATTTGAGTATACTATTGGTATATATATTTTTTTTAATTTAAAAAATGATATGTTGGGTTTAAATAATAACCAATCTATACTATCTATATTATTATATTATAATACATTTCCCAATTAACTCTTCATATTTAAGTTTTACAATTATAATTGCTTAGAGTACAACACACCATATGTTTTTTATACAATACTTACGCATTTATCCCCTCAACTTTACTCAATTTTTTTTTATTTAAATAGTAATTACATTTTCGCACCCTTATTTTAACCAACTACCCCCACGATTTTTTAAACGTCCATAATTTTTTCATTCTTAATATTTTCTTAGTATTATTACACCGTATAGCATTGCAGTCTCTTTAATTTGAATATAGTATTGTTATAGTGTTTCAATTAAAAAAATATGTTAGGGTTAGGTAATAACTTAAATGAAAGCGACCTAAAATCAACCAACATATCTGTCTTTTATAAACGTTGAATTAACATTGTTTCACAATTTCAGGTTAGGTTATGTATTTTCGGACAATCACCAATGTGTTTACAATTAGGGTTTATCGTTATGTGTGTAACTTCCCAGTTCCTCATGATCACCCTAATTTTTTGCTTAGCGTTTCTCACAATTATTGCTATGTATATATCATGTGCTTGCACTTCCTCTAGCACATAGGATTTGAATGTTTCGATTGTGGTTAATGCAGTTCAAGCTGCGCTAATGATTTTGCAACACACCAAAACAAATATTTTGGTTAATTGATAATGGCCTTAACGGAACCGTTATAAATGTTGTTTCCCGCCGCAACGCGCGGGCACCCCACTAGTGTACAAAAAAACATATGGTTTATGTTGTTTTACATTATCAACTCGACGACTCCCTCAGTCTACAACGATATAATCAATATGCATGCATTGCATCGTATTTGACCAATTAATTTCTTTCCCTATATTTAAGGATAACTAATCTGATCCGTATATATTCATTAACTTATACAAAATCACCCATAATTTTAAAAAGTTGAAAGTGACCGTTGTTTACACCTTTGGGCGTTGGCTCACGATTGCTCCCATGTGCTCGACCAGTGTTGGTTATCTAGACCAAAGTTTTTCTTTTGTCTTGAGGAGATGCAAGGATGACTCGACATTTGTAGCTGAGAATACTTAACTATGAAATCGTCAAACAAGGTGCTCAATCTAATCTGTATATATTCATTAACTTATGCAAAATCACCTATAATTTTGAAAAAGTTGAAAGTGACCCATGTATACACCTTTGGGCGTTGGCTCACGATTGCTCCCATATGCTCGACCAGTCTTGGTTATCTAGACCAAAGTTTTCTTTTGTTTTGAGGAGATGCAAAACTCAACGTTTGTAGCTGAAAATATATAACCTCTGAGAGGGGATGGGTGCCACTCGACCGTTAACCATTTAAAAAAAAAAACACTTAAGGATATTATCTTAACGATGCAATTTACCCGTAATGGATCTTCTTGATAAAAGCTTCACCTATCCACAAGGCGATAAAATGAAATTATTCTGTAGTAATTACACCAGAAAACAATCGAAACAAAGAATCAAAACTGCTAATATTATTAATCAAGAACAGAATGATTGAACGAACAAAAGAATTGAATTGAATTGAATTGAAAGAGAAAACTGAAATTGTAAAGATTACAATCAATGAACCCTAAGCCCCAAATTTATAGTTATGTTACCGCCTTTGATTACAACGGTCATCTTTAAACTTGGCTTATTATTGACACATTATACCCCTAAACTTTATAAGAATATAAAGCTTAAACCCTTTAACTTCTGAATACTTGAACTCGTATCCTCCAGTCAACATATTAACTTGACTTTCGTTGACTTTTATCAATTGACTTTAACAATTAATCCAACAATCTCCACCTTTAAAGTTAATTTAGACTTTAACCAATTCCCAAACCATCACAGCAGAATGAAAACTTTGTTCCAGGCAGAGACTTTGTCATCACATCAGCCAAATTCTTGTCAGTGTTTATATATTGCACCAAACTTCTTTAGCATTTACAATGTTCCTGATGAAGTGTAACTTCACCTTAATATTCTTTTGTTCTTTCACGGAACATGCTGTTTTTAGCTAACTACACAGCCCCTTGATTATCACAATGTACAATAGCCTGCATATTTTCAATTCTCAATTCTAAGACCAACCCTTTCAACCATATTGCTTCTTTGACTGCTTCAGTCAAAGCAATATATTCTGATTCTGTACTTGACAGAGCAACAACATGCTGAAGTTGTGCCTTCCAACTAACAGTATTCCCAAGCACTTTAAAATCATAACATGTTATTGATCTTCCTCTATCCAGATCTTTAGCATAATCTGAATCAACATAGCCTTCTACTTTGTATTGAACATCTTCAAACATACCAAAGTTAAGACCCCAATTATATGTACCCTTAAGATATCTTACAATCCACTTTGCAGCCTCCTAGTGTTTCTTACCTGGTTTTGCCAGATATCTACTTACAACACTTACTGTTTTATAGTTTGTCAGACATACATTCTTGCTAGACTACACACGGACTTGAGATGAGTTTCACGGCCCATTTTTATTGTTTTATATTTTGGGGAAAAGCATGCATTGTTTACTAGTTTTAGAATGAATTCCTAGCAGATCGGTGTACATGAGACAATATGTTTAGAGTACTCACTAAGCCCTCGTGTAATTAGTTTACCATAACCATTAGCTATGGATTTAGCCTAGAAACTCTTGAATAGATCTATTGGGTTGACACCCCCGCTCTTGGTTAGTCTCTCTAACCCGATACATACGACAAAAGAGTGCTTGTATTTCTTTTATGATGATACATTGCCTTTATTGTGTGATGTGCGAGGCACCACTCATCAAGGTTTGGTTATGAACTCATGATTGTTTATTATAATTGATCTTAGCTAGACAATGATGGGTCATTCATCGGTTTCATTAAACTTTGCATTTTCGATTATTTCAAAACCTGTGAACTCACCAACTTTATGTTGACAAAGTTTTTATGCATGTTTTTCAGGTAACTAAGTTATGGATGGAACTTGGGATACGTTTGGGCATTCATTCACCATTATCACTATTTGTGTTTTCAAAACTTATGGTCCTATGTACGGTTTTAAACGATGTATTGTGATGGTTGTTATCATCGAACAAGTTTGGTACTTTTATTATTGAATCAATTTGAATGTTTGCTCGAATCTTGTGCTTGAAAACCTTTCGTGGTTTCATCCCGTGTTTCTGCCTAGGAGAGGTGTGACATTATTGCTCCCCCTCAATAGTAGAACAAAAGCAGTTAATGAGAATCAAACAGTTAATGAATAAAACATTAATAAGTTGCTTGAAATGATTCTTAGTATATTAGAAATGTTTACTGCAAAAGCTATCTAAAAGAGAAGGGGTGAACCCATCTATTTATAGACTGAATAATACGTACAAGGGAAGTGTTAGAACATTATAATAATACTACAACATGCTGTAGTATTGGAACCTGTACATAAAGTAACATAAACTAATATAATACTAAAACTACTGAAGTTTAAGGGCGGTGGGAAGCTTCTATCAGAACTGCTGATGAGTAGCAAACTTCTGATGAGTAATTCTTTAGAAGTTGTTCTTCAGATGTTTGTCTGGTTCATCTTCAGAACTTTGTTCTTTAGCACTTTGTATAAGCTTCTTCAGTAGTTGTTTTCTTCTTCTTCTTCTTCTTCTTCTTCAGTAATTCTATACTTTAGCAAAATATGCAGAAGAGTGATTCAGGCTAAGGTTCAAAACTGGCTTGTCAATCCTCTTTGACCCAACGTTTATTTCTAACGGGCATGTTAGAACCGATTTATTTTATACAACTCGATAAGTGTTGCAACGATTTTTGTAATCGATTACTTCTAATGAGCGTGTTGGAAACAGTCTATATATAAAAATCAATAAGTTAAATAACAATTTTTGTAATCGTATATTTCTAACTAGCGTGTTAGAACTAATTTATTAGTTAGCTTTATAATGATTTGTGTAATCGTTTATTGCTATCTATTATGCTAGAAACGGTAAACTTAAAAACTGATTTTTGTGATCCTTTATCTTCTAACATGCATGTTAGAAACGTTCATAACAACCGCGGGTTTTAAAAACAGATGGTAATAGTTTATTTTTTTAACATTTGTGTTAGAAATGGCTTAATTTTATGAACCATATATGTATTTAAAATATTTTGTATTGACGTTTTAATATTTCTAATCTTGCTTTTTAGAACTTGTTTGAGTTTTCTAACATGCGTGTTAGAAAAAGTTTATCACTGATATGACTTTAGATACGATTTATTTTCTAAAATGGAATAGCAGGAAATGTTTCATATAAGGAAAGTGTCTCAAGCATGCGCATTAGAATCACTTAAGTTCTAACATGTTTGTTAGAATGAGTTTATTTTGTAAATCACAATTACCAGAAAAGTGTTTTATGTAATCATTTTACTTTTGTAGTATGTTCATTAGAGATGGATTCTACTGTGAACTATATCATTGGAAAGCATTTTATGTAAATGTCCAACTTTATAATATTATAACATGATTTTTTTTTTCTAACATGTGTGTTAGAAACTGTTATAGTACATGTGTACTAAATTGAAACCATATAAAAGTGTTTGATATTTTGGGTTTCGATCTACGGTTTCAAAAAGCCGTATTGATATTATAAATATAATATATTGCAAAACCTAGGAAATGTTTTAAAATGATTTTTAAAACAAATTTTTGCATATTTTTGTTAATTCAAACGGTTTGTTACTTTTGCTAGATGTAGCATATGTTGAACAAATGTAACGGTCCACTGGGTACTATGTTGTGGAAAACAACTTGGTGTTCTTCTGAACAAGTTAAATTGTTTATGGTTATTACTTAAATGTTGTGTTTGTGACAATTTGGTGTTATTTTGAGAATATTTGTTCAAGGTTAGAGTTTCAAGTTGAAATGAGAAACTTGTACTTATGAATGCATGGACTCTTATTGAGGGAGTACCTCAAGACATACCATGGGATTATAAAAGTGTTGAAGTTAACAACACTTTGAGATTTGATGTCTACATATTGTCTATGTATCTGTTTAAATTTTCAATACAGTTTTGCACATTATAATTTAGTTTTAAATGTATTTTATTGTTTTGTGTTCAATATCTTCGGATGACACACACTTTATTTTCAAAGAAATAAATCACTAATGTTTGTGATGTAAGGATTATCTTTTGTGAAAAATAAATTTAAAATTAACTATACATTGCTTAAAAACAATATGTTTCAAATGGATAGTACGTGAAAAGATTTGCGCAAAACAACTTGAGAGTCATTGCAATGACTAAAAGTCGGAGGCGAGACATCAATAATCTAACCACATCATGAGAGAACCATGAAAGGAAATAGTAAGTGTATTGAGATGGAATACACAACTTGTCCTAACAACTACTGTACAAACTGTTGCTTACAAGGTCTGTTGAAGAAAGCACTGTCTACCAAAGGTCTGAAGATACAAGGTCTGTTGGAGTCAACAACACTTAGGCTCCAACAGATGATTCAAGCAAACAGAGTTTATTCCATTAGAGGTTTAGTCATCAGAGTTTTCAATGTAACAGTGTTTGTAATAGGGTAGATGTTTTATGTTGTTATTTCTGTTAGATGTCACTGTCTTAGGTGATGTTAGCTTTAGGTCATCAGAGTTTTAGTTTGTGTATAAATAGAACAGTGCCTGTACTATTCTATTCATCACTCTGAAAACATTCTCTTGTACAAACAGAGCTGTGAGTGATCAGGCTGAGGGGGAGATTGTATACTTGTTTTATAAGCAATCAGAGAATGGCTTCAATCAATCACGATTCACACAACACTGGCATGAACAACAAGCCACCGATGCTTGTCAGATCTGAATACAATATCTGGCAACGTCGGATGAGCCATGTTCTAGCTCAACAGAACACTGGGTGTTGGAAGTCGGTTATCTTCGGACAACATGTTCCGATGGTGCCGAGTACCGAAGATCCCAAGGTTCAAGAGCCAAAGAAACTAGAAAACTACTCTGAGCAGGATTTTCAGAAAATTGAGTTAGATGCTAAGGCCTTCAGTATTGTGGCCATGGCTCTACAAAATGATATCTATGCTGGGCTGTTACACTATAACAGTGCAAAGGAGTTGTGGGATGCTTTGAAAGAACAATTCAGTGGAACTGAAGAAATTATTGAAAACAATCGTGAAATTTTAAATCAACAATATGAAACATTCAGTTATGTGAAGGGAGAGTCGTTAACTCAACAATTTAAGAGGTTTAATTGTTTAATTAGTGAACTAAAATTGGTGGCTCTAACTTATCCAAATTCAACATTAAGCCACAGGTTTTTAAGATCACTACCAGATAAATGGGACAGTAATGCAATTGTTATGAGAAACTCAATTGGTTTTAAGGACTTATCTCTGACCCAGCTTCATGGTAAGCTCTTGACTTATGAGGGAGAGCTTAACCAGAAAAAGAAGCTTTAGGATTCTGGATAAGTGTCTGATGATTATGTGTTTGGGAATACATAACTTTTGGGTCAGGATGAGATGCCTGGTAACAGTAAGGATCAGAGTTATGATCAATTTATTGACATAACTTCTGGATTTAACTCGGATTCTTATTCACCCAACTATGCTTTTGCAGCAAGTGGTGATATCCAGACATCTGAAAACATGTCTTTTGAGTATAATGACCTTCAATATTTTGATCCCTTAGACTTGGAAGAAATGGACATTTTGCACCAACCGGCTCTGCTAAGTGTTAGAACTAACAATTTCTATAAGAAAACTAGCAGAAGATATCCACGTTTACATGGTGGGTCAAAAGTGGGGTTGGATAAATCTAAAATTAAGTGTTACAAATGTCACAGAATGGGTCATTTTGCTATGGAATGTAGGAGTCAAAATGGAACACCTATGATTACCTATCCAAATCAAAGGCCTCAGACAAACACTTATCAATTTTCCCAAAATACCCCTGGACCAAATGTGTAAAACACTGCTCACTTTGCACAGTTCTCACCCACTGTTCCTGTACACTATGTCCAAACCACCGTTCCACAGATTCAATATGTTCAAACCCCTGTTGCTCAGGCTCAAATGCCACTAGCTGCTACTCCACCATCTGCCCCTGCAGAGACCAGTCAACAGAGCTTTTTCACACAAGGCACACTTTGTTGATTGGAGCGGTTTACCAGATGAGCTAACAGATGAGAACTTTGCTCTTGTTGCCAAATCTGAAAATGAACCAGAAAATTTCTGTTTCATGGCATTAGAGACAATTGTTGAAGGATTTGAATATGAGGAAGTGGTTTCTGAGTTTGAAAATATGGCTGATGATGGTGTTGATACAATTGTTTCAGTTGTAAAGTCTGAAGATGAGGTTGTGAATCTCTCAGATCCATGGAGTGAAAATGATTGTGAGTGCAAGTGTGATTGTGCATTAATGGCTGCTGCTAAGGTATCTCCTCAAATGTTAAATGATTTATGTACAAACAAATGTGTAATAGCTTTTGCAAACATTAAAGAGGTGAATGAAAACCTTAGAAAGAAAATTTTAGAGGATTAAATTCAGTTTGAAAAACTCACAAACGAGTTAAGATCAAAATTAACTGAAAAAGAATATGAAATCAGCAGTTTAAAACATGAAGCAAGCATAACCAAGGACTAGCTCCAAACTATGATAACAAAATATCAGAGTTGTAAACAGGAGCTTGAATCCACCCAAGTTGAAAGTGAAAAATGGGTGGAATCATGCAAAGGTTTTAAGATGCTCCTCAACAAATAGACAAAAAGTCTTGTGAAATTTGGCATTAGTTGTAATGAAACCACTACTCAAATTTCTCAAAACACTGATAAAAAGGAACCAAAGTTGGTTGAGGCTTTTCCAACAAATTTTGAGGGTCAAGAAATTAAAATCACTGAACCTTATGGCAAGAAAATTGTTCTTGAAAAACGTGAAGGTTCCTCATCATTTGCTGAAATTGAAAAATATCAGTTTAAACCAACTTGGTCAGATGAGTGTGATGTTCTTGATAACTTCAAATCAGTCAATTTTGAAAATCCTACTGGTAAAAAGGCACCACAGGCAAAAATCATTCCCTTAAAAGATCTTCCAGCAGATGTTCAAACATCTGTTGAAAAGAAGAAAGAAAAGGGGAAGATGAAAGAAAAGGATTCAAACTTGTTTTGTTATTTTTGTGAAAAGAAGAACCATGTTACTAAAAACTGTTTTCTTCTAAAAGCATATGACCTCAACAAAGGAATAAGTGTGTGTGATTCTAATCCAAATTGTTCAATCTGTGCTAAAAAGGATCATAAAACCCAAGAGTGTCTTTATCTCAAAAATTTTGATGTTAAAATACAAGAGTATAAAGTAAAAACTCAAATGACTCAAGTGGTCAGTACTTCAAAAGGAAAGCCCAAACAGACTTTCACACCAGCCCAAACATCTGTTATCAAAAATCTTAATGAAAACTATGCTCCGAGAGATGTCCAAGTAACAAATGCTCCACCCTCAAACAAGTTTCCAAAAGGACATGGACAACCACCTTGTCATCGTCTGGCATATGTCTATGAAGAGCAAAAAGGCCTTCAAAACCAAAAGTGAACAGGCATCCTCATGGTTACTATCATCTGACAGAAAATGGTCAAACATCTATTGCACCAAGTGTTGACATACAAACACTGGCAAATGGTCAACAACAGTTATTGAGCTTGGTTCAAAAACTTGTTCAAACCACTGATCATTCTCCTAAACTTAAGCCTGCAAGGTCTAGGAACCCATGCAAAGCCAACTTGGCTTTGGACACTCACCAAACTAACGCATTATTGATGTGCAGGGAGCTTCTGCTTGATTAGATAGTTTATGGTATGTAGACAGTGGAGGCTCCAGGCACATGACAGGATGTAGAGCCCTACTTCTGGACTTCCTTGCTCATGGAGGGGGTGATATATCTTTTGGTAATGATTCTAAAGGTAAGGTGTCGGGTTCTGGGACTGTTCAAGCTGGGAGACTCAAGTTTGAAAAAGTTAATCTTATTGATAATCTTAAATTTAATCTTCTTAGTGTTTCACAAATGAGTGACAAAGGCTATGGGTCATTCTTCACTAAGAAAACTTGTAAGATTATTGGGCCAGAAGTGGTTAAAAAGATTGATACCATCATAGCTGAGAGCAAAGACAACTTGTTGCTTATAGAAGTGACAATGTGTATATGGTTGATATGTTGAAGGATAACCCTATGGCAAATGTCTGTCTATTTTCTGCTGCTTCATCTAAAGAGACAGAATTGTGGCATAGGAGATTGGGTCATACCAACCTTCAAACTATCAACTCACTCTCAAAACAAAGCCTTGTGAGAGGCCTTCCATCAAAAGAATTCAAATGTGATGAGCATTGTGTTTCCTGTTTAAAAGGTAAACAACATAAAAGCTCTTTCAAATCCATTGATGAGACCAAAACTAGTCAGTGTCTTCAATTATTGCACATGGACTTGTTTGGCCCAGTTAAAATCATGAGTCTAAGGAAAAAGAGATTTTGTCTTGTCATAGTTGATGATTTTTCTAGGTTTACATGGACTTACTTTTTTCACTCTAAGGATGAGACTGTAGGTATATCTTGAAGTACTTTGTCACCAAAGTTGAAAAGCAATATGACTTGCTAGTAAAAATCTTTAGAAGTGACAATGGAACAGAGTTAAAAAATAAGGAGTTGGATGACATCTGTGTGTCAAAAGGAATTGTGAGGCAGTTCAGCATTCCAAGAACACCGGAACAAAATGGGGTGGTTGAAAGGAAAAACAGAACCCTCATTGAGGCTGCAAGAACTATACTAGCAGATTCTCGTTTACCATTGCCCTTTTGGGCAGAAGCTGTAAACACTGCTTGTTATGTTCAAAACAAGGTTTTTGTTAATCCCAGACATCAAAAGACTGATTATGAAATTTTGTTCAAAATCAAACCACTGATCTCATTTTTCAAAATCTTTGGTTGCCCATGTTTCATTTTAAATCTCAAAGATTCCATTTCAAAATTTTCAGCCAAAATAGATTGTGGATATTTTCTGGGATATTCTTCTACTGCCAAGGCCTACAAAGTGTTTAACACAAGGACTGGGACAATAAAAGAAACACTGAATGTAAAGTTCAATGAACTTTCATCCTTCAAAAATCCCAGCAAATCGTGCTGAACTGTTTGATTTAGATAAATTCAAATTTGAAGATATTACTGCTAAAACTAATAGTGCAGGTACACCACAGTCTCCACAACAAGACTACAGATTTGACATTGTGATTCCATCTCACTGCAAAGTCTATTCTGCATCAGGGCAAGCAGATGTTCAAAACATCTGTCAAAACTCTGCTAGAGCTATGTCAACCACTGTTGACCAGTCTTTCCTTCAAACCACTGCTTCATCCCGCTCAACCACTGTTCAAACATCTATTGACAAAAGTCCAACTTCAGTTGACAAAAGTCAGTCCACCTTTACACGACTTGGTCCTATTCCCCCACCTTCATTTCAAACATCTGTTGGCACCACAGCAGTGCAAACCGATGTTACAACAGATGCCACAAACCTTTGTCCCTCACCTCAAAATGCCATCATACCATATCAAAGAGATTTAATCTACCTTAGAGCTCATCCACCAGACCAAATCATTGGCAACATCGGTAAAGGGGTGCTCACAAGAAGTCAATCCTCAAACATCTGTCTTTTTGTAGGCTTTTTATCTCTCACACAACCTGTCAAGTACCAAGAGGCACTTAAAGAAAACAGTTGGCTAGAAGCCATGCAAGAAGAGCTCCTACAGTTTAAAAGACAACAAGTATGGGAACTTGTGCCACTGCCAAAGGATGTATGTCCAATTGGCACAAAGTGGGTCTTCAAGAACAAAACTGATGAAAGGGGTATTGTTGTCAAGAATAAAGCCAGGCTTGTGGTTCAGGGCTTCAGACAAGAAGAAGGAATTGATTATGATGAAACCTTTGCTCCTGTAGCTAGGTTGGAAGCTATCAGACTCTTCTTAGCCTTTGTTGTCAACCACAACATCAAGGTGTAGCAGATGGACATCAAGTATGCATTCCTTTATGGAAAAATTCAGGAGGAAGTCTATGTGTGCCAACCACCTGGTTTTGAAGACACATTCCATCCTAATTGTGACATCCGTCACTTTTTCATTATATATATATATACATTTTTAATAATAATAATAATAATAATAATAATAATAATGATAATAAAAAAAAAAATAATAGAGTTGGTTTTGGACACTACATTAACCACCCATCCTAAAACAATCCAACTCACAAGCCCATAACCAACCCTTTTCCTTTTTTTTCTTTTGAAGCCCAACATCCAAACTCACCTTTTTCCTTTAAACATCTCGAGCCCAGAAAACAGCCCATTAAAATCGGCCCAGATCAGACCAAGCCCATCTCCTACCTTCCCTTCCCTTTCTGTTTAAAAAGAAAAAAAAAAGATGTTTCAGCTGGGGTTCGAACCCGAGCTGATCACCACCCAACACAATCACCAAACCAACTGAGCTGCATGCCTTGTCTTGCTTTAACTCCAACTCGTTTAATATAAATACACAAACAACTATCCATCCCTCCTTCCCTTTCCTCTTCGACGCACAGCAACACAGATATATATTTATTTATTTTTTTTTTCTTTTCTTTTTCTTACCATTTAATTAACTCCATTAAACGCGTATTAACCATGTTTGACCATTGATTCGTGATTGTCGGCCTGTCAACCATCATTACACGAGCAATTACAGTTTAATTCTTACCAATTTTAAACAATTACGCGTCAATATTCAAGTCGTGGTCAAGCATTGCCAAATCGAACAACCAGGCCTAAACACTATAAATTGAACCTCTGAATACGATCACAACTCGCCGAAAATCATTTCCCAATCCTCAATTCTTCGCAAAAATCTTCTGTTCTTAATTCACGATCACGGTTTGACTTTCTTGGTTGACTGAGCATTCGAACTCGAAACAATCTTGTAAGCATAATTATTCTTATGGGTTTTGTTCATCGGCGTGTGCACGACATTAACCCCATGATTAATTGGGTTAATGTCGTGTGAGTTGATCAATTGAATAATCTAGGGCTCGAAGGGTTGATTTGGGGATAAACTCCATTTTTCGTAGTGTATATATTTTAAATATAACTGAATTAATCACAACCACTGGTCTGGACCAAGTGGTTGTGACTGAGAGTTGCTTCGTGAGCCACCCGGGTTCGAATCCCGGCATGGCATTCTTTTTGTTCTTTTTTTTTCTCATTTAGGCTTTTAAAATCAAATACTTATATATAATTTTATAAATTCGTTTTTAATTATCAAAATCCTATTATAAATTCTACAAAAATTATATTATGTTGATCTGATGAGAAAGTTCATTACCCAATTTTTAGTTTTTCAAAAATAATTTATTTAATATATATTATTAATAATACAAGTTTATTCATTTATATTTATTAAATTCTATAAAAATATCTAAACGATTTTATTAAATCTCACAAAAATTATCCTAAACTTGTATATTCTTAAACATTCCAGAAAATATTTTTATTTCAGAAAAATCGTTTATTTTATATTTTTAATTAATTTTTGTTAGTTTTAATCATAAATAATTCATAATAAATTCATTTTTCAATATTTTTGTACCAAAATTTTACATAAATTATTTCTTTTCATTTGGAACTGAAATACAATTTTTTATTCAGAAATTCTTTGATTTTAATATTTTTAGATATTAAAGTCGTATTTTGACAATTTGAAATAATTAGATTAAATATTCTATTTTCAAGAAAATAATTTTATAAAAATTATTTTCATACTTAAAAACCTTATGTTGTGACTATATTCAACTTAAAATTTTACAAAAAGACTTTTATTTATTTATTTACTAAATTTCTTATATTTAATAAACAATTTGTTTATTAAACAAATAAACGTTATCCCCAAATTCGAAGCCCTAGAAATACATATATCCTAGAGTTATTTCCCTTACACATTATCAAATTCTTTAGGTTGATACTTTGAGATAGTTCCAACACATATTTCGTTGTCCAAGTTCAATTTCAAGCTATTACGTGAACAGTGAGTATTCCTATCCCCTTTTTGCTTTTATACATTTTTGGGGTGTTACATGTACACTATTACAATTTCAAATACAAGTTTACATTTTTTTTTTACAATACAATTCTAGTACTGTGTGCATTGCTTACAACGTGCTTTATGCTTAGACAATACATGTGGATTACATTTGTACTTAGTGAAATCATTAACATGGTACAAGCCGACCTTAACATTGGATAGCGCTATTTGGATTGACAACCCGCCTAGGTTGATTCTCCCCCTTTTTCATCGGAGAATCCGTGGCCAGTGTTAAGTTATCATCCATTCATTGGTTGAGTACACTACAGTTCATACAGTACATTATACAGTCACAGGGTTGATTTCGCTCATTTGTTTGATACATGGTTTACATATCCACACTGTAGCTTGCACTTGAATTGTATAACTTTTAACCTACTATATATATCAAAACTAGGAATGCTCACCAACATTTCATATGTTGACCAAATCTATTTTGTACATGTTTCAGGTGCAATTTGATCTAGTGCTTTAACAAGAGATACTTAGAGCATTATTTTAATCAGTTATTTCATTATTTACATCTCATTTAAGACTTTGTATTTTCCATTTCCATGTAAGACAATTTTGGATTATTCAATAATATTTACATTTTAGTACCATGTGCTTTTGAACAATCGTCACTACGTGGCACCTCGATGATTCCGCCATCGGTTGGGGTGTTACAGATTGGTATCAGAGCCATGGTTATAGGGAACTAGGTTATTAGATAAAATGGCCTAGACTATAACCGAACTTCAACTTTCATGCATTATATTTCCTGAATCACCTTACCCCTCATTTCCCTCTACTTTCCTTCTTCTATCTTTCCCTTCTTCTCTCTCTCCATTCTTCTCATCCTTCATCATGGTGCATAGAGATGGTGTTCTACAGGGAGTGGAAAGTCTACATCAGCATGGAACAGGGACAATACCTTTCATGAAGACACTCTTAGGCATAATGCCTACTCCTACTTTTGCTCCTTCAAAGTTGTTGAACTTTAATGAGTGTGATAAGGACACGTGCAATCTGGAAGGGTGGACGCCTGTACACTGGGTTTTCTGGCATAGGCAAGCATAGCGCATAAATCCATTTACGGACCTGTTATGCTTACCTGGGGATTCCTGGAGTGAGTGTCCACTTATAGGCTAAAGCATGTCTCCTTTGATCACCATTGGGTTCAATTCCTTTGAAAAGTCAACGTTCTTGTTGGGCTTTACAGCTAGACAAGGGCACTCCAAGCATTTCATGCAAACTTTTTCAATAATACTCTCTCGGTTCATATACAATATTTTGTATTTCATGATTTTCATATATTGCTTACAAGTTCATACTTTCATAACCATCTATGGATTTCACAATCACACTTCACCTTACCCTCTTAGCCACTTTTTAAATATTCAACACCCTACCCAAATCATATTATTTCTTTTCTCCACATATTATTTATTTTAAAAACTATAACCTCATACTTTAGCACAAACTAAAGATTTTTTTTAAACTAGTTGTATTACCTAGCAACTTTACGAAGTACATATTTTCCTCGAACTTAAATTCAATTGATTATTTATTGACGTAACAAACGATTTTCTATATAATGTTACAAAGCCTACTCAGCTTGTACTATTTAACAACTTTTGCCTTATGTACAAAACCAAATTTTGAAAATATTTTTTTTTTTTTTTTTTTTGAATAATATCTAGTCTCTAGATTCACTCATTTTCAACTTGTTCAAATTTTTACAATATTTGGTATATACCACAATCATGTTTTCTTATACACTTGGTTATAACTTTTGATCCAAACTTCAAAATTTACACTGCTACATAATCTCCTTACTAAAAAATAAACTCTTTATCAACTATCTTCACATTCACCATTTCTCACAACCTTGATTCTGCTTCAAGATTTTTCATCATCCTCTCAAGAACTAAATTCATATCCTTCACCTTCTCACACGTGAGCTAGTTACCCATGATAATCAAACTACTAAAAACCTGATACTTGATTCTACAGGATTTTTCCAAAACATCATTGTTTATGAAACTTGATTTTCCCTTAATTTGACTATTCACTGGACATTTAATTATTCATGATACTCGTGTTTTCATTTTCTTGATCTTATTGTACCCAATTATGACATACTCATAGGCATATAACATCTAGAGATTTCCTTGCATACTATTATGTACGAACACAAATTGGTGATCTATCATATTAGTTACGTTTATTTTAATCGTACACTTACATTTATTTGAAACGTTTAGACTTGATACTTGATCTTACAGAGCTTTTCTAAGAAAACATCATTGCTTATTATATGAAACTGATTTTTCCTTTAACTTGACTATTCATTGAACATTTAATTATTCATGATACTCGTAAACATTTAATTATTCATGATAACACTTACACTTAATGGTTGTAGTACTTACAAACTTGCCTGCATAAACATGCTATCAATTTGCAATCTATGTGAATAATAATTGTTGCACTTAATAGAGGTCATCATGCCTTTTTCAACAGTCGGGAGAGGCCCTACAACCTGCTCCACGACTGGTGGAGGCTATCGAACATACTCAACGATTGGTAGAGGTCACTATGCCTTTCAAACAGTCGGGAGAGGCCCTACAACCTACTCCACGGCTGGTGGAGGCTATCGAACCTGCTCAACAATCGGTGGGGTCATAGAAGGACACAAAACCCTAATGTAAGGTAAATTGATGATTCCGGTCCGGAACGTAATCATGAATTTACAGGTACATTAGAGTAGTGTGAAATTCTATTAGAGTTTTTGGAAAGGCGACCAGTACGTTTTCAAGGTATCAAAGGTGTGGTGGGTTAGCTGCGGTACACCCTGTATACAAGCACTAATGATGCATTGAAAGTGAGATTGGAAGTCGGACCAGGAACAAACTCTGGTTATTTGGTAGTCTATTTAGTCTTGTTATAGTCAATCAACTCGTACATTTATTCCTAAAACTTGGTGTTTTACTAGATTCTTATTCTCCTTATGATTTAAGACGAACCAAATCCTCAACTCACACCTATCAAACCCCTTATCCAGATCATTCGAATTTCCAAACCACAGTCATCTTAATTTTTACCCAAGCATCCATAACCCTATGTTTCTAATAACTTCGGGACGAAGTTTCTAAAAGTAGGGGATGCTGTGACATCCGTCACTTTTTCATTATATATATATATACATTTTTAATAATAATAATAATAATAATAATAATAATGATAATAAAAAAAAATAATAGAGTTGGTTTTGGACACTACATTAACCACCCATCCTAAAACAATCCAACTCACAAGCCCATAACCAACCCTTTTCTTTTTTTTTCTTTTGAAGCCCAACATCCAAACTCACCTTTTTCCTTTAAACATCTCGAGCCCAGAAAACAGCCCATTAAAATCGGCCCAGATCAGACCAAGCCCATCTCCTACCTTCCCTTCCCTTTCTGTTTAAAAAGAAAAAAAAAAGATGTTTCAGCTGGGGTTCGAACCCGAGCTGATCACCACCCAACACAATCACCAAACCAACTGAGCTGCATGCCTTGTCTTGCTTTAACTCCAACTCGTTTAATATAAATACACAAACAACTATCCATCCCTCCTTCCCTTTCCTCTTCGACGCACAGCAACACAGATATATATTTATTTATTTTTTTTTTCTTTTCTTTTTCTTACCATTTAATTAACTCCATTAAACGCGTATTAACCATGTTTGACCATTGATTCGTGATTGTCGGCCTGTCAACCATCATTACACGAGCAATTACAGTTTAATTCTTACCAATTTTAAACAATTACGCGTCAATATTCAAGTCGTGGTCAAGCATTGCCAAATCGAACAACCAGGCCTAAACACTATAAATTGAACCTCTGAATACGATCACAACTCGCCGAAAATCATTTCCCAATCCTCAATTCTTCGCAAAAATCTTCTGTTCTTAATTCACGATCACGGTTTGACTTTCTTGGTTGACTGAGCATTCGAACTCGAAACAATCTTGTAAGCATAATTATTCTTATGGGTTTTGTTCATCGGCGTGTGCACGACATTAACCCCATGATTAATTGGGTTAATGTCGTGTGAGTTGATCAATTGAATAATCTAGGGCTCGAAGGGTTGATTTGGGGATAAACTCCATTTTTCGTAGTGTATATATTTTAAATATAACTGAATTAATCACAACCACTGGTCTGGACCAAGTGGTTGTGACTGAGAGTTGCTTCGTGAGCCACCCGGGTTCGAATCCCGGCATGGCATTCTTTTTGTTCTTTTTTTTTCTCATTTAGGCTTTTAAAATCAAATACTTATATATAATTTTATAAATTCGTTTTTAATTATCAAAATCCTATTATAAATTCTACAAAAATTATATTATGTTGATCTGATGAGAAAGTTCATTACCCAATTTTTAGTTTTTCAAAAATAATTTATTTAATATATATTATTAATAATACAAGTTTATTCATTTATATTTATTAAATTCTATAAAAATATCTAAACGATTTTATTAAATCTCACAAAAATTATCCTAAACTTGTATATTCTTAAACATTCCAGAAAATATTTTTATTTCAGAAAAATCGTTTATTTTATATTTTTAATTAATTTTTGTTAGTTTTAATCATAAATAATTCATAATAAATTCATTTTTCAATATTTTTGTACCAAAATTTTACATAAATTATTTCTTTTCATTTGGAACTGAAA
This sequence comes from Ambrosia x helenae, assembly GCA_030844895.1. Classification (NCBI taxonomy): domain Eukaryota; kingdom Viridiplantae; phylum Streptophyta; class Magnoliopsida; order Asterales; family Asteraceae; genus Ambrosia; species Ambrosia x helenae. Next base: position 9,701,068 of record CM061234.1, read on the forward strand.
TACAATTTTTTATTCAGAAATTCTTTGATTTTAATATTTTTAGATATTAAAGTCGTATTTTGACAATTTGAAATAATTAGATTAAATATTCTATTTTCAAGAAAATAATTTTATAAAAATTATTTTCATACTTAAAAACCTTATGTTGTGACTATATTCAACTTAAAATTTTACAAAAAGACTTTTATTTATTTATTTACTAAATTTCTTATATTTAATAAACAATTTGTTTATTAAACAAATAAACGTTATCCCCAAATTCGAAGCCCTAGAAATACATATATCCTAGAGTTATTTCCCTTACACATTATCAAATTCTTTAGGTTGATACTTTGAGATAGTTCCAACACATATTTCGTTGTCCAAGTTCAATTTCAAGCTATTACGTGAACAGTGAGTATTCCTATCCCCTTTTTGCTTTTATACATTTTTGGGGTGTTACATGTACACTATTACAATTTCAAATACAAGTTTACATTTTTTTTTACAATACAATTCTAGTACTGTGTGCATTGCTTACAACGTGCTTTATGCTTAGACAATACATGTGGATTACATTTGTACTTAGTGAAATCATTAACATGGTACAAGCCGACCTTAACATTGGATAGCGCTATTTGGATTGACAACCCGCCTAGGTTGATTCTCCCCCTTTTTCATCGGAGAATCCGTGGCCAGTGTTAAGTTATCATCCATTCATTGGTTGAGTACACTACAGTTCATACAGTACATTATACAGTCACAGGGTTGATTTCGCTCATTTGTTTGATACATGGTTTACATATCCACACTGTAGCTTGCACTTGAATTGTATAACTTTTAACCTACTATATATATCAAAACTAGGAATGCTCACCAACATTTCATATGTTGACCAAATCTATTTTGTACATGTTTCAGGTGCAATTTGATCTAGTGCTTTAACAAGAGATACTTAGAGCATTATTTTAATCAGTTATTTCATTATTTACATCTCATTTAAGACTTTGTATTTTCCATTTCCATGTAAGACAATTTTGGATTATTCAATAATATTTACATTTTAGTACCATGTGCTTTTGAACAATCGTCACTACGTGGCACCTCGATGATTCCGCCATCGGTTGGGGTGTTACACTAATCATGTCTACAAGCTTAACAAAGCTTTGTATGGCTTGAAACAAGCACCAAGGGCCTGGTATGAAACTCTTTCCACCTTTCTCTTGTCCATTGGTTTCACTAGAGGTAAAATTGATAAAACCTTATTTTTAAAATGGAAAGGGAAAGATCTAATGATTGTTCAAATATATGTGGATGACATCATTTTTAGGTCCACATGTAACAAAATGTGTTAAGAGTTTTGGAAACTCATGATAGTAGAGTTTGAAATGAGTGTTATGGGTGAACTCCAGTGCTTTCTTGGTCTTCAAGTTAAGCAACTGCAAAATGGAACATTTATTCACCAAAATAAGTATGTTAAAAACTTACTTACAAAATTTGAAATGAATGACTGTAAACCATGCAGTACACCCATGAGCACTACCAAGCTACTCACTATTGATGACAAAGATGAACTGGTTGATCAGACACATTATAGATGCATGATTGGGTCTTTATTGTACCTCACTGCATCCAGGCCAGACATTATGTTTGCCACTTGTGTCTATGCAAGATCCCAGGCATCACCAAGAAAGTCAAATCTTATAGCTGTGAAAAGGATATTCAGATACCTAAAAGGTGCTCCCACACTTGGTATCTGGTATCCTGCTAATGGAAATATTGAGCTTTTAGGTTATTCAGACAGTGATTTTGTTGGTTGTCACACCACAAGGAAGTCAACTTCAGGAGGGTGCCAATTCCTAGGGAATGCCTTAGTCTCTTGGCAAAGCAAAAAGCAAGCAGCTGTTTCAACATCAACAGTACAGGCTGAATACATTGTTGCTGCAAGCTGTACAGCCCAACTTATGTGGCTTCAAAACCAGTTACTGGATTTTGGTATAACTGCCCTAAAGACCCCACTCATGTTGGATAGTCAAGCAGCTGAAAATATCATCAAAAATCTAGTTTCCCATTCAACCACAAAGGACATAGACATCAAACACCATTTTATGAGAGACAGCTATGAAAAAGGTTTGATTTCTCTGCACCATGTACCAACAGAGGATCAGCTGGCAGATGTGTTGACAAAGGCTCTAGACACATCTACCTTTGAAAGTCTGATCTCTCGGATTGGTATGCTAAACATGGATTGAAATCAAAAAAGTTTTCATAAATAAAACATTAAAATGTTGTCAGAAAATAAAAATCCATCCTTAAAAATAGGTTTGGTTGAAAAATCTGTTCAGATAAAACCACCACTGTTTCATAAGTTTTATCATCTGTTAGTTGAAAAATCTATTTAGATAAAACAACCACTGTTGGTTGAAAAATCTGTTTCAAAACTCTGTTCAGATAAAACAAACTGTTTTAAATAAAATTTCCTTCTGAGTAAAAAAAAACAACTGTTTCCACTTTATGACCTTCCATTAGATGTTTGCCACGTCTGTTCCCAAAAGCAGTGCTTTGGCCACTTCAGCGGTTTCCCCTGAGACTATAAAAACCCTGTTTTACCAACAGTTGTTACACTGTCTCTTTGAATTCAAAGTTCTGAAAATCGCCTTCCATCATACTCAAACCCTCGACCTAATTTCATCAACGATCTTCTTACTCGAGTCCAAAACATGGATCTACAAGTAAAATTTCCCCACAATTATTTGTCGTTTCTGTCCAAAACAGAGGAAAACCGTTCATTCCATTCCATAATCGACGTTTTAAGAGAATCAAAATACTTGCCTGTTCTCACCGCTGATTCTTTAATCTATCTTGACACTCTCCAAGAGTTCTGGTTAAGTGCTGAAACCCTGTTTATAGACAAAAAGCCAACAGCCATTATCTCCAAAATTGGAGAGACACATGTCACCATAACCCCTCAAACCATCTCCACAATCTTCTCACTGAACGACTTGACAGGTAAGGATTCTTTTTCAAAGACTGAACTTCACACTGAGTACATAGAGATGGGATATGAAGAACAAATGACTGGGGCAACCATTTTCAAAAAATATTTTCCCCCGGTCATGAAATTTTTCTTTCATACCTTGCTCATATGCCTCTCTGCTAAAACTACTTCTTTCAATGAAATCCCATTGAAAGTTCAGTACCTGGGATATGCAATTTTGTCAAATATCGATTATAATCTATCCCAGACCCTGTTTTTAGATTTAGCAGCAAATGTGAAGGGAGTCAAGTCTGGGTCAAACAATGCTTTTCTTTATACCCAAGACTTTTAAGTGTTTTCCTACAAAAGGTTTTACCTGAAAAGGAATTTAAAAAAGGTAAAGCTTTTCAAATGAAGAGTCTTTCACAAGAAACTTTTACAAGAATGCTGAGCCCTAACACCCAAGAAAAAGTGTCAAAAGCAAAAGTTTCCAAAACACAAGCAAAGAGTGTTAAGACAACAATTGTTGTCACAACCTCTGTTGCTGAGCCCACTACCCTTGGTGATCATGGCAGTACATCCGGTGCTGTGAAACCCACACCAGAAATCACCAAAAAGAAACTTCCATCCACTAAGCCCACCCAAAAGAAAACAAAAAAGGTAACTCTGGAAGATGAAATACTAGAGGAAACCCTTGTTGTAACACAAATACAACAAACAACCACTATTGATACTTCCTCTCAACAGATGGACATATCTCAACCCATCCAAACTCCTCATGTATCCTCACAAAAGGATCATGTTGTAAGCCAAGGGGAACATATCAAGAATCATATGATTCACTTGAACATATGTTCAAAAGTCCTTCTCCCAGGGATGCTTCTCTTCTCACCCCACAACACTCACCATCACATGACAAACCTATTCCACCTACAATGCAACCATTGTTCGAAGCCATTGACAAAACTCAGGCTAATAACAGTTTGTCTTAACCACCTATCACTGAGAGTATACTCCAACAGGTGACTGGACCTGAGAAAAGTCAAGTGGCTAGCCCACGAACAGAGGAGGCCACACCCTTTGAGTTACATGTAACTCAAGGAGGTTTTCCAAGTGAAGCAACCACTACTGTTGTAGAGACCATTGTCTCACAACAGGACAGTGGTTACATAGCTAAGACTTCCTTGGCGGAAACAACTGTCACTCATAAACCAGTTAGAAGTACCCAGTACCAAGAAAAAGGGGCATTTGGTTTCTTTTCAATGGACTCACCTCCTAGAATTGAACCAGATAAAACTACCACTTCTGGTAGGAATTCAGATGATCCTATTAAATTAGGTGATGGATTATGATACCAGGAATTGACGGAAAGGGTTAACACCATTGAGTCATCAGTGAATGAAATCAAGACTGGTCTCAAGACTATGATGCAAACTTTGGACACCCTCACCAAAAGTCAACCCTCCACCCAAGATATTGCTAGTGAGCTATGGAAATCTATCAATCCAATTATCATAGCTCATCGAAAACTAGCAGATCAAACACATGAAACTTACATGGCTGAGATCAGAAACATGGTGGATGCTAGGTACACAGATACCCTGGCAGATATCAAAGCCATTAAGGAACTTCTGTTGAAAACCACTGGCTCTGCCCCCACAACAATACTAAGGGATGAACATGATGATGAGTTCACAGCTGATGATGCCAAAAAGGGGGAGAGTGGCATAGATAGATTGCCAAAGCTTGATCCATTTGGAATTCCACCTTCTAAAAAGGGTCCACCACAAAATTATGCTGACAAACCAAGGTCTGCTCCAGCTTCTCAATCCACTGCTCAAACCTCTGCTGACACTGCCAAAGCTGACAAAGCAAAGAAAATTGATGAATCTGCCAATGTCATGGCTGAAAAGGCTGCTGAAGCAAAGCTAAAAAGGTCTAAGACTTTGGAAACCAAAGTAGAGTCTCTTGTGAAGCTAAAACAAGAAAAACAGAAGGAAAACAAAAATGTTGGCTCCTCAAAAAGGAAGAAAATGCCCGCAAGACATGATAGGCAACCACCATCCATCTCTAAAACCTTTGTTCCCAAAACATCTGCTGCCACCACCACTACAACCACTGAACCTATCATCACAACAACCACCACCACTACAATCACTGAACCTATCATCACAACAACCACCACCACTACATCAACCATATCCATGACACCCATATCATCTTCTCAACCCCAAACATCTGTTGGTACTAAACAAGTGCCAACATATGGTAACACACCCACTACTTCACAACCACCATCATCCCCTTTGATCATGTACAAAAGGAAAAGAAAGTCCACCTTTGTAGTACAGGATGAGAACATTGAAACTACACCTGCACCCATTTCATCACCACCATCTGAACCCATTCCAGCCATTCCATTGTCATCTTTCACACCACACACTTCCAAATTTTCATCCCATTCTTCCACCACCAAGAGACCACCACCAACCATGATCCCATTGGCTGCTCGGTATCCCCTTGAACTTGACATCAACAAGGGGGGAATTCAATCGTTCTACAATACTGAGTTTCCATCACAGCTATCCTTCCAATCTCTCCCAAATTTTCCTAAACCTAAGATTATTGATGAATACTTGAAATTGAAAGCAATATAAACATATATGATTATTAAGGAGAAGTGTAAAGGAAAGGATGACAGGACTGCTCAGGGCATCCATTCAGCAGAACTTAGCAAATTGAGAAAGATTGAGGATTTTGCTAAGGACCTGAGTAAGTCTATGTCCAACAAACCAATCAGTGGTGAATTGGAGAAGTTAATTAGGGAACCTCTTCTGGATCAAATCATGGCAACTAAGCCTTACAAAGAAAATAGAAAACAATTTGCAGGCTGGACCACTCATGCTTTATAAGAAGAACTGAACAGAATTGAAGAAATGGCTAAGCATCCAAATCAGATGGCTTCTGCTCCAGATTTTAGAAAAGGTAAAGACCCTGTCAGAGCCTTAAAATTCAAAAGAATGAGGGAAGAACTGGTAGCTGCTGATTATGGAGAAATGAAGTCTGTGGCAAGATGGTCTGAGCTGAGGCTAGTTGAAACTTACAAGAAACTTGGAGAGAAAAGAAAAACTGATTCTACACTTCCAAGAAAACCAGTTTACACTGATGAAACAGAGGTTAGAAAATCCCAACAGACCTTTTCCTTGACAGTTTACTCTCAACATCTGATCTCACCCTTGCTGCCAAGAAACAATACAAAAGGCAGAAGCATATGTCTGAGGAGGATGAAATGGAGTATGATGATACTTTTGTGAAAGAAGGGATTTTCAACCAGATCAACTACTTCTCTGATCCAATAAGTGAAGAACTCAGAAGAATCATTGGCAGGCCTCTATCACCAAACTCATCAAGAATAAATTTGCAACTCAAAAACTCCTCAGATTCAAAAATTCTAAAGTGGAAAGTAAACAAAGACACCCATGAATTGACTCTGCTCAGATCTGATGGAGAAGGTCGAAAGTTAAGCATGGATGATGCATATGGTCTGTGTGCAGATGATTTCCAAGACCTTCTGAACTTAGAGCTAGAAAGTGATGGTGAAGACTTGTTCTCTCTAAATTTTGAATTGCAACTTAAAGGCCAAATTAGAGAAAGTCTGATGAGAGATAAAGATCAGTAATAAAGGTTAAGTTTTGGCATCATCTTTTCTAGGGGGGAGATTATTGGGTCTGCTGAACCGGAGAAGAACAGATGAAGTGAAAAGCCAAAACATACTAAACATCTGATCCACAATAAAACATTGGTTTGCATACAAGATCCTCCCAAAAGACTGTTGACACTAATAACTGTTGTTCTCTAACAACTGCTATACAAACTGTTGCTTACAAGGTCTGTTGAAGAAACCACTATCTACCAAAGGTCTGAAGATACAAGGTCTGTTGAAGTCAACAACACTTAGGCTCTAACAGATGATTTAAGCAAACATAGTTTATTCCATCAGAGGTTTAGTCATCAGAGTTTTCAATGTAACAGTGTTTGTAATAGGGCAGATGTTTTATGATGTTATTTCTGTTAGATGTCACTGTCTTAGGTGATGTCAGCCTTAGGTCATCAGAGCTTTAGTTTGTGTATAAATAGAACAGTGCATGTACTGTTCTATTCATCACTCTGAAAACATTCTCTTGTACAAACAGAGCTGTGAGTGATCGGGCTAAGGGGGAGATTGTATACTTGTACTAAAATCTGTGATGGTTTATAAAAGTAATTGTTAAAAGCAATTGTCCTGTTTGTTATGATTTAAAGTTTATATTTCCGCTGCACTTTCCATTATTATTCATCTTCATTACTATTTCATTTATTAAACTTCATAACAAATCAAACTCAGATCCTAACAGTTATTAAACTCAATCATGGTTGATTAAAAAGGTAGTTTAGACTTACCATATCGCCACCGTCATCCTCCACCACCTTCACTTCCACCAACTTCCTCCTCACATTATCATCCAATATAATGTCGTCTGACCCAAATCCTAACACCAAACACGAATGTGTTGATGCAGCAACGATTAGCGGGTATGAGAACGTACCTACAAACAACGAGTCAGCACTGTTAAAGGTAGTGGTTATGCAGCCTGTTTATGTTGCAGTTAACGCATCTAAATTTCAGTTTACTCGAGCGGTGTTTTGAACGAAACATGTGGGATTGAATTAGACCACTGGGTTATAGTTTGTCGGGTATGGAATTAGTGATGGTATGTAGAGAGATATTGAAGCTTCAGGCAGTTGGATAAGAAGCCATCATAGCAATACCACACATCAAGGCATATGCAACCCTTGCTCCGACGATCGAACGACGACGAGAGGGTAGTGAAAGACTACGAGAGGAGATGAAGGAGGAGAGATGTGTTAAGCGCACGTTTGATATACAAATGCGTTTGATTATAGAGCACCGAAGTTTACGTGGATTATGAATGTGCGTTTAAATTGTTTGGATTATGAATAACAGAGCATAACCGACATTTATAGTAATGCGATACTAATGTTGTGATTTGCTGGATTGAGTAGATGGGCAATGTTCGGGTTTGCTGTGGGAATGCTAACAGAGTATGTAACAGGATCAGACTTTCTGGATCAAGTCAAGATTCTGTTATCAAATTTTGGCATTCTAGATTTGGAATAACTAGTCATGTTTATATTTAATTTCTTTGGATTATGAATAACAGAGCATAAGTATATAAACACACGTTTGGGTGGTGAAGACTGCCAGAGGATGTGAAGGTGCGCTTAAATTGTTTTTAATGTGCGTTTCAATTTTTTTCAAAGGTGGCTTTCAAAGGTATAAGGTGCGTTTAAACTATATGAACGTGCGTTTGTTTTGTTTGTCCCATCAAATGATGTTTAAACACATGTTATTTTTCAATGTGCGTCTAATATTTACAATGTGCGTTTTAAACATATAAACGTGCGTTTAAAAGCCCCTGTTTTCACCAACTTCGTCTTCTTTGTCTGCAACTTTTTTAACCTAATTTTTATGTTTAATCATACTTATTGAAACAAAATCGAAAGTATTTGACAACTATTACGAGCGTTTATTCATAATTGTATGTTTTTCGTATGATTAATCGTCCCATTGTAAATCTCTGTTTTTCTTTTTTTATGTTTTGTTAATTGTAATCGTATGTTTTTTTATTTTGATTGTGTAATCATTCTGAAAGTTTAATCGAACCGAAACGATGAAAAATCAGGGTTCGAATTAGGTCTGTTGTTTCAATTTGAAAATTTTTTAACGTTTTTTCCTAATTTACCCATGGTTAGATTAACCCAAATATGATTAGGGTTGTTAATTACCATCTTGCCACCGTCTTAATCTAATGGAAGGGAATGCTTCCTACGCCTCTCACGTTAAGAAGCTTTGTACGTTATCTCTTCCCATAAATAAAAATCTTATAATTTCTCACTTTTCTCTAATATGAAATAATATTATTAAATCATAATTTTACGTTTATTTCTAATATGAAATGATATTTTAAATCATAATTTCACGTTTATATCTGATTGTTTTAATCTTTATTTTCTTACCTAATTATTTTTATATTTCCGCTTATTTTCAAAAACATATCTTGACGTTTGGATTTATTTCCAATCGAGTCGTTTGTTTGGAAGAAAATATTTTCATCGTTACTTGTGTATATTTATATTAGCATGAGTAAGGTCTATTTTATTTTGCTTTCATTGTTAAATGTTAATTTTCACTCCAGTATCATCATCGCGTTTTTTTGTCTCAACAACATCGTTAGATAATTTCATTGTAACGGGTCAAATTTAGAATCGGGCGCATTAAATTTGTCTATTCCAGAAAGATCCGGATATAAACTAATATAACTAGGTATTTTCACAGCCGCGCGTTGCGCCGGCAACAAACGCGACATGATAACGAATGAAGTAAAATCAAACAAACTGAACCTGAATTTCAATTCATTAACATTTGATTGGTTCCATTTAGTTTTAAAAGTCGGTTTACAACATTAAAAATTTTGCCCATATGTTGGCTACGTTACCAGTATCTCAAATTTTAATGTTTACATTGGAATGTTCAAATTAAAGTCTCCTATCCTTCGTCTCTATCCAGATGATCAATTGCACACATGACCAAACCTATTACCTACATCAGAAACATACCACAAAAATCATGCAAATGTGTATATATGTTATATGTAAAAAAAATAGCTAGATAAATTAGATTACTTGGTCCAAGTGATTTTATATCATGTCATCAGCCCTTGCAAGTAAGATGATATTTCATGACATTAGCCCTCTGCCAACAACATACTAAACAAAGCATTAAGCAGACCTCAAATTTAAATTTTGTTCATAATCCATCTAACAATGAACACATTTGGCACATGTTACATAATGACTATAAACAACTACAAAATTATCTTGAGTAGGTTAAAACTTATAAATTCGGTACCTATTTCGTTGAATTCCCTCAACACTCCGCTTTCTGTCATACCTGTTTTAGTAAAGTGCAAAAAAAGCCCCTGAGCGCAAGGTCATCCCCAAAGGGCTAAACGCATTAAATTATCTTTTAAAGATGCGATGAAGTAAAGAAGAATAATCATCAAAGTAATTGATCTCTATGCACACTATTTGGATTCTTTAAGTCGAAACAAATTAAATGAGGCTTTAACTCATAAAACATCCATAATACTGATAGGTATCAAAAAGTAAATTTGTATTGACAAAAAGCTGTTAGCCCCTTTGACCCAGTAACTAACCTGCCTAAACTGGCCATTTATATTTAAATGTAGCGGACATCTTCGGTGAAAAGTAAGCTTCTTTTAAACGAAAATTGTTAGCCCATTTGAACTGTTACCCAGGGTAGACTGGCCTGTTTAAAATCCTCAAGATCGTAACGATTCATTACCTTCTCAGGAAGATCATACGCTAGTGCTCGTTCACGTTTAAAGGCACTTTCTTGCCTCACTTGATTCATGGATTTAACCTGCTGCAATGGTCCCCTATGATCAACATACTTCCTACAGTTTTCAAAGTTTCAAATCTCATTATCATAATATCTCGCAACTCATTTGAACATAAAACAGGTCATTAATTTAGTTGCGCGTACCTCGGTCTCTTTTAAGAGTTTAGCTTGTGTGCGGTGTTAATCTAGCATGTTTTGAACTCCCTTGACCTGTCGGATGATTTTATAGTGTCGATGAGATGTTTGTGTGGATGATGCTGCATTCGTTATTACATTGTACTATTTTCTTCACTCCATTTTAAATCTGCCCATAAAGAAAGGTAATGCGTAAGGCGTATGTTACCCGAGACCACAAAAAACAAATTACATAAGCAATCTGTCTTACACGTTCTTAAAGTCAAAACCATATGCAACGATCAACCCGAGTAAATGTCGGATTAAATGCCGGTTTGTGTACTTATCCTGGATGTCAACCGGCTTCGGTTCAAATGACATGCATTGCATTTCAAATTAACCACACATTCCAACCATATTCAAAGACAAAACAAACCTCAGAAAAAAGCTTTCCTAAAACCAGCCAAGCCAGCCTAAACCAGCGGAAAAATCGCTTGGTCTAGACTAAAGCAGGGCTGCTTTCACGCTACCAATACACCCAAGCTACCAAAACCATTGTCCTTAGGCTACACAAATCGTTTCAGTAGTTGTAGCTAATATGCCATCATGTAAGGTTTAATCGTCACACGCATCAATGGTAATATTGATATAGATAGAAAAAATAAGCATCATTTATGACAAAAAAACATATTAGAATTCATGAATAATTTCTCAAAGACCAAAAGGATATTAGAATTCAAAACTAACTATTTGAAAGACAGAGGGAGACTGATTGAATTCTTCCTTGAGTCTCTTTTTATGATTGTTATCTAAGTTAAAGACTTCATCAAAAAGTGGATGAGCAACCTGTAGCCCCAATGCAAGAAGGTACAGTCAAGCTATCAAATAGATTACAAGTTATGTATTAATGACGATCAAAAAACAAACTATACCATACTGGGAGAGCCATATGATGTTAAAGAAACTGGAGTTGCTGGTTCATCCCTCACAATCAAGCTAAGCACTTCGGGTCTTGCATAATGCTCAACCACATTGAAGTTGAACTTTGCCTGAGCAATTTCCCCAAGATCTATGACAAATTTTAGCAATGAAACCATCAAGAATCTTCAAAAACATTGCATTTAACAGACTCCATAGATCAAACCGACACCCTTGAAGCACCACTTCCAAATTTGCCGACCGCTGGACTCGCTAATTACAACCACCACCACATAACCCCTCACACCCACAAACTTTGTTCTTTTCCTTTTTTTTACCTCTTACCATTGTAGTCGACGATTTCTAACCCATACCGCGGTGCTCGAGAATTGATGTGTATTCGAATAATAGGAGCTAGCTTGTCAAGATGAATATTCTCTAACCCTGACCTTGCTAGGATCACCGATTGCTTGTTTCTTCCTTCAATATCGATCTTCGCTTGTCACCTAAACCATTACCCTCTTGGCCGTCTAAACTCGCCTAGAATAACTACAAACATTCAGCAAAAAATGTGGATAAAAACAAACAAAAAGACTGAAATTGTACAGTGTGTACATAAAACAGACTTCGATATAAGCCAAATGATTCTGCGGAAACTCATGGTGCCATTTTAAGTTGCTTAATAGCAGCAACATCAATACACATTAAGCTAATTTTATAGTAACCACAAATAAAGCTTTTGTTCATTCAAAACCTTTACTAAATCTTCCTCACAATAATTATCAATTTTTCACAAAGCTGAAGCCAATTACTCAAGATAGCCTTTGTATCAAAAATCCCCAAAAAGATCAAACCCACAAACCACATTGAGATTACCTAATTACTATCCTATTAACCAATGGTCAAAATTTAGAATCTTGCATACCTGTCAGTAAATTAAACTACTACATTTGAAACATTAGCAACAAATACTTAGATCAAGGCAATCACCCAAAAAAACCTAGAATCAATTCGATCAAAATAGCAAAACAAAGCCTGGAGAACTCAACCAATTCAATAATTTTAAAAAACGAAAAAAACACAAATAAAGTAGGAACCTGTGAACAATCGCGGAAGTTGATAATCATGTGAGGGATCTAGAGTGATACATTGATTTGATTCAATGTTTCGAATGGCCATCACATTCGGCAACGACATCACACCGGTTATGAAACCGAAGACGACAACAACAACAGACCAAAAATCCCACTACCGCTACGGATGGCCGGTGATAGGCGACCATGACATTGATCATAAACTTAAAAGCCAAACAGAGCAGTGACAAAAACTTAGAAGCCTTAAGTTTCGTGGCCAACATCACTACCACCACCACCACACCATCACCTAGGGTTCCATAATCAAACCCGGCAACAGTGGGCGCTAATGGCAACGAACAATGGAAAATCGTTGGCTTCAACTTCATAAAGAAAACAGCCCAAAAACATGACAGAGAGAAGATTTCTCTCTCTATTCTAGCGGTGTATAGAAAAGAATCCATTGGAAAAGAAGATGACACGTATATGATGCAAAGATTGCCACGTACAGATCTCGTGGATATCTGTAGACATGTCATCTAATAATCAACGACACGTGTTTAACAGTGGATGAATAAAAAAAGGTTTAACTAATAAGAATACAAAATGAATCGAACCTGGGTATCAACTAAGAAACCAAATAGCCAAACCACTGAGCCATTACGAAACATCTGATATATGTCTAACCAAAAAATACTTAACAATAAATAAAATATAAACAGATGTGAAACACTATTCAAATCAGTTGGTTTATTAATAGTATATAATTAAATATAAAATTTAATATATATACATCCAATGATCTTTTCATATAAAGATAATAACGATATTATTATTATCAGACTTAGCAATGGACCTAACCCTTTCAACATCAACAACCTCCAATAATATCCTTATGTTATCTTATGCCTTACAATAAGTTAAAATACTTGAATCACTACACACCTAAATATCAATGAAAACAGAAAACGTGCACCATCATATCTCAATCAAGTTCTGATATTTGCTGACCCCAATTCTTTTATAACCTATAGTATTCCTCTTCATACTCATTAGATCTACATTCTCTACAACTAGTGATCTGTTCTTAATTCACCAAAAAAAAAACATACTTTTCTTCAATGGCTGCTGCTTCTTGCACTTACTCTCTTGTAACTCGTCGTTATTGTTCCATTCCCCAGTTCAAACCATCCATGGCTCAAGACCAACTTAAAACATCCTACGATTTGTCGTTTCGGGTCCTGAAGAATCGGTCTCGTCTGCTGGTCCTCTCTATGCGCCAAGAATCTGCAGGTATGGTTCAGTTTGATTATCTTTATAAACTAAGGGTGAGAATTTTTTGTTTGTTTTTAAATCAATTTGTTACTTTGTCACTTTTACTTTTAAACGAGAACATGTGACCAACAATAGTGAGTTTCTATGACTTCATTGAACACTTAGGAGTGATAAACGAGTTGTATTCTCCACAGTTCGAACCCTATACGAATTGGAACCTGAAAATCTTTTCAGACACATGACACGTGAATATGAAAACAACAAAAATATCTATGGGTCAACCCGAACAAAGCGTGTTTTATTTAAAGGGGCCCGTGGGTTCGGGCTTAAACTATCCTCAGTGGCGGATCTAGAAATGAATATCCCGGACTCGTATAGACTAAAATGCTTAAATTTCGTATTGGATTTGTGTGATGCCTTGTTTTCATAATCGGACCAACTAGCCAGACTAGGAAACGGATAGATGGTCAGTCTAGTTGTGTCTATTTGAACCATCTTCTTTTGAATCGACCAGCTCCACATGTCGAACTGTGGACCAGCAACTGCATTTAATTTAATTATTATTTGTTTTGCTTTTATTCTTTTAATCTCTCATTTACGGGTTTATTACTACTTTATTAATTTTTTTAACATGCAACAAATCAAACCAAGCATTCTTAGGCACCCTTTCGAGTTTCGACTCTCGTGGCACCCTTTCGAGAAATCAAACCGTTAGTTACTACTTTATATTTGGCATTTTGTATATTTAAGATTTTATATTTTATATATTATTAATAATACAACTTCACTCAAAAAGATAAAATATTGTAATATGTTTATTAAAATATTTATAAATTTGTATTTTCAACTTTTAAAGAATTTATGACATCATCTGTTTTTTAAGCCTTCAAACGGCGTGTTCTATCTTCATATTCTTAGTGTTTAAATTAAAATAATCAAAATTTTATTATGCCATTGATGTATTGAAAATTTCAAATTTGCTTATATATTTTTATAAATGCAGTTTTGGAAGTTACACCCCAATCATGGAACCCATCAATTTTAAAAAGTGAAACTCCGGTATTAGTTGAGTTCTACACGAGTTGGTGCGAACCATGTCAGATGGTACACCAAATGATCGACGAGATCGCGACTGATTATGCTGGAAGGCTCGAGTGTGTTGCAGTCAATGTTGAGCAGGAGCCTCGAGTCGCTGAGCAATATGATATCAAGGCTGTGCCCATTGTTGTGCTGTTCAAAAACGGGGAGAAGTGCGAGTCTGTAGTTGGCACCATGCCTAAAGACTTCTTTGTCGAGGCCATTGAACGAGTCTTAGATAGTTAATCTATTGTATGTTCGTCATAGGGGCGGACCTTGCTTATAGACAATGTCATAAAGGGCCAGGTTGGCGCGTCCAACCCAGCCTGGTAGATGGTTTACGTTTTGAAATGATAGTAAAGTTTAGCTTGTTAAGTTTCCATAATTTATATACATATATAAAAACACCGAAAATAATTATAAAGAAACAACTTAAATCATAACTGCTATGGTAAAAATAATTATAACAAACCGTGCCAACTTATATTATTTATAAACTTCAATATGATTTATCAATTTCAATGTATGATGAAGTGAAAATATTTCTTTGAGGATTGCATATCCTAGTCAACGTGTCTAGAATCAAGAGTTCTAGATCATATGAAATATCTCCAGAGTCATAGGCTCCAGATCTCTGCAGCACCGTGATCACAAAAATGTGTGGCACGATTCAACAACAAAACAAGTGGTCGATAAAAGTGGTGTTTACATCGTTATCAACAGCTAAAACTTGAAACAAAATATGGACTTAAATTACATATTTATACAACCCCTAAAATCAATTACATATTTTCCCTTGGGAAAGAAAATATCGTTTTTTTTTTCCTTCACATTCTTTACTACTAAAAATCTTGGTCATTCATCACGTCAAAATTGTGCAAAAGGATAATTTTCACAAAGTTTATATAAAAATCACTACAACCTATCCATCATCTTTATCTCCACTCTCTAAAGTTTAACAAAACCAACGCCCTATACCCAAATTTAAAGAGCCACTATTCTCCCATATATCATATTTCTCATAGACTCGATCACACACAAAAAGAAAAAAAAAAGAAAAAAAATTATGACGATAGGTATGGTGTAGGGATGAGCTCGGGACGGTATTGGTACCGAACCGATACCGATTCCGACAATACCGATACCGAAAAGTCCAACAAACCAATACCGATACCGATTATACCGGAACCGAAAACCTCTAAATGTGGGTACCGTTACCGATACCGAACACCCTCGGTTCGGTACGGGATCGGTATTTTTTCGGTTCGAGATCGGTTTTCGGAACCGTATGCTCATCCCTAGTATGCTGAATAGGTTGTTAGAGGCTTTTTAAAATAAAAGATAAATTTTAAAAAGATTGATTTTTAGTTAAAAAAATATAAAATAGAATAAAAAAGGGGTTATCCAAAATCAGTCCAAGAGTTCAATAATTTTACTTTGGAGGGATATATTTTTTTGTTTTTTGATTCCTTTTCTATTTTATTTTAGAATGTCCATGTCAGATGACCACAAGATGCTATATTTTACTAAACCTTATCTTCTATACCTAATCATTAATTTTTTTCATTAATAATACATTACGCGACCAAGTTTTTCAATACTTTTTAAACTTTGATTTAGATGTTATAATCTAATAATATTTGTAAGCCTACAACTTCACTTCTAACATCCGTTAAGTACACAAAAGATTATTTGCTTTTGGAAGGAATGTTTAAAAAGATCGCAGCTCGTTTGAAGCTTGCATGTATAAAGCTCGGTTGCAAATGAGCTGGACTCGACTCTATTTGAAAACGAGCCGAGCTTGTGCTAGGCCTAGCTTGGTCAGTATGCTTGCGGATCAGAACAATTTAATATATATATATATATATATACACACACATACGGAAGAGATCCTCTAAAAATGA
Source organism: Ambrosia x helenae (assembly GCA_030844895.1). Classification (NCBI taxonomy): domain Eukaryota; kingdom Viridiplantae; phylum Streptophyta; class Magnoliopsida; order Asterales; family Asteraceae; genus Ambrosia; species Ambrosia x helenae. The sequence continues at coordinate 9,717,868 of CM061234.1, forward strand.
GTTTTATCTAAGTAGAACATGAAGATTTTGGATATGACATGTGGCACTCTTTAGAACTAGAAACAAAGGGCATTTTGATTTAAAGACACAAACTTCTACCTTTTTGTTTTCTCAAAATTCAACACATAATAGCACATAAAAGAATTGAATATAATAAATCCAGTACAAAAATATAGTAAAAAAAATCCAACACAAAAAAAAAAATATGTACTGCAAAAAAAACAAAAAATACAGCACAAAATATGTAGTACAAAAAAAATTAGTACAAAAGATTCAGCACAAAAAAAGTGCAATACAAAAAATTTTGCACAAAAATTCAGCACAAAAATGTTAATCAACATAGAAATACAACCCAATTTTTTGGGTTTTTCCAGTTGACATTTTTATATTTATATGATACTCAAATCATAGATAAAAAAACGCTCAATTTTATGGTGTGATGTTCGATCATTTACACATATTTTGCAAGCATATTTAGTTTAATAGTATTTGAGCTAAATCGGCCTATAAATACTACATATTCGTTCCTATTTGTGATTCTCGGGAAATTTATAGCTCCAATTCTAAAAGAAGCAATTCTATGGTAAAAACAACACAAAAATAGGATAGCTAAAGATCCAAGACACAATGCATGTCCCAAGTATGTGTAGAGACTTCTCCGAGGCAGAATAGACGACAAAAGCAACTTTGGATCGACCATGCACCGTCACACACATTAGTGCAAGGGGCTGCACACTAGAAGACAAAGCAGCTAACCTGGGAGACAAGGAAAACATGAGCATTGTCTGGTGCACGACCATACACACTTAGTGCCTGGGGCGTGCAAACCCCAAAGTACAGACAAGACTGCACAGAAGGACTCCCTAGCAACAACCTAACGTACCTGGAGCAGGTGCACGAGTGTGCACCCCTAAAACCTTGCCTATAAATAGCAGCTTCAATCCAACTCGTAGGTGTTCCATTTTTCATCCACTTGGATACTTGTAGAGAGGTATTAGGGTCGACTAAACCCTCTCCAAAGATATGAACTTTCCTCTCTCGTGTTCAAGATAAATAATTGGCATCGTAGGGTTTGTTTACATGGAAATAAGTCGAGCTGATAGAACTCGGGTAGCGTTACTAATTGTGGCTTCTCTGCTCAACGGACATGGCCGTCGACGTGTAGCCTCCAACCCTTCCTCTTTTGTTTGTATGGTATTTCGCGGTTGTGACGCTACATTTGGGTAAAGAACACCAAACCCTAAACAAAGTTTGCTTCAAGTTTCAAACATCAGCCAAAGAGAGAAATCGGTTGCCGCCATGTCTCCAACAACAGTGACGGTTGACTGATGTTGTTGCATGTCCAAAATTCCGGCAGATCTGATGGTGATTTGGGGTTTTAAAGATGTTTTCTGGCGATTGATTGTGGCTATGGCTCACGACAGTCTTGGGGGAATGACGGTGATGGCCTTTGGTCATTCAGAGACCTCCAGTTTTAAGGCATTTCTGATGGTGGTTATACATTGTTGAGGCCGTTGATAGCAAGTGGCTGTTCACAGTGCCGGTAGTCACAATGGCCGTTGTGGTAGTTGAGATGGGTTAAAAAGAGACAGAGAAGGTATGAAATGACAGACTTTAATAACCATCATACAATTGTTAGATGCAAGTTTGGGTGTGAGAAAGTAAAAATTGTAGCTATTGGTAATAAGGAAATGAAAAAATAGGAGAAAGAGAAATTAAGTGCTATTTGAATTCACATTTGACGTCCGAATACGTGGCGACCAATTATTTTTTATAACAAAAAGATGTTAATTTAATCTACATTCACGTCTAAACTTTTATGAACTATGTTTTTTAATAATCTGTAAAATGCTCTACGTAAATCAATTTTAAAAGTCCAAAATTTTATTATTAATAAATGTTTAAAACTTTAGGATATTACAGTATTGGTAGTTCGTCGATTCTAACTAACAACATTGGTAGCAATATCAGTTTTATCAGAAGAACCGTTACCAATATTCATCTTTACATATTCCGATCTAAATGTGAGTTTTTTAGACGATAATTATTCCTCAAATCATCAACATGATATACGTTGCAAAGCAACATTTAAAAATTCAGTGACCTTCCATTTTTACAGCTCCATGTATAATAATGGGTTCAACCCCATTTTTCTAGAAGTTCACCAATGCACATTTTAAAGCCTAATTACGAGACCTTCATATCTGGTAGATTCGGTGTTTTGTTTGTTTTGTTGCTTTTGCGGATCCTAACATGTAATACTCATTTTCTTTTCTTCGGCATGTTTGCTTAATAGATGTAAAATGTCACAAGAAGACTAGAAGAGCGACTGGAAAGACCATTAGTTCTCCATAAAGTATTAAAAGCCTCTAATTTTTGTTGAAAAAATGGTAGTGGAAATTGATTTTTCCCTAATTTTGGACATAAATAAATATATTTATATAAGTGTTATATAAATAATTATTTCCGGGTTTGTGTACTATATTGTGAGAGCATCACAACGAATCAAACTATGTCCAAAATAGAGCTAAGATGAATGAGATATCGAAGCTTGAAAGTTGTAGGTTGGAACAACCAAAGATGAGAAAATGGATTAAGTTTTGTCCCACATTGGTGGGATGACAAAACATAAAGTGGTTTATAAGGAGGAGCACTCCTTGTGTATTGTTTAGCATGAGCCAAACACTAGTGACTTTTAACTCGCACTTGCACACGCGCGCGCGTGGCGTGGGCGATGGGCGCAATGTGGCGCTTTGATGGCACACTTTGCACCTCGCACACTCGCATCGCCGCAAGCCGCCTTTGTATTTTTGACCTCGTGCGTGTGGTCTGGTACATGGCGGAAGACCAGGTAGCGTCCTGGTCTCCGCGGTGCGCAAGCGGGCTTCCGCATGTATAGTCTCTGGCGCACAAATGCACGGGTGGCGGATGGCGAGTCACGTAGGTAGTGTATTGGTCTGCGCCTGATGTTACTAGTATTCTCGATGGCGCATGTTATGCACGCATCGGCGTCTGGGAGCAGGAGTCTGTTACGAGTCAGTTGACTTGGTCAAACCAGTCAGTTGACTGTTACAACTCGTGTCATAAACAAGATATGAGTTTCATTTTAACCACTTTAATTCCATTAAAATATTGTGTTAATTACTAGATTAATTGCAAGATTACTCTAAAGGAAGTTTCATCTTTGGTCCAAATAAATATGAGTTTTGAACTCATTGTTTAGAATGTGATATTCTTGTATCTCAAAAAGCTGATCAAGAATGCGTCTTCATAAAATTTTGAGAGGAGGACTCTCAATGGTTCCAACTTACTTTTCTTTTTCATATGTTTATAAAAACACCAAAACACCCGGTGTAATCTTGGGCTCAAGACCATCTCCGGCAGTACGACTACTGTTCCAGTTGTTGTACCCTGGGAAACAGCCCGTCTGAGAGGAGGCGCGGAATCTGTTTTAAGGGCCCCGTGTCAAACACGATCCTCAACCAAAAACCGTCTACAACAAGTTTGTTATTCTTGCAGCGGAGTGCTACACAAGATGGTTCGGTTGAAGTTTACTAAAGTATTCGACTTGAATCAAGATTCGGTATATGTATTTGTTTTTTTATTTTCATTTACATTTATTATTGTAATCGGTATTGTACTATGTTATTTCCTACGAATAACGAGAGTATCGTTATTATTTCTTTTTATTATTAATTTAATAAAATTGTGAACCCTATTTCCTACAATCTTAAAACAGACTTTCGTGTAGATTGTCGATACAATCTAAAAACCTTCTTATTAAGGATTTTTGGGTTCACGAAAGTATAAAAATATTAATTGGGATTTTTGTTAAAATCAAATAAATATTTTTTGGAAATATATATGTAGTACAACTCGGATTAATATGTATGATTGGAGTACAATCTTTAATCCGAAATATCGTGTTTACAAAACGAAAAGTTTTGATTCAAGTTTTCGGTTTCATGGGTTTTTTGTGTCGGGTTTCGATAATCCGAAGTGTTAACAAATATTAACATGTATTTCGACGTTTTCAAATACTATTTTTCTAATGAGCGTATTAGAAAAGACGTAATATTTGTCAGCCCATGAAAAATTTTTGCTAGAGGTTATTTCTAACGAGCGTGTTAGAGATTAATCTTAGTAAAATATTTTCTAATGAGCGTATTAGAAAATATTTTTGCAACCCACATAGAAAACGTTTGGTGTACGTTTTCGATCTAACAAGCGTGTTAGAGATCATTATTTGGAGAAATAATGATTGTTATCAAATGTATAGAAATAATTTTTTTTTTCTAACGAGCGTGTTAGAAATACCTATAGTTCTAAAATAATAATTTTAAACCTTTATATTTCCTAACGAGCGAGTTGGAAACTATTATTTTCGTAAATAATAAGGTCTAAAACTTTCGTATTTTCTAACAAGCATGTTAGAAAGTAATTATTTTAGTAAAATACTATTGGTTTCAAAATGTTAAAAACATTTAGATTTCTAATGGGCGTATTAGAAATTTCTTATGTAAATAACAAGTTGTTGAAACATGTATATCTAACGAGCGTGTTAGAATTGACGACATTGAAAGAATAATGTGTCATCAAACATTTCTAATGAGCATATTAGAAATAAGTATTTACAAAATCATAAGTTATAATTATTTTTTCTAACGAGCGTGTTAGAAATTGATGCTTTTGTAAAAACGAACAAGCTAGACGTTTAATTTTCTAACGAGCGTGTTAGAAACGGCTTATTATATTTATATATGAGCAATAAAATATTAAACGGTCTTGTAATCGTTTATTTCTAACGGGCGTGTTAGAAACGGTTGTATATATATAAACCAATTAGTTGTGAAACGATTTTGGTAGTCACTTATTTCTAACAAGCGTGTTAGAAACGGTTTAGTTATATAACCAAAACACCATATAACGATTAGCATAATCGTTTGTATTCTAACAAGTATGTTAGAAATGGTTAGTTATTGAAACCGGATATTTTTAATATTTGGTACACGTATAGTTTCTAATGAGCGAATTAGAAAAGATTTATCATAAAAACCATATATACACGATTTATAATCGTTTATTTTCTAACGAGCGAGTTAGAATCGGGTTAACTATGATAAACTAAATAAGGTGATTTCTAACCATTTTATTGTCTAACGAGCGAGTTAGATACGGTTTTAAATAATAAACTATTCTCAAGTTTATGGTCTTGATTTGTAATCAAAGCATAAACATATGTAGTTTAATTTTTAAAACAGATGCAAAAACGAGAAATGTTTTAAACGAATAAAACATGACTTTGCAATGGTTCGATACTCGTATGGCAAGTATCATGTCTTGAACCATATAATAGTCTTGAGAGACTATTTAAAGGAAAACAACCTGAAGTTGTTTCGCCATATTTATTTGTTCGACTACTTGTGAGTAGTTAACTATAAACAACTTTGTTGTTTTGGACAATTGTCTTATTGAGGGAGTACCTCGAAACATGCCACAAGACGATATAATTGTGATTATTTCGTTGACATATAAAGTGTTGAAGAGAATAACACTTTGAGATTTGATGTTTATATATCCTTATGAATCCGTTAAAATATATTTGTAATATATTATATATATATTTTGGATTATCGTTTATATTTTTTTTAATAATCAGGTGATTTAAAATATAATAAACGATAAATGTAAAAGGAAATTACTTTTGGAATTTTTTTTTCTTTGACGATTTACCTTCGACGGATTTAATAAGGATATTTATTTAAACGGGTTATGCAAGGAGTGTCTTGCAAAAACACAATGAGCGGGTTGTGATCATGACTTATGCAATAAGTCACATACCAAACATCAAACGTACAACATGATGAGTGAATCATGATGAACGTGGCAAGTGTATTGAGATTAAATACACGAAAACGAGGTATGTCATCTAATGTTGAGAGCATCAACATGTTAATACACACTTGTGAATTTTTCGATGACTATAACATATGAAAGAAATATATGTTAAGATTGTAAATTCTTTAATAAATTTTGCTAAATTTATTGTAAGACATTACAATAGTGATGGATGTGTAGATGTTTCTACAACCATCAATGTTGTTTGACCTATGTGGAGGATTTGTCCTTAGTTTTGGGAGTCTTCCCAAATACATGGTTTTAACAAAACAACATGGAAATGTATAAATCACTTTAGGCGCATATGTGAATGCTATGTTTTTGAGTGTCAATCTAATTGACTTTGTCTCAAGACTTTAGTGATTTTATACTAGGATTGTTCATCTCGTTGATGATGAATATGTTCATCAAAGTGACTTAGATTGAGACTTATGTTTAAGTTCTTAAGAGTCAATGGTGAAGCCTTGGAGATTAAAGGCAAAATGAGTTTTGATCTTAATAGATGAAATTAACTATGGTTTTGAGACATTCCTAAAACAGAGGTTTTGGAGCTATAAAACAAAATTTCATTATTGTGTCAAACTAAAATGTGAATGTTTGAAAGAGATATTGCGTTATCTCTTAAGGCTGTGAAAAATCAGAATGATGCATCTTCTGTTCACATGCTAGAGTATTGGAGTCTAAAGCATGCTAGACTAATACTTGTTAATGAAACATTCAAAGTGCAAGCAATGTGGGGGGAAGAGCCATTTAAGAAACAACCCGTAGGGGATGTAAAAATGGTATTGAGAAGTTTTCTCAAACTTCATACGAAAGGGAGAACCTTTCATCACCCCATTGGATATTATCCAATAACACTTAAATGTGGGGGTGGCTTGCATTTGAAAATGGAGTCAGTCAATCGAGTTGATTGGACTCAAATGCCAATTGGTAAGATTCAAAGTCTAGCTAACTTTGAATCACATCACCAAAGGCATGGAAACGTGTTGAGCCATGAATTGAGTTTCATGTCATTCTAAAGATGAAAAGGAAGGTTCAAAGGGTAACACCTACCTATCCTACTACAATAACCAGATCTATGTTTAGATCCCATGTTATAAGTCTTACGAATTGACAAGATGGCAAATTGACCAGCGAGTCAAGAACACGTTAGAACAACTTATCTCAATGCAAGATGGATCCAACAACCTGATGGTTGATAAAAGATGAAGTTGTATGGAATGAGACTAAAGCCCGTGATAGAAAAGGGACATGAGGGAAACCTAACCTAGTTAACTAGAGATCCCAAGATCTAGGTTCAATAGGACAACTTAATCATGAACCGACGAACAGTCACTGTGGGGGCATGGCTAAGATATATGTTTATATATAAAGCTAGTATATATGGTTATATACATATCCCCTAAACTACAAAAGGGTGTTTAAATACGTCCTAGTCCATTCCTATAATATCCAGTGACATTGTTGAGAGGTTAAGCATAATATATGATTTGATGATTAGTGTAAATCATAGTACACCATAATGCTTTTAATGATTTAAGATCACCTATGTTGGAGAGAAGTGTGGTCGCTTCGAATGAAATTGTGGGGCACAATTTCTAGAGCTCCCGCAGAACCAGGAAAGTGTTCCAAGACCATTATTGGACACGATAATGAGGGGATGGCCAGGCTAGGGGGAGTCTTGTGTGAACGTATATTGTCGTTTATACAAATAGCCGTCAGTTCAAAGACATCAAGTTCTACTGAAAGCTAGTAAGCTAAGTATGCTTCACAAGGGAAGGTTCAAAGGCTTACACCCACCTATCCTATGCAAGACTCAACCGTCGAGGTTACATCGGGTTTGTGTGTTTTAATCGATCTCCATTCATGTGGGGGATTGTTGGAAAAATGGTAGTGGAAATTGATTTTTCCCTAATTTTGGACATAAATAAATATATTTATATAAGTGTTATATAAATAATTATTTTCGGGTTTGTGTACTATATTGTGAGAGCATCACAACGAATCAAACTATGTCCAAAATAGAGCTAAGATGAATGAGATATCGAAGCTTGAAAGTTGTAGGTTGGAACAACCAAAGATGAGAAAATGGATTAAGTTTTGTCCCACATTGGTGGGATGACAAAACATAAAGTGGTTTATAAGGAGGAGCACTCCTTGTGTATTGTTTAGCATGAGCCAAACACTAGTGACTTTTAACTCGAACTTGCACACGCACGCGCGTGGCGTGGGCGATGGGCGCAATGTGGCGCTTTGATGGCACACTTTGCACCTCGCACACTCACATCGCCGCAAGCCGCCTTTGTATTTTTGACCTCGTGCGTGTGGTCTGGTGTAACACCCCAACCGATGGCGGAAACATCGAGGTGTCACGTAGTGACGATTGCTCAATAGCTCATGGTACTAACGTGTAAATTTGAATACATTGATTAAATAGTTTATTACATTGAAATGAAATACAACGATACAATGATTCTAAAGCATCAAGTCTAACTAAAATACAATGAAATCAAAGCTTAATTATAAATCCAAAAGCTTAAAAGAAGCGTCTCAAAGTAACCTGAAACATGTACGAAAATAGTATATGTCAATACAAAAATGTATTGGGGAGCATACCCTGTTTTGAATACATATAGTAGAAAAAAATGTTTCGCAATTCACGTGTTATACTGTCTATAATTTAGTGTTCAAGCTGTGTACAAATGCTACCCAAAATCAAACCTTTGTTTAATGAATCAAGAGTCACACATATATATAGTATTCGCTCATAGTAGGCGATGAATAATCGTTCACACATAACAATAATTAAGTACTATTTATTGCTATGCTAGGCCGCAGAACGGTTAATGATTCAGGTCATAAGTACACACTATCAGCGAATCAACAAGTAAAACACATACAAGAATTGCGATTGTGAATATATGATAAACCATGATTAAGTGAGTGAAGTAATAAGCGTACATGAGTCACCCCAAAAGTGTAAAACATGAAAAAGGGGAAAGATATACTCACAGTTTGCGAAAGCGATCAAAATCCAACTTAAGCGGTCGTGAGCTAAGTAATGGGAATTCCGAGGAATTCAACCTATAATGTGTAAGAATACTAATAAGGAAGTGTCTAAAAAGTCTAAGGTAACTAGGGTCTAAGGCATTAGGGTTTGCTAAGTCGATTTGGGGAATTAGAGTTTTATGATAAATTGCATTAATGTAAAAGTTGTATGTCAAAAATAATATATCAAAGTTTGTAAATGTGGTTTAGGTAATATTATTATTACCATTTGAATATTTAGATGTAAATATATTTGAATAATTAAGGCAAAATCATTTAGTTAATTACTTTAACTAATTATTGTAAATAATTACGATAATCATAAATATTAAAAAATAAAAAATTTATGAGTTACACGATGATCCGAAAAATAATAATTAAGACTTTCCAACATAAGAAATATTTCTATTTTATAAGAAAAGTATTTATAAAATAGATGTTGTAATAGTATAAATAAATAAACGTTTAATTATGTCGTAATTGATAAATAATACTAATAATACAAGACATGATCCAAAAATGCTATTTTTATTGAAAATGGATACTTTCTGATGTATATTAATGAAAATAATTTTCCCATAATTTTTATAAACTTATATATATTTAAAACTGATTAATGAGATTAAATCATGTTTAAATGATTAAAAAATAGGAAAATTAATAAAAAATAAATGTTTTCTGGACCAAATATTTTTATTTCAGTTCATAATAATTAGAAATAAATTCCCAAAAAGTTTGAGATAAAAATCATTAAAAATGAATTTTTAATCAATTAAATACGATTAAAACAATTAAATTCAATAAAAATATAAAAATAAGACATTTTCCAGAAAATAAAAGTATGATAATTTTCTTTAGGGTCTCAAGATGCTACACCTAAATTTTTATAATTTTTGGGCAAAAGATGGATTTATTATGAATATTTTAAGATATCAAGGTATTTATATATAAATATTATATATAAACAAACTAAAAAATAAAATAAAAATAAAAATAAATGATCAAACCCGCCATGAAGGGGGTTCGAACCTGTGTCTGCACAACAGCAACACAATGCTGTGACCACTACTCCACAACCATATTTGTGATTTTATTTGAAAGATTAAACATTTATATAAAATGCTAGTCTCATCTTCTTCCCCAATTCTAACTCAAGAACCTTAACCCTAACCTAGATTCAATAAACCCAATACAAGCATGATAACAAATCTGTAATAAGGGGATTTTGTAAAGGATGATCTAACTAACAAAGTGGCACAAACGAATTGGACTTACTAAGCTTATCACGCTCGAAAATGGGGCTGCAAACATCGGTCATATATGTTTCAATTCAGAGGCTTTCTTAACTGATTTTCACGTGTTTTTTAGTGGGTTTGCAAAGGGAATCGGTGCAGAAACGTAAATGCGAGTTCAAATTATATAATAGACGAATGAAACGAGCGTTTTGAACCCGTCTTTAAATCCGATCGGTTATAACACTAACCAAAATTAAACACGTTTTAAAGCTAAGCTATATACGTTATAAACGCTTTAATCAGTTACGAATGATGAAGAATAATGATTAGAGCAATAATATCGAGTTTAAAGATGAATTTAGTGGGTTTTTTTAGGATTGCCGGAATTAGATTCCGGTGGCCGGAAAACCGTAGGTGGAGGGAGACCAGGTCTAATTTTTTTAAACTTTCATGTTTTGGCAAAAGAGGTCCCTCAAGGTTAACTGAGTTAGTTTATTGTATAACTAGGTTAATTTTTCCTTTATAAAGACTTAACCAAGTTAACTATATTTAACTTTTAAAACTCTAAACTTTTATAAAACTTGAGAAGGGCTATTATTGTCAGTTAAATGGAAGACGAGGGTGACGGATGTCACAGTCTCCCCTACTTTAGAAAATTTCGTCTCGAAATTTCTTTCAAGTCAAGTAGATTTTTTTTTTAAAAAATTCATCATTTGTGTTTCGTCAAACTTTAAAAATAGTTGTCTAATACCCAAAAAAAAAAAAATTAAAATCCTTGGTAGTTGACCCGCGGTTAGGAAGTTGAGAGTTTAAATGAGAAAAGCTCTGGGAAATGTGTAACTAGTGAAGGCAGAGGTACTAATGAAGTAGTCTCCCCTACTTTAGAAAGGTTTCTGACTAAAGTTTTTTATTAGAGTATGCAGCAAGTATCCAAATAATCGAGTGTCTAAGAGTATACAAGGTTCGTGTTTTCTGTAGAGGTGGTAAAAAAGGAAGGCTCCAACAATACTAATTGAAGCTTATGTAAAATGTTCTTATTGAAAGGCTAGCTATTAATCAACGATCTAATGCAAAGGTAGTAATGGGTAGGTTCTTGGTCAAACTCCTAGTCCGTTCCCGTAGTATCGTTTATGCTTATATATAGGGTGTACCGCAGCTAACCCACCACACTCACGATACTTTGGACTCGTACTGATTGTTTACCAATAGCCTAAATAGAATTACACACCACCCTCGTGTACCTGTAAGCCCATGATTGCGTTCCGGACCGTAATCATCGATTTACCTTACACTAGGGTGTTATGCTTTTCCATAACCCTATCCTAAGTAATACCAGGAACAAATGCGTGCAATCAAGATATGCTAAGTAATTGATACTGCAATGAAACAATGACATGGTTAGAGATCCTTCCCTTTCGGGTTTACCCTTTAACCGTAATGAGAGTAACATGTAAGTAATAGACATGGTTAGAGGTTCTTCCCTTTCGGGTTCACCCTTAACCGGTAACTTCTGTTCACATCGTTGGCTCGAAACACCCGTATTGATAGACTCTGAGGTTTACACCGTTCCCCTCGGATTGAAGAAATACTCTAATCCGAGTCGTACGTGGGCACCGGCTTAGATCTCATACGAGTTATCAACTAGTATGTTCGTTGGCCATGATGATGAACAAAATAATGTAAAGTATAACAGGGTTTTGCTCAAAACAGGAAAGAAAATATGCATACCAAATATGCGTTCAAGTAAGTATATAAGTATAGCATAAAATTCCGACTGAAAGAATAGTATAACATAAATTGAGTAAATCGCACAATTGCACAAAATGAAAGTAAACGAGTTGTATTAATGCAAATAGTCAATGTGAAAATAGTCACAAATAACGTGTTAGAAATAACTATGAATAAAAATGGTGCAAGAATAAAATAATGAAATTTACGGCAAATGAATGTGCACGGAACGGGTGTATAGCCTACTGGCATGTGAGTTAAAATCTAGTAATTTTACATACATGCGTTATACTATAAAAGGCATTTAACAACATTCTGATAAAAAGATATGTCCATTGTTTTGTTATACCAAAAGTTTTGCAACTGAAAGAGTATAAGTGTAAAGGTAAATTTTCGCAGTTTACTCGACTTTGTGATATTGTTGAAATAATAGTAGTGATGCATGAGAATAAATTTTTAGAAATCAAAGTGTGTTTTAGATTCAAAACAGGTTTATTTGCAAAATCTTCGTAAATACACATTTTCATGTGTTTACGAGAAGTCGGGTTTGAAAAATATTATAAGGCTTATTATTAGTTGCAAATTTCTCCCAAAAACATATATTGGATACGTCATATGAAAACAAAAAGGTTTATATTTGACCTTTAAAATATGCAATACAAGTTTGTAAAATGCAAAATGAAACCATTTCATGAAATATGTGTAAATCTAATGTGTTTTAAAAGACCAAGATTTAAGATGACGTGAATGATGAGATTAACGTATGTATTAAATTACCAATATTTAAGAAAATTCATAATTTATCATTTGAGTCTTCAAATGATGAACAAAACATAAATATCAATATTATAAAACATTGAGATTGTTTCCATAGGAAACTTTTGACTAACTAAAGTAATTGAAATGTTATAAGTGACTTGTGGGGGCGTACTTTAGCCTATAAGTGAATGCTCATCCCGAGAGTTCCCAGGTCGGCATACGGGTCCCTCGTCTGATTGGGATTTATGCGAAATGCCAGGCCCAGACAGAAAACTCAGGATACAGGCGCTCACCCTTCCAGATTGCACGTGCCCCATCACTAGTGACTTCCAAAACTTTAGTGAGATTAAAAACGAGATGCAGAAATAGATCCTTGAGATGTGGATTTCACTCCTAACTCAAAGATGTATTTCAAAATTTGAAAACTATTGCGGAATGAAACCAATCACTAAGTTAAGGATATCACTCCCAGCTTAGCGGTTAAGTTTCTTTTTGAAGGAAAAATATCCTCTGAGGTGTGGATGTCACTCCTATCTCAAAGATATATTCCTAAGATAAATAACATATAGAGGTGTGAAACTAATCACCAAGGTATGGATACCACTCCTAACTTGATGATATCGTTTCGTTTGTGAAATACGAGTGTCTTCTTCTCCAATCCAAAATATCAAAAGAATAACGAGAAAGAATCATAGCGAAAATATCTTGAAAGAAAATATAAGAATAAAGAGAAATATACACGAGAGGACTCGTGAAAGTAAGCTTAGTTATAGACTAGGCTAAAAGGCATTCTAATAACCTAATTCCCTATAACCATGGCTCTGATACCAATCTGTAACACCCCAACCAATGGCGGAAACATCGAGGTGTCACGTAGTGACGATTGCTCAATAGCTCATGGTACTAACGTGTAAATTTGAATACATTGATTAAATAGTTTATTACATTGAAATGAAATACAACGATACAATGATTCTAAAGCATCAAGTCTAACTAAAATACAATGAAATCAAAGCTTAATTATAAATCCAAAAGCTTAAAAGAAGCGTCTCAAAATAACCTGAAACATGTACGAAAATAGTATATGTCAATACAAAAATGTATTGGTGAGCATACCCTGTTTTGAATACATATAGTAGAAAAAAATGTTTCGCAATTCACGTGTTATACTGTCTACAATTTAGTGTTCAAGCTGTGTACAAATGCTACCCAAAATCAAACCTTTGTTTAATGAATCAAGAGTCACACATATATATAGTATTCACTTATAGTAGGCGATGAATAATCGTTCACACATAACAATAATTAAGTACTATTTATTGCTATGCTAGGCTGCAGAACGGTTAATGATTCAGGTCATAAGTACACACTATCAGCGAATCAACAAGTAAAACACATACAAGAATTGCGATTGTGAATATATGATAAACCATGATTAAGTGAGTGAAGTAATAAGCGTACATGAGTCACCCCAAAAGTGTAAAACATGAAAAAGGGGAAAGATATACTCACAGTTTGCGAAAGCGATCAAAATCCAACTTAAGCGGTCGTGAGCTAAGTAATGGGAATTCCGAGGAATTCAACCTATAATGTGTAAGAATACTAATAAGGAAGTGTCTAAAAAGTCTAAGGTAACTAGGGTCTAAGGCATTAGGGTTTGCTAAGTCGATTTAGGGAATTAGAGTTTTATGATAAACTAAAAGAATTCAACCCGCGCGTTGCGCGGGGACGTGGCGGATAGCGTATCAACATTGCTTCAGTTTACGTTGAAATTGATCGATTTTAAACGCGTAAAGTTATGGGTTATACTATGATTCTATTTACCCATCTCTGTTTCGCTCAGTCACTCAGCCTCCTATGAACCAACTTGGCTTATACTCTCTGTTTGCCCAAGAGAAATGAAAGCATCGTGATTTTTCATAGATGAGAAACCTCAACTACTTGTCTACTCCTAACCTATAATTTCACCAATCTGGACAATAGAAAACCTAATGAAGTGCACCAACGTAAGGTAATCAAACAACAAAAATTAAACCCAAATCCAACTATGTATCAACATGTAATAAACTTCCAAATAATTAAAATAGTATGACGCAAATCCATAGCAATCTTCAAGGAGTTAAAGTCAAAAGCAGGATTGAAATCAAATAGGAAATAACAAAATTAGCAAACAGCCTAAATGTTTAGACTTGGTGGATGATACTCACCCTATAATCTCATCTCCAATACAACTGATCTTGTAGGAAGTAGCACATACAAGTTGAACGATGCTTGCAAGAACCTCATCGGACCCACCACTCTAGAGCGTAAACACTTCCACATCGTCAGTACTTAACCGACAACCACAACGTCACAAAGAACCGTATCGGTCCATATTTCCTGACACCGGCTTTCGATATCCGTCGCAAACACCTGCAACCCATTATCATCATCTTCACCATGGTTGGAGACATTGAAAGGCTAGCTGGTATGATCGAAAGACGCCGACTTTATTTGTCATCGGAGCACACCCGTGGCTCCGCCGGGCTTCGTAGGTGGCTCAACCTTTATTTGTCATATAGAAAGGTTTTGATGAAAGCTTTAATGGGAGGTAAAAGAAGGAAGTGGTTGGTAGGCGGTGTACAATCAAAAGATAAATGAAAACGTTGGTGGCACAAATACAAATGAGGGAAGAAGACTATTGCGCCGACCGATGGAAATTAATATATATAGTAATTGCATTAATGTAAAAGTTGTATGTCAAAAATAATATATCAAAGTTTGTAAATGTGGTTTAGGTAATATTATTATTACCATTTGAATATTTAGATGTAAATATATTTGAATAATTAAGGCAAAATCATTTAGTTAATTACTTTAACTAATTATTGTAAATAATTACGATAATCATAAATATTAAAAAATAAAAAATTTATGAGTTACACGATGATCCGAAAAATAATAATTAAGACTTTCCAACATAAGAAATATTTCTATTTTATAAGAAAAGTATTTATAAAATAGATGTTGTAATAGTATAAATAAATAAACGTTTAATTATGTCGTAATTGATAAATAATACTAATAATACAAGACATGATCCAAAAATGCTATTTTTATTGAAAATGAATACTTTCTGATGTATATTAATGAAAATAATTTTCCCATAATTTTTATAAACTTATATATATTTAAAACTGATTAATGAGATTAAATCATGTTTAAATGATTAAAAAATAGGAAAATTAATAAAAAATAAATGTTTTCTGGACCAAATATTTTTATTTCAGTTCATAATAATTAGAAATAAATTCCCAAAAAGTTTGAGATAAAAATCATTAAAAATGAATTTTTAATCAATTAAATACGATTGAAACAATTAAATTCAATAAAAATATAAAAATAAGACATTTTCCAGAAAATAAAAGTATGATAATTTTCTTTAGGGTCTCAAGATGCTACACCTAAATTTTTATAATTTTTGGGCAAAAGATGGATTTATTATGAATATTTTAAGATATCAAGGTATTTATATATAAATATTATATATAAACAAACTAAAAAATAAAATAAAAATAAAAATAAATGATCAAACCCGCCATGGAGGGGGTTCGAACCTGTGTCTGCACAACAGCAACACAATGCTGTGACCACTACTCCACAACCATATTTGTGATTTTATTTGAAAGATTAAACATTTATATAAAATGCTAGTCTCATCTTCTTCCCCAATTCTAACTCAAGAACCCTAACCCTAACCTAGATTCTGTCACACCCTCAAAATCCACTGGCGGAGTTTTACCGCGAGGCGCATGACAAACCAGGATCCAAACCAACGATCACAATAAACAAGTCTAAATGAATATAATGCAATTTCAAAACATAGTTTAAAATTCCCGTTTACAGCGGAAGCTTATTCAAAACAGTATCTCAAAAGTAAACCAATTGTTCAACATATGAAAACCATGCGACTCTAACTAGACGCCGTGCAGACGTGTGCGCCCTAGTTCCATTGTGCTACCTTAGCGACCTGAGAAAACATGTAAAAGTTTACGTCAGCACAAAAATGCTGGTGAGTTTACAGGTTTTGTATCCAAGTACCAAGTCCACCTGTCCATACTATAATAATCGAAAACCAGTATACGCTAGCTAGGCGTACGTTTTGTTACTACCACGATTGGAAAACCATTACTAACGCGAATACCAAAAGTATGCCCGATGTATGTTCCTGTTGTTCCTGTTGTTCCTGTTTGAGACAATATGCACTCGCCCGGCCCTCCAAGCCGACGAGCGGGGTTGGTCACTCCCAATAGCGCTATTCACATTTCCCCGTTGTGCAAACCCGCACATTCATGGTTCCCCCCGGGACTTCCAAAGATCGTGTAGTACACAATAGAAACCCATAGTATGACAGTAGTTACCAAATAATCGTTTTAACACATGTTTTCTCCCCCGAAAATATGAAACCAGTTTAAAAGAGGGGCCGTAAACTCACCTTAACGTGCAAGCAAAGAATCCGAACAGCAAGCAATATATGCTACCGACACCCTAATAACAGTGTCGCTTAGTGAGTATAGGCGTAATATCATTACCCATATAACTCGTTTGTCCAAGGCGTTTTAAATGTTCAAAAGTGTGTATGCGACGCCTAGTGATTCTACATGCAATAGTAAACCCTACGGACCCGTTGGTGAATACGTTGGTTACAATTAGTTTCTACATTCCGTATGTGTCTCAGACAAGTGTACTTCAGTTTCATGTCAATTCCATACCACCTAAGACCTCAATTAATCACAGAAGCACATAATACACAATCTGTGTTTTCAGGACAGATTGTGCGCCATCAAAACTAATTTATTTAAAATAGCAAACCAGTGAGTTAACCTCCCAAATTTTTACTGAATTTACTTTGGGATTCACTCGACAATACCTATTTTTGTTTTGTCTCAATTCCAAACACAAAAATTATGAAAATTCGTACAACACAGCTATGTCCAGAAAATCTCCTCAACAGGTCAGTTTAGTAGGAAAATTCTTAAAAATTGTGTATTCATCCAAACGAGATGAATCCACTTGGAAAAGCTCTATTTTTCCAGTATTGACCTACTGTAAAAATTTCATAATCTAATTCCTTGTAAATCTCAAGTTATGACCATTTAAAGTTAACCCAATTTACAAATCCGAAAATCTGATATGACCCCTAATCAATTAAAATTCCAAAAACGACTCAAACGACGTCCAAATTCGATGTTTTTGCCCATTATGAAAAGCTAAGACCTTGTACGTTACAATCATGCAAAGAATCGATCAAATCAATTGTTTTCAAGCCACGAAACAGACCCTACAAGTCGACTTTCAGAATCTGTCCAGATTCTGATCGTACAATATCATCAATTATATCAAACCCTAGTTGCATATTATCAATCAATAATACCTAATAATCATCATACAACTTTCCTAATACCTATTCCCATCAGATCCTATTATCAAACATGTCAAGATCAAAGCTTTTAAGATCAAAACACCAATAACTTGCGCAACAAGCATCCTATGATGTTACTACGCGTTTATTAATAGGTTTAATCCGTTTAATCTTCAAAAAGACTCATGTTTTAATGTTTATTAAATCCAATCAGACCTGGACAAACTTGTTATAGGATTTTTACAATAAAACATAAAGTAAAAAGCGTAAGAAATCATGAGTTATACCCTTAGCTCTTCAAATCAATCAATCGCGCGCCTTGGAGCCTCCCAATTGATGATCTTAAGCCTTAGCAGGTGTTTTTGGAGTGAAATATTCGTGTGGGGCAGTAAGGGGGCGATTAGGGTTGAGTATGAGGGCTGCATGGGAGTTAAGGATGTTTAAATACGAGTTTGAGGCGGTTTAAACCCGTCAGTGCCCTTCGAGCGGCCGCTCGGAGCCTGTGAGCGGCCGCTCACAGGTCCGGGTGGCGCGCTTTTGCCTCGTTTCGCCTCCCGACGCGTTATCCTTCGACGTTTTCGTTATTACGGACCGTAACAAGTGTAACCCCATGCGTTAAGACCCTAATCCACCTCACGCTCCACTTTTAATAATTTTTATTAACGTGTTCGGTCTAGGTTCACATAATCACGTATGGTTTTCACATAAGTTTGTCAGATATCACCGAGACACATAAGTTTGTTATTCACCAACGTCCGAGGTTCACTAATCATGAAATCACATGTTAACTCACACAAGGAGTCAGAACCCGACCCACACAAGGAGTCAAAGCATCTCATAACCCGAGATAATGCTCGTATGTCCTATCTAGCTATCTAGATAACCCTCGTTAAGTATAATATACGCGTGACTCGCTAAGGTAGACTTTAATCTAGACCATGTTGTTAACCAGAATTTGCCGGGTGTCACATCATCCCCACGTTAAAAGAATTTTCGTCCCGAAAATTGCACAAGTACCAAAAGGAATAACGAAGGAAACAACAAAAGATAGAAACCAAAAATAGAAACCAAAAAGAGAGATTTACCCGAGTTGTCACATCATCCCCACGTTAAAAGGAATCTCGCCCCGAGATTCATTCAGCTGCAGAAGAGACATATCTCGACTCGAACGCTTCCTTAGGAAAGAGATGAGGATATTTAGACTTCATCTGATCCTCCCGTTCCCAAGTATACTCTGGTCCCCGGTCCGAGTTCCACCGAACCTTAACGATACGAATCTTGCTGTGACGTAGGCTACGAATCTTGTAATCCAGAATCTCCACAGGTTCTTCCACAATCCGAAGACGATCATCAACCTTGATCTCTTCCAGTGGAACGATGAGAGACTCGTCAGCCAGACACTTCTTCAAGTTTGACACGTGGAAGACGTTATGTACGTTACCGAGCTCCGTCGGTAAATCAAGACGATATGCCACCGGTCCAATCCGTTCCAGGATCGTAAATGGTCCGACATACCGTGGATTGAGTTTGCCACGCTTCCCAAAGCGTATGACGCCCTTCCACGGTGAGACTTTTAGAAGTACCTTGTCATTGACTTGGAATTCCAGTGGTTTGCGACGCTGATCAGCATAACTCTTTTGCCGGTCCCGTGCCGCCGCCAACCGATTTCGAATCTGTACGATCTTTTCCGAAGTTTCGTACACTAGTTCAGGCCCAGTGAGTTGACTCTCACCCACTTCAGCCCAGCAAAGAGGAGAACGGCATTTCCGTCCGTACAGTGCCTCGAACGGAGCCGCCTTGATGCTCGTGTGATAACTGTTATTGTACGAGAATTCTACCAACGGTAGATGAGCTTCCCAACCCTTGCCAAAATCGATCACACATGCCCGCAGCATGTCTTCTAAAGTTTGAATCGTACGCTCACTCTGACCGTCAGTCTGTGGGTGATAAGCCGTGCTCATGTCTAGTTGGGTACCCAAAGCCTTGTGCAAAGACTTCCAGAAGTGAGAAGTGAAATGGGAGTCACGATCCGAGATAATAGAAACTGGTACCCCCGTGCTTAGAAACAACTTCCTTCAAGTAAAGACGAGCCAAACGATCCATAGTGTCGGTCTCCTTAATGGCAAGAAAATGAGCTGATTTCGTCAACCGATCGACAATCACCCATATCTTGTCGTTCCCGCTTGGTGACTTAGGAAGTTGTGTGACAAAATCCATAGTAATCCGTTCCCATTTCCATTCCGGAATTTCAGGTTGTTGCAAGAGACCCGACGGTTTCTGGTATTCTACCTTGACCTTAGCACAGGTCAAGCATTTGCTCACATATGAGGCTATGTCCGACCTCATGTTTGGCCACCAGTAGAGCACCTTCAGATCTTGGTACATCTTATCCGAACCAGGATGAATAGAATACCGGGACTTATGAGCCTCATCAAGGACAAGCTCCCGTAGTCCCCCGAACAAAGGAACCCATATACGTTCTGCGAAATAGTGCAGGCCATCAGGCCTTCGCTCTAGGTGCTTGTCGGCACCGTGCATAGTTTCAGCTTTAAGGTTTTCCTCCTTCAAAGCTTCTAGCTGGGCAGAACGGAGTTGATCAGGTAACGATGAATGGATAGTGAGTTGCAATGCCCGAACGCGACGAGGTTTAGTAGATTCCTTCCTGCTCAAGGCGTCTGCTACAACATTTGCCTTGCCAGGATAGTATTTAATAGCACAATCATAGTCGTTCAAAAGTTCGATCCAACGACGCTGCCGTATGTTCAAATGTTGTTGGTCGAAAATGTGTTGGAGACTCTTGTGATCGGTGTAGATGGTGCATTTGGTACCGTACAAGTAATGTCTCCAAATTTTCAACGCGAATACCACGGCACCCAACTCCAAGTCATGAGTTGTGTAGTTCTTCTCGTGCACTTTGAGTTGACGAGAAGCATACGCAATCACTTTCTCGCGTTGCATCAACACGCAACCGAGTCCATGAATGGAAGCATCACAGTAGACAACGAAATCATCAGGACCCTCAGGTAAAGACAAAATAGGAGCAGAACACAGTTTAGACTTCAGTTCTTCAAACGCTGACTCTTGTGGTTCACCCCAGTCGAATTTCCTATCCTTCTGAGTGAGAGTGGTGAGGGGTTGAGCAATCTTCGAGAACCCCTGAATGAAACGACGATAATAGCCCGCAAGGCCTAGGAATTGCCGCACCTCAGTTGGCGTCTTTGGTGCTCCCCAGTCCTTGATCGCTTCGATTTTTGCTGGATCGACATGAATTCCTAGTTCATTAACCACATGTCCTAGGAATTGAACTTCGCGTAACCAAAAGTCACACTTTGAGAACTTGGCGTAAAGTTGTTCCCGTCGCAAGAGTTCCAAAACTAACCGCAGATGTTCCCCGTGTTCGGTCTCGTTCTTGGAGTAGATCAGAATGTCATCAATAAACACAATGACGAACTTGTCCAGATATGGTTTACAGACGCGGTTCATCAAGTCCATGAAAACCGCCGGTGCGTTCGTGAGACCGAAAGGCATGACCAAGAATTCGAAATGGCCATAACGTGTTCGAAAAGCAGTCTTCGCAACGTCAGCCTCCCTGACGCGCAGCTGGTGATAACCGGACCTCAAATCGATCTTGGAATAATAACTAGAACCCTGAAGCTGGTCGAATAGATCATCAATACGTGGAAGAGGATAACGGTTCTTGATGGTCAATTTGTTCAGTTCTCTGTAGTCTACGCATAATCGGAAACTCCCATCCTTCTTCTTAACAAATAGAATTGGGGCTCCCCAAGGGGAAGAACTTGGCCGAATGAAACCCTTGTCCAAGAGTTCCTGTAACTGACTGGACAATTCCTGCATCTCGGGAGGTGCAAGACGATAGGGGGCCCGAGCAATAGGAGCAGCCCCTGGTACAAGATCAATACCGAACTCGACTTGACGATGAGGAGGAAGACCAGATAAATCATCGGAAAAACATCAGGAAACTCGCGTACCACCGGAATGTCGTCGATCTTCTTTTCATCACCAGAGGAAACAGATAAAAGCGCCAATACGGCTGGATAACCCTTTCGAAGACACTTAAGGGCTTTCATGCTAGAGATGATGTTTAGCGAGACACCACCCTTGATACCGTACACAGAAAGAAATTCTCCATCAGGGAGAGGAATCCGAATAACCTTATCGTAACAGACAATCTCCGCGCGATACAAAGATAACCAATCCATTCCTACCACAACGTCAAAACTACCCAAAGGTACCGGCATAAGGTCGATGGGGAACGATAAACCCGACAACTCTAATTGACACTCCCGAAGAACACTAGTAGCTTCAATCGTCTTACCGTCAGCTAACTCAATAATATACTTGGCCTCTAATGGTACGGGTGCTACATTTAGCAGTCGACTAACATCCATGGATACAAAACTCTTGTCGGCACCAGAATCAAACAACACGCTAACAGAACGATTATTGAGAAGAAACGTACCGGTGACTGTGTCAGGGTCCTGCCTAGCCTCAGCAGCTCCAATGACGAAGGCACGTGCATTTCTGCCGCCGCCCCCGTTGTTCCCATTCCCGTTGTTCCCACCCTGCTTCAGTTTTGGGCAATCCTTCTTGTAATGCCCAGTGTCACCACAGTTGTAGCATCCTTGTTTCCCTGTAGTCCCCTGAGTAGTCGGAGCTGAACTGTTAGTCGGAGCCTGAGTCGATGGAAGTGTAGCCCGACAATCCTTAGCATAATGCCCTGTTCGCTGGCAGCGGTGACAACGGTTACTATCGCAGTTCCCTTGATGATGCCGTCCACACTTGTTACATTTAGGCAGTTTCCCCGCATAACCACCCTGTTTTTTACCCGAAGAAGAAGAAGAACCCCCATTATCAAACCTCTTACCCTGCTGTGTTGGCCCAGATCCTTTCCCGTCATTTTCCCACTTGCGCTTGTTGTTCTTTGGGGCCTTAACAGTCGAACCCTTCGCAGGCAAAATCCCCTCATTCACCTTTAAGTTAGTCATTCTATGGGCCGATCGAACTACCTCCGCATAAGTAGGATGATTTCCAGCAGCCACTAACCCTGCAATTTCCGGTACTAACCCTGATACATAGTGTTCAATCTTACGATACTCTGGCACGTGCAGATCGGGACACAGCACTGCCAACTCATTCCTCCTCACAGTATACTTCTCGATTTCCGATCCAGTCATCTTGAGGTTCCACACCTCATGCTCCAGCTTCTGTACTTCTTCCCTCGGGCAATACTCCCGCTTCAGCAACTGCACAAAGTTCTCCCATGGCATAGCATATGCCTCCCCAATACCCATGTTCTGGGTGATACCATTCCACCAAGTCAATGCCACGTCCTGAAATAACGCAGCCGAATACTTCACCCGATCTTCTGGGAGACAGTTACACATCAGAAATACCGACTCCACTTTCTCCAACCACCTAAGCAAGCTAACCGCACCCTCAGTGCCAGAGAATTCCTGGGGCTTGCAGTCCCGGAACATCTTGTAGGTGCACATGGGTGGGGGTGGGTCAACAGGACCACCTGAAACGAAACGCATGAGAAACCACGAAGAATGTAAACAAGGTTCACCAATGAGGCAAGGAAAATGGATGAATCAACTTACCACCACCGTTGTGCCCTAACTGAAAGGCAGCTTGGAGCAAGTTGTTCAGATCATCCTGCGATAGGTTAACACCTCCACGACCACCAGCACCACCGCGACCACCACCACGTCCACCATTGCGACCACCTCCACGTCCTCCTCGTACTCCATACATGATTCTGGCAGAAAGAGCGAGAAAATTTAGTTTCGCAGATAAGGATATCCACTAATGTTCACAAGATCAACGCTAGATCCAATCCAGGACTATCCCTTCAAACCCAGAGCTCACCAGGGCTTCCATGCATTTCGGTTTATGATTTTGTGTGCACCCAAAATGATAAACCGCTCTACATGGTCCTCCAAGTGTTCTCCTAGTCCAAAGTTCAAATCACCGAACATAGACTCTCAGCTACACACCGAAATGCTACGGTAGTTTATGGCAAGTGTTTCTATTGGAGTGCGAAAGGGAGATGTCCGAGCCTTGGACAAATCTCAAGAGCACACGAGTTACTCCAATAGACTACACTGCCTAGAAAACAAGTAACCCAACCTAAGATAGAACGGATGATGTAACATAGAAAGACCAACGATTTAGATACACCCCGACAAGACCATACGTAAACCACTATAACGTTTAGTACCATGTGATCGTCTAGTGTGTGCGACTCGGCTATAGACTAGACCCTACATGCAGTCCTAGTTCACTATAACCATTGGCTCTGATACCAATCTGTCACACCCTCAAAATCCACTGGCGGAGTTTTACCGCGAGGCGCATGACAAACCAGGATCCAAACCAACGATCACAATAAACAAGTCTAAATGAATATAATGCAATTTCAAAACATAGTTTAAAATTCCCGTTTACAGCGGAAGCTTATTCAAAACAGTATCTCAAAAGTAAACCAATTGTTCAACATATGAAAACCATGCGACTCTAACTAGACGCCGTGCAGACGTGTGCGCCCTAGTTCCATTGTGCTACCTTAGCGACCTGAGAAAACATGTAAAAGTTTACGTCAGCACAAAAATGCTGGTGAGTTTACAGGTTTTGTATCCAAGTACCAAGTCCACCTGTCCATACTATAATAATCGAAAACCAGTATACGCTAGCTAGGCGTACGTTTTGTTACTACCACGATTGGAAAACCATTACTAACGCGAATACCAAAAGTATGCCCGATGTATGTTCCTGTTGTTCCTGTTGTTCCTGTTTGAGACAATATGCACTCGCCCGGCCCTCCAAGCCGACGAGCGGGGTTGGTCACTCCCAATAGCGCTATTCACATTTCCCCGTTGTGCAAACCCGCACATTCATGGTTCCCCCCGGGACTTCCAAAGATCGTGTAGTACACAATAGAAACCCATAGTATGACAGTAGTTACCAAATAATCGTTTTAACACATGTTTTCTCCCCCGAAAATATGAAACCAGTTTAAAAGAGGGGCCGTAAACTCACCTTAACGTGCAAGCAAAGAATCCGAACAGCAAGCAATATATGCTACCGACACCCTAATAACAGTGTCGCTTAGTGAGTATAGGCGTAATATCATTACCCATATAACTCGTTTGTCCAAGGCGTTTTAAATGTTCAAAAGTGTGTATGCGACGCCTAGTGATTCTACATGCAATAGTAAACCCTACGGACCCGTTGGTGAATACGTTGGTTACAATTAGTTTCTACATTCCGTATGTGTCTCAGACAAGTGTACTTCAGTTTCATGTCAATTCCATACCACCTAAGACCTCAATTAATCACAGAAGCACATAATACACAATCTGTGTTTTCAGGACAGATTGTGCGCCATCAAAACTAATTTATTTAAAATAGCAAACCAGTGAGTTAACCTCCCAAATTTTTACTGAATTTACTTTGGGATTCACTCGACAATACCTATTTTTGTTTTGTCTCAATTCCAAACACAAAAATTATGAAAATTCGTACAACACAGCTATGTCCAGAAAATCTCCTCAACAGGTCAGTTTAGTAGGAAAATTCTTAAAAATTGTGTATTCATCCAAACGAGATGAATCCACTTGGAAAAGCTCTATTTTCCAGTATTGACCTACTGTAAAAATTTCATAATCTAATTCCTTGTAAATCTCAAGTTATGACCATTTAAAGTTAACCCAATTTACAAATCCGAAAATCTGATATGACCCCTAATCAATTAAAATTCCAAAAACGACTCAAACGACGTCCAAATTCGATGTTTTTGCCCATTATGAAAAGCTAAGACCTTGTACGTTACAATCATGCAAAGAATCGATCAAATCAATTGTTTTCAAGCCACGAAACAGACCCTACAAGTCGACTTTCAGAATCTGTCCAGATTCTGATCGTACAATATCATCAATTATATCAAACCCTAGTTGCATATTATCAATCAATAATACCTAATAATCATCATACAACTTTCCTAATACCTATTCCCATCAGATCCTATTATCAAACATGTCAAGATCAAAGCTTTTAAGATCAAAACACCAATAACTTGCGCAACAAGCATCCTATGATGTTACTACGCGTTTATTAATAGGTTTAATCCGTTTAATCTTCAAAAAGACTCATGTTTTAATGTTTATTAAATCCAATCAGACCTGGACAAACTTGTTATAGGATTTTTACAATAAAACATAAAGTAAAAAGCGTAAGAAATCATGAGTTATACCCTTAGCTCTTCAAATCAATCAATCGCGCGCCTTGGAGCCTCCCAATTGATGATCTTAAGCCTTAGCAGGTGTTTTTGGAGTGAAATATTCGTGTGGGGCAGTAAGGGGGCGATTAGGGTTGAGTATGAGGGCTGCATGGGAGTTAAGGATGTTTAAATACGAGTTTGAGGCGGTTTAAACCCGTCAGTGCCCTTCGAGCGGCCGCTCGGAGCCTGTGAGCGGCCGCTCACAGGTCCGGGTGGCGCGCTTTTGCCTCGTTTCGCCTCCCGACGCGTTATCCTTCGACGTTTTCGTTATTACGGACCGTAACAAGTGTAACCCCATGCGTTAAGACCCTAATCCACCTCACGCTCCACTTTTAATAATTTTTATTAACGTGTTCGGTCTAGGTTCACATAATCACGTATGGTTTTCACATAAGTTTGTCAGATATCACCGAGACACATAAGTTTGTTATTCACCAACGTCCGAGGTTCACTAATCATGAAATCACATGTTAACTCACACAAGGAGTCAGAACCCGACCCACACAAGGAGTCAAAGCATCTCATAACCCGAGATAATGCTCGTATGTCCTATCTAGCTATCTAGATAACCCTCGTTAAGTATAATATACGCGTGACTCGCTAAGGTAGACTTTAATCTAGACCATGTTGTTAACCAGAATTTGCCGGGTGTCACAGATTCAATAAACCCAATACAAGCATGATAACAAATCTGTAATAAGGGGGTTTTGTAAAGGATGATCTAACTAACAAAGTGGCACAAACGACTACTGTTCCGGTTGTTGTACCCTGGGAAACAGCCCGTCTGAGAGGAGGCGCGGAATCTGTTTTAAGGGCCCCGTGTCAAACACGATCCTCAACCAAAAACCGTCTACAACAAGTTTGTTATTCTTGCAGCGGAGTGCTACACAAGATGGTTCGGTTGAAGTTTACTAAAGTATTCGACTTGAATCAAGATTCGGTATATGTATTTGTTTTTTATTTTCATTTACATTTATTATTGTAATCGGTATTGTACTATGTTATTTCTACGAATAACGAGAGTATCGTTATTATTTCTTTTTATTATTAATTTAATAAAATTGTGAACCCTATTTCCTACAATTGTTTCCGAGAAGGCTTGGTTGCAGGATTGAGCTATTTGACATCGTTAGAGCATTCACAATAGTTTCTCCATCCACCATCCACTCACAACCAATCACAACCACATATTACACTAAGGGGTTGTTTGGTTGATTAAGTGCTGAATTATTAAGAGGTCTGAATGGTTAAGCGCTGAATCATTAAGTTGGACCTCTTAATGGTTAGTTTTCTTGTCCCACGTTGGTAGGGGAGCCTCATTAAGGTTCGGCCTAGTTCAGTGCTTAATAGTTCAGTGCTTAATGGTTCAGCAACATCCCAAATCTTAATGATTTAGACTTAACCATTCAATTCAGAAGCTAAAACAAACACACTGAATGCTGAATCATTCAGCGCTGAATGGTTAAGAGCCTCATTAAGAGGCTACCAAACAGCCCCTAAACCTCATTACAGTTTCCCCCTTCTCCACTCACAACCACTTTCAACAAATATTAAAAAATAAATACAGTTTTCCCGTTTTCCCCAAAAAATTCCCAAAGAACCCAAAATTTAACGATAAACAGTAGATTCCCCCATTTTCTTCACTTACAACCATTTCTAACCCGATAAAAATTTTTAAGGTTTTGTCTCACACAAATATAAGGGCTCTATTGTGAATACTCTTAGTGAATGTACTACCCTAAGAAAAAAATCATCTAATCCTTCCCTAACTTGCCATTGAGGGCGCTCTTACACTGTGATGGTTCTTACATGTTGGCAATGTCATTGTGCAAGTGTTTGTATTCATCCATTGGTGTAAAAGATCGTGGCTGGATTAATGTGTAAGTGAAACAGAGTAGTTATTTTAAAATTCCGTATGCTTTTGTGTTATTCTTTGTACAATAATGATATGTTCTTATGTGACGCATATAACAAAGTCTTGCAAACACCACGTTGTTGCCGATACACGCGCGACGGGGGAAAATACTGGTTAGCTATCAAATAATAAACCCTTTAGTCAACTCGTTTGCACATGTAGCACGAACACGCGTACTTAACCCTGACACCACGCCACACATAAAATCCTACGTTGTCGGTGAAAACCCCAAACCCAAACCCAAACCCAAACTCAAATATCGACTCCATAGCTGCTGTTCTTCATCATCATCATTATCGGATTAAACTAAACACGTCACACCCATCACCACCTGTAATCTAACATCTGCTTTCGTCACCAATTTCTCTCTCCCAGTACATATTATATTTTCTTCAAATTTGTGTACTTTATACATCACGATTTTAGGTAAAGATCTTTAACGAATCATCTTGAATTTGAGTATGATGTGTTTATGATCCTATTTTTTTTATTTATTTTATTAGTATTTGGTATTTGCTCACTTTTGTAGTTTGAAGAAATTGGAAACATGTTATTGCATATGTAAAAGGTTTTTTTGATGATTTAAGGTTTAATTACTTGATTATTATTACAAATATGTTTGCTAGAATATTGTGATTTAGATTTAGTTAAATCATTGGCTCCATCATTTTTGTTAGGTTTAGAAATAGGGATGGATCTGAAACATTTGGGATGAGTAAATTATTTGGGTATGAGATTGATTAAAAGAATTCAAAGATTCAGGTATGGGTATGGCATTAGGTGATACCCGGCCAGATTACCCCAACCATATACATGTTTAGCCGGACGGTATACCCCTTTACCCGAATGATATGCAAGAAAAACAAATGATTGCTCACTTACGCTTGTTTAAGAATGCTTGTGTCGCTCCTGAGGCTATCAGGTTCTTGGTCACGGTGCAGAAGAAAGTCGTTAACAGCAATTCCTCCATCCCGATGAACTAAGGGTTCGCGTTTAGCAGGATAGGCTTTGCGATTCAAATGGCGGTAGCGGTGCAGCTGGTTGCCCGTTTGCCTGCCATCCATCCTCCTGTAATTGTTTTTTTTTTTTTTGAATGCTATGAAGTCTGAAGTTCATACTGAAGTTTGTATAGTTTAGATATTTCATACATTTTATGGTGAAGAAAGTATTTATGTAATTTGTTGTAGTTGTTAAAAACGGAAAATTAGATCATACTTTGAATGGTAAGAAAAAGAATTGTACTTGGAAATCACAACCTGTATTTTTAACAAACTAACAGGTATACCTGATGTCCTGATACTAGACGGCTAATTACCCAACGGGCATTGGGCCGGAGATTGGACATGGTTTGACAATAGGGATTGCGGTTAACAATACCTGTCCCATTTCCATCCCGAATTAGATATCCATGCCCACTCCCATTCCAATTCTTGACTGCAATGGATCATGATTGTAACCCTGTGTATGATTTATTGCAGGAATATTGAAGCTTTTTTGAGCTGCTAATGGCTAATGGAATGGCACCGGGATTAATGTTACCTTCAGGATCAATGGAACAACCATGTATGTCGATGAAAAACACAAAGTCACCTCAAGAAACTCATAACACATCAGACGGTCCAATTGCTATACTTTGGGATATGGAGAACTGTCCTGTTCCCAATGACGTGCGCCCAGAAGATGTGGCTGGTAATGTCAGAATGGCCTTACGGGTTCACCCTGTGATCAACGGAGTCGTTAATATGTTCTCTGCGTATGGAGATTTTAACGGCTTTCCCAGGCGTTTAAGAGAAGGTTGTCAAAGGACAGGTGTCAGGCTCATAGATGTACCGAATGGAAGAAAAGATGCTGCTGATAAAGCGATATTAGTCGATATGTTCCTCTTTGCTCTTGATAATCCTCCACCGTCTTCCATTATGTTGATTTCGGGTGACGTTGACTTTTCTCACGCTCTTCATGTGCTTGGTCAACGTGGGTACACCGTCATTCTCGTGGTTCCATCCGGGGTCGGTGTTTCATCTGCTTTGAGTAATGCTGGTAGTTACGTATGGGATTGGTCTACCGTGGTTCGTGGAGAAGGGTTTGTGCCACTGCCACCATTGCGGTCTCATATCAGTGAAAACTTAGATGCTAAAAACGAAGAAGAATCGATTGTATATAGAGGGATCTCGATGACGTCTCAGTCGTCATCTGAAAATGATATGATGTGGGTGCAGCCAGGAGATTTGACTGGTTTAAAGGGCCAATTAGTGAAGCTTCTAGAAACTTCTGGAGGGCGTTTACCAATGGGGCGTCTTCCTTCGGAATACCAAAAAAACTTTGGGAGACCCCTTTGTGCTTCAGAGTATGGAACTTCAAAACTAGCCAATCTTTTAAAAAAATTTAGTGACGTGATCTCCGTTGAGGGTCAAGGCCAGACGAAATCTGTATTACTCAAGAAATGCTCGACGGGTGCAACAGTTAAGCACGATAGAAAAGGAAAGGGTGTCCGCGAAGTATCTTCGGATGAATTCTCTGAAGACGAACGAGTAGTTCTCGAAGAACAGAATGAAATGCTTAACCAGTTTAGGTATGAATTGCAAGAGATACTAGTGAGTTATTCATGTCGAATTTTCTTGAATTCTTTCGAGACGATATATCAGCAACGATACAAACGGCCACTCGAGTATCAAAAATTTGGGGTGAACAAGCTTGAGGAGCTGTTTGAAAAGATGAATGAAGTTGTTGCGTTGCATGAGGAACCAGTGACCAAGAAGAAGTTCCTGATGGCTGCTGGTCTGTAGGGTTCTAGGGTTCTATGTGCTTTGATATGTGTTCGGTTTAGGCGGTTGATGCGGTTCATGGACCACATTACGAATCCACTAGGATGGGCTTCAACTGGTTATTGTTATGAGGAAGAATGGCTGCATGGTTTGTTTTAATATGCCTTGTGGTCATTGGAATCAAAGCAATGGCTCTGTAGGCCGAAGCAGCAGCGATGCTGTTAAAGAGCTGGAGCCCGAGGTCGTGTTTTGTGTAAAAGGTTAGTGTTTCTTGCTCCCACATGTTCTTTTAGCTAATGTGGTTGTGTATCTTAACTCTTTATTGCATCATAAGTTAAAAAGGAAAATCCAGATTTGTTTCGTTTCAGTCAGCTGCCTGCATATAACGATTGTAATTATCATGCACTACGAGTAACCTTGGACATGAACTATGTTATTGATTTCTGTCTTTTAAGTTACTTTGTTTGAGCTTTTTGGTCTTTAGTTTCACATTTAACTCTGTATCAGTAGTTGGCTCAATATCAAACTCTATTCTGATGTACTTTATTTAGTGAAATTCAGGCACCTTGCTTTTTGATCTGAAGGGCATTGTGACCCATCTGTTGGTTTTAGCCCCAAAATTAACACTCACAAAGTCGCACAAAACTCACGTATGAAAAGTAGGCTGTGCAAAGGGTCGGAACCGACGTGACCTGACCCGGACCCACCAGAATCGTACCCTTTTATTGTTGAAATTCGGAACCACGAACCGAACCTTAAAAGGCTATGTGGTTTCGGGTCCTAAAGGTTCTGATGGGTCGGGTAAAGGGTTTGGCCCTCCATAACCTTTTAATGTAATAGGCCTTTTGAGGGTTATATATTCGTAATTCTTTTACCATGCTTGTAAAAGAATTACTCACGCACACGCAACTTTAATTCAAATTTGGATATAATAAATACTAGATTATATCCCGGGAGCGTCTCGGTGTTGAAAAATCTAATATTAGTAACCAAACGGAAAAAGTAAATAACTTAAACATACCACTGAGTAAATAACTATGTAGGCATCGAATTAAGTAATATATAACCATTTGACCTTATGACTTTCAGATAATAGATTGTATGAACATTCAGCTGCCTCAACTTCTACGACAGGAATAACAATAGTCTTATTAGAAACCTATCAAAACCATTCACAACATATGTAATAAGATAACTAAAAACTAACAAATTGTCTATATTTTCATCTACAACGTTGTCTTTTATATAAGTTTTTGGGTTAGTTCTCTTAGTTTCTCTCATAGTAGCAGAAAACAGACACTAAAGCTGGCGTTTTCATGATAGCAAGGTGCTCCCCTTTATTTGAATAACCACCTACAGCTTTGATTGTTATTACTTTTGCAGGAGCTATGACGTCGTTCCTTGCGGCAACCACTGGAATATTACAGAACGGTATAAAGAACTCAGCAAAAAAAGGCATAAAGAAGCAAAACATATAATAAAACATCAATAAACTTTAATAAGTGCTTAAAATCTAACCACCTATATAAACTTTCTTTTCCTCTCCCAAATCCTAAAACCCCTCCATTCCCATATCCTTTCCTCCCTCTCCTCCTGCCACCACCGTCGTTGTTGCCTCTGCCTCCTCTTCTCCCTCTCCTCAACCAGCCTTACATCTCCCTCTTCTTCTCCCTCTCTAATTTCGAACCACCGGGACCGCTGTATCGCAGCCTTGGGCAGTGATATCACCACCTTCGACGTCACCGGGGATGATTCATGTATATCCCTCACCTAATTCTCCATTTCATGCTCCGATCCCGACACATGTTCGAGTTACTGTACCCGTACAGGATCCACAAATCAATAAACATAATCATCAACCATATAAGTTTAAAAAAACATAGACTAAAACTTTAAAAACATAAGAACTTAAACTAAAAGACACAACATTGAATTGATTTTAAGCATAAAACAAACAACAAAACTGTTTCTAAATCACTAGTAAACCTAACTCTAAATCCATAGCAAAGCGTCTAGAACATTAGAAAACTCATACTATTAACCTCATCCAAACACACTAATACAACATATATACAAACAAAACTCAGTAAACAATAACAAACACAATCAAAAACCATAAACATCTAAAAAACATAAATTAAAAGTTTAAATTTCAGATTCGAACCAGTAGGACCAGAACTGAAGTCTCTAGCATCACTCCCATCCCAACCACCAACGCCTTCGTTATCAAACTTAGATCTTTTAGCTTCCGCGTTATTAAATAACCTAGCAGCGATTTCCTGAGCCTTCAGTTTAGCTAGCTGGATCTCATCCACAGGAGGAGGCACGTTGTTGTACAACGGAGCTGAGTTATTTTTGCGTTAACAATACATATCTATTTGATCATTTTTATAAACTGCAGTTTTTTATTATACGTTATCAATTTATTAATAAGTCATGTTTTAATTAAAATACAAACGGTTCTTGTAATTCTTATATTAGAACCGTGGGTTTGGAACCGACCTGACCCTACCCGGAACCGATAATTCATATAAATCCAGAACCGAAAATCGACTCATATATTTAAAAAGGTTCTAATCCAAAATTGTCATGGGTCCGAACAACGAATTACTCAACCTTATCGATGAAAATGGTGAATTTGCATAAAAGAATAGTTTGGAACTATTACTTCAATTATTGAAACACTATGTGGTACTTGCCTTTAAATAATAAACAAATAAACTTGTCCTACAATATGGTCCACATGCATATAAACAAAGTAACAAACCCACTACTCCTTCGTTGCAGCCACACTCCAACGTTCACAACCCATTTAATCAGTCAACTTAGACTAATTTGATAACCCATTTTCTCACTGCTGACCCGGGTCGACATGACCCTAAATTTGGTTGACCACCGATAAGGTCGGTCGTCCCTAAATTTGGTTGTTTCCGTCCTTCAGCCCCCACGCGTGGTTTTCATTCATGAATATTAAACGACACCGTCTCCAATGATGGTGGAAATGAGATTCTTGAATGACACGTCTTGCTTAAGATCTTGAGGCTTATTACTCTACTTTAGGATAAACATTTCGGTATAAAATACCGAAAAACCCAATACCAAATCGGTATCGATACGAAAAATATCGATACCGGTTTATTTTCGGTACCAATTCGCATTGGCGGCCCATGGGGTGGCCGGGGAGGCCACCAGGCTAGGGGTCTGTATATCTTGATGGCACTTTTAAAAATAAATAAATTCTATATTGGAATTTTTTTGGCCCAGTTAAACTCAAACTTTCTAAAGCTCTTAAATAACCTAATAACCCATAACAAATTTATAAGCTGAATACCCAACACAATTTAAGTTACTAAGGGCCTGTTTGGTAGCCTCTTAATGAAGCTCTGAATCATTCAGCTCTGAATGGTTCAACATTTAGACTTTTTGTTTCAACCTAAAAACGCCCTAAATGGAATGATTAAGAGCTGAATCATTAAGACTTGATGCATAGTTGAACCATTCAGCACTTAATCATTCAGAGCCTCTTAACCATTCAGACCTCCTAATGATTCAGTACTTAATCAACCAAACAGCCCTTAAATATAAAAAAAAAAAAAGAAAAGAAATATCACAATGATCTGTAATTATGTCGACCAAACCACAGAAAACCAAAAACAATTTGCCACTATCTGTCCCCCCACCACCACCTACACGTCTCACTACCACACCACCGATCACCCCTAAGTGCCCGACAACCATAGGACCGACCACCATTGTTTACCCCGTCACACTCCAACCTTGATACATGTTTTTATTTATTTAACTTTCTACAATTTAGCCGTAATTATATAGAATTAGATGTTTTGTTAGGCCCTAAAATTGGGTGTATGTTTAATGTTAAGCCCTAAATCTATTCTATCTATATAATAAAAGAGTAACTAGGGGGTGAGGTGTCCCTTTCTTAGAGTGTCACATCATGCTCCAACACTATACCCATACCCATGGAGCTCCAACTTTACTCATGTTTGAATTTTCAAATTTCAAAATAAATTTTGAATTTCGATTAAATTTAAATGCGGTAAATTATTTCCTAAAATATATACATTTAGTTGCAATAACTAAGTTTCCATTTTCAATATTTTAAAATATTTCTTTTAGTCTTTATATTTAACTATATACAGATATCTTATTCAGTTTACATCTTGATTTATGCTATTCTTCTACCACCTTTACTTCATAAATAGAAGATGCACACACTGTTTGGATATAATTATTTGATTGTATCATGTGTCGGGTTGTGGAGTTTTGATTGTTAAGGTCATATTTTAAGCATGTTCGAATACTATATTTTATTGGTTTAAAGATCCGTAGCCCTAAGACATTAGATCAAACTTCATGGTTTTCATGTTTTAGACTAAGTTATGGTTAACCAATACAATATTTTTTTCATGTTTGATAATCAGATTCTATATTGTTTTATGGAGTGGATGTGATTTGGCCGAAGGTTTGGTTGGTG
Source organism: Ambrosia x helenae (assembly GCA_030844895.1). Taxonomy (NCBI): domain Eukaryota; kingdom Viridiplantae; phylum Streptophyta; class Magnoliopsida; order Asterales; family Asteraceae; genus Ambrosia; species Ambrosia x helenae. Next base: position 9,753,408 of record CM061234.1, read on the forward strand.
TTGTTGGTTGGGTATGTTCATCAATATTCCCCTAAGCATTCATCATGTTCTTGAGAATCATTTATATTTTGGATATTCATTATGAAGGGTGAATGTTTTTGTGTTTTGATTATTGATTGGAGTGGAGTTAGTGTTTCGGATTTGGGTAGATCCGAACGGCATTGCATTCAAAATCGAATGATTGAAAGCCTTCATTGACTTTCCATTATTATCTCTATTTTTTTTGTGGAAAGTAGTATTTTGGTCAAAAAATTATCAAGTAGAAAACAATTTTGTATTCCAAATCAGAAATGTGAGGTAGTGTGCTAAATATGTTTATTTTGTGTGAAATCAGCTATATTCCGAGAATGATTTAATTTAGGAAGCAAAAGAACAAATCTAACAACTATGATTAAGATGTCAAAATAAAATAGACAGTTGTATCCTCAAGATATAACTGTGATAGAAAAACTTGATTAAGCTAATGAAAAAGAAACAAAACAACACAAGAACACTCGATATACGAGGAAAGCCCTTGATCAATCTAGATCACTGACACAAAACCTCGGGAGGAGACTAATGCCCATGCCTTTATTATTATTATTATTATTATTATTATTAAATAAGAATATTAGAAGTACAGCTTTGGAAATGTGGTGAACGATCGACTACGATTACAAGAGTAAGTGTGTGAATATAATGCAGCTGAGAAAATAGTAAGAGCGAAAGAAAAGAAACTGTTGTGTCCTATGATCGTTCCATATAACCCTTTTTATAGTAAAGAAATAACAACTAACATCCCGAAATACCCGGATATTCCTAACCAAGTCCAATAGCCGTTGCAAGTCTTCCCACATTCACACGACCTTCAAACGGTAGGCAACCAATTCTCCGAAGATCATGTAATACGTGGTCATCCATAATACTCGTTCATTTGATACCCGCGAATACTGTTTAAATAAAGCAAACTGTTAGCTTATCCTCAAGATGTTCACATAAGATAATACACAGTTATATCTCGGACTCAGTATCATCTTCGATACCCTGAAGATGTACACTCAGAATACAAGTAAATTATATCCTGAGAATTTTACCACCAACAAGTAGTTATTGGTTTTGAATAGCATTAAAATAATGAGGATTTGGTGGATATTCAAAAGCTTGGCGCCGAAAGTAGTTATTGGTTTTGAATGATACTAAGATAATGTTAATGTTCATTTGCATTCCGTTACAATAAATATGTTATTATTAATTTCATTATTTGTTTTTAAATCACATCAAATCAAATATTTGTTGATTTATATATCCATTATTGGATAACATTAATTTTTTTATATTATTTTGCATGCAAGTAACTTTCAATAAATTAAACTTGTATGCTACAATATTTATAGAATTTTTTCATTTGACTTGGGCATATACCGTGTGTTAACGCGGGACTCTAACCTAGTAATTAATAAGGCAATTGTTACAAATTTAGAATTGGGGGTTTTATTGAATTAGCCCTAATTGAGCCCTAAAAAGTATTAATTGTTAATTGTTATAACTTATGGACTTATAATTAAGTAGATGTTTTGGAGCATATGAAACATTGTTTTCCCAAATGCATTCATTGCGTTTAGAGCTTGAATGGCTATCCATTTTTTTCACCTCCTTTTGACGTATAACATCTTCAAAAAGTCAAAAGTTAAAAAAAAAAGTGTTTGGGTAATGGTTTGAAAAGGAGCTTTTAGAAATTTTTGTGCTTTGAAAAGAGGATGATGATTCCGGAGATGATGATTGGTGATTCTTTTGCTTCTCTTGGGTCTATTTGTGGGAATAACATTAACTGCTCCATCCATGATGCAGTATGGATGTGGCTTCTCTTGGTACCGCGACCTGGGGTGGTTCGGATCATGTGAATTCCTTCCTGATTGTTTGGATGGGGAATTGGGACCGCAACTGGTTTGTCTTCCTTTAAGTCACAGAGCAGGTGTGATAACTTTCCTGCTTTACATGCTTTTTCTATCTCTTGCTTTAAAGACCATCAATCATTGGTATTGTGACCTTTGGCTTGATGGTAATCACAGTATTTCTTGGTGTTTCTGTCAGTGGTAGGTTTCTGCTTCAGAGGGGTAGGGAAACGTAACTGTTCGGTGCTCAAGATTTCACTTAGTGTCTTGGTGAGGTCGGAGTAGCTTGCAACTCGGGAGTGACTACCTGAGGAGCGGCTGAAATTGCCTCTATCATTTCTATCATTTCTGGAGTATGGTTGTGGTCGATGCTTTGACCAGGAGCTATTTCTTTCATGCTGCGGCTGGCTATTTATCTTCCAGGAGTTACTTCTGGAGCTTCCCTTATAATCGTCTCATGTCTGACCACATGCACTTTTGCCTCTAGCAAAGGCTCGTGCCCGTTCCATGAGTGCTTCCATTGTCTTTGGGAGGTCTTCATGTAGTTTTTCCACCAACTGATTGTTTCTCACCCCATGACAGAACCCAGATATCTGCAGCTGATCAATAGCTCCGGATATTTAGATGCTTTCTTTGTTGAACCTATCAATAAAATTTTCCAACGACTCTCCATCTTTCCTCCAGATATTATGGATTTCAGTGATGTCTTTGGTGCATCGCCTTTGTTGGGAGAAGTTTTGGAGGAAAGCCCTCCACAAGTCATCCCAGTTTGATATTTCCCCTGCTGGCAACCCGTCAAACCACACCCTTGCTGCCCCAGTTAATGTTTGGGCGAACATGTGGCACCATGCTGGCATGGGCCAAAGTTATATTTCTACAGCCCCTCCGAAGTCAAAGACATGATCATCCGGTTCTGAAGTTCCGTCGTACTTTTTGACGGTTGCTAGCATTTTTAGTTTGGCCGGGAGTGGGGCACTGGCTATACGTGGAGTAAACTTCGAGTATGAAGTCATGTAAGCGGCATGGAGCGGTGAGATCATCATCCATGCTATTGGAGCTCGATGGTTGCTTGACTGGCATCACTGGTCCGGTGGTTGGACCAATAGATGTGAATCCAGTTGGCAATGGACCGGAGTATCCGAAGGGGATGAGGTGTCCATACGGAGTTTGGATTGGTATCGTAGTAATGACAGTGGAATATGTTGGAGCATTAACTGGAGTTGACACCATTGCTGCTGAGGTAAATCCCTCGGAAGGGAATAAATTTACCTGAACGCTACGGAGCTTTTCTTGCTTATCCTGCTGTTCTTTCAACCGAAGTAGAAATTCATGATTTCCTTAGAGGAAAGTTTCATCAAATTCGATGGATGCGGATTGCACACCCGTGGTTGCTATTACCATACCAGCAGTGGTGACGGCCGCTGCTGAATCAGCCAAGAATCTGGGAAACCCAGGCGTGTCTTGGACAGATGTAACAACGTCGTCACCTTCTTTATTTATGATATCCACATTTTCCAAATTCTCATTAGCCATTCGGAGTAGATCTATGAAAGGATGGCTCCAATTGAAGATCCAAAAGTTAGTTCTTACCTTTTAACTATGAGGAAGATGACCAACTTGATCAAATCTCTTGGGTTTAACATGCAAAACTAGCAAACCGTTAGGCTCATCACAGGGGAGGATGGAGGGCCTCTCTGTGACCACCCTCCGGTGTGAGGATAGGTATTTGTTTAGTGAGAGAAAGTAGAGAAATAGAGAGGGGGAGGTTCGGAGCTTTTGACCTCCGGTCGAGTTTAGTGTACTTGATATACCCGACCTTTAGGGCACTGATGAGTCACGGCTCTTTGCTGTGAACCGCGTCTCATTGTATATAGTCCGGAGTCAATTCTCTATACCTCTTCATGGAGTAAGCTCGTGTCTTTTGGATCACGGTTGAATAGGGATGGCAAAAAAATCTGAAACCCACGGATATAACCAAAACCCGAAATATTTGTGACGGGTATACCCGATACCTGATGGGTACGGATCCGGGTTTGGGTTTAAAAATTTATTTTTTTCAGGTTCGGGTATGGTATATTGTGATACGCGACCCGATTACCGGATATATGGAAATCCGATTTCCCGCAAAAATACCCGATATAATTTATTTATAATATATATATTGTTTTTATATATTTAGTATATGTCTGTCTATTTGTATTTCTAAAATATCATTTTCTTATATAATTAATGTTTCCAAACTTCCCCCAATCCAATTAATTACTTTTATAGAAGAATGAAACGTCAAAACTTCATTGGTATTTTCTACTACAAATCCCAACGGGTATTTTTTAACAAAATAACTGGTATACCCGTTACCCGTGGGTATACCCAATACCCGACAATATCCGATGGGTATCGAGTCGGGTTTGGTATTCGGTTTTATAAACGGATACAGGTTTTGTATTACCAATACCCTACCCGAACACGACCCATTGCCATCCCTACAGTTGAAGGTTCAAGGTAGTTGTTTTGTGAATACGATTCGGGCCAAAGTGGGTGATGGGCAAGTGGTGCGCAGTTTTGGATTGATACATGGTTAGAAGGTGAACCGTTAAATGTTTTGTATCATACTCTATTCCGGCTCAAGAAAAATAAATGGTGTGTGGTGGCGGAGAGATTGGGGATGGATGGTCATCATAATGCTATATCATGGAGTTGGAAAGCTTATCCAAGTTCCACAGATGAAGTTCAAGAGTTAGTGGAATTGCACAGGAAGCTCACGAATTATGTATTGAATGGAGATAAGGATATGTGGCAATGGAACAGTGACTCGACCAATGTTTTTTCTGTCAAAGAGGTTCGAAAGTGGTTAAAAGGAAGTAACGGTTTGAATGACCATATTCTTTACAAGTGGTGCAAATGGATACCTAATAAGTGTAATGTGTTTATGTGGCGTGCGACTATTGATAGGATTCCAACCAAATGCGCTCTACGAAAGAGGAATATCAATGTGGGGGACGGTTTATGTGTGTTTTATGGTAATTTAGATGAGACAATGGATCGTCTTTTTTCGGGGTGCAAATTAGCAAATGGTGTTTGGAGCGGCATTTCAATTTGGTGCAATATTCCCCCAATATTTGTTTTCTCAGTGAGGGATGTGATCCATATAGCTGATGATATGACCGGTTCACAGATAAAGAAAGAGGCTTTGTACGGTATTTTGGTTTTGACATGTTGGAGTATTTGGAATGCTAGAAACGAGAAGATTTTGTGGTTCAAATCGTCTCGGATATAAAATCTTTGGGGTACTTATGGTTTAGAAGTAGATTTAAGAAAGGAATGGTAGATTGAAAGGATTGGTATAACTTTTCGTTTCCTTTGATGTAATTCTTGTTTGGCGGTCTATCTCTAACTTGGAGATGTCGCCTTATGTTTGGTGTTAATGAAATTTTTCTTAAAAAAAAAAAATTAAATTAGGTGATGTAAATCATATGCATCCAGCCAAGAAGTGGTCCTGCAAAGCCATTGGTTCCTTTGACCACACCCCGACCACCATTCAAACAACTATAAGCCTTATTTTAACCTACACACACGTGTGTAGATTAAATCTTGAAAGAAGGTGCAGTCACATGGTCAGAGACAAAATGGGCCTACATCCCTTCACCTTAAACAAAATCACTATTCCATACATATTTCTGTTTCATTCCTATATATATGTTAAAAAAAAATACAAACATATATGCATATGTATGTGTATATAGAGAGTAAGCAATACCATTCACATGCTTAAAGTGAGAAATTAGAGAAAACTGAACTGAAAGATAAAAAAGATAAAAAAACATGGCTAGAACATTACGGCCATTAGATGTCGCGGTCCAGATCCCATGTCATTTCATATGCCCGATTTCACTCGAGCTCATGACCGATCCCGTCATCATCGGGACCGGTCAGACATACGATCGTTCAACCATCGAGTCATGGATATCCCAAGGAAACACCACATGTCCCGTCACACGTCTCCCTTTAACCGATTTCACGCTCATCCCTAACCACACCCTCCGCCGGTTAATCCAGGACTGGTGCGTCGAGAACCGGTCCTACGGTGTGGACCGGATCCCGACGCCCAAACAACCAGCTAATCCAGTTACAGTTCAGTCTTTACTTAAACAAGCATCATCCGCCTCTAACACAAGTCACGTGAGAGTGTCCGCGCTTATAAAGCTCCGTACACTCGCACGTGACTCGGATAACAACCGTTTCGTTATCTCCACGCAAAACGCATGCAATATTTTACTCGATTTGTTATTTTCCAAATCGAGTCACGACTCGTCCGAGTTGACTCACGAGTCACTCGCCGTGTTATCGACACTCGCTCTTTCTGAAACGGAATCTTTTCTAATATCTTCCAACCCAGATCGGATTACGTATCTAATTTCCCTTCTGACTCACTCGTCGATCGACGTCCGAGTCAACTCATCCGCGTTGCTTGAAACCGTCTTCACCAGTACAAAATCACCAGAACTCAAAGCACTAATCACGAGTCACACCGAGTTATTCAACGGAATAATCCGACTCATCAACCACCCATCACCATACCCTAGAGCTTTAAAAACCGGAATCAAGGCTTTATTCACGTTTTGCATGGTGAAGCAACACCGTCACAAGGCAGTGGAGGCAGGAGCAGTGGACGCACTCACCAACATATTACCATATTGTGAAAAATGTGACGCTGAGAGGGCGTTGGCGACGATCGAATTATTATGCAGAATACAATCTGGATGCATGACATTTGCAGATAACACGTTGATAGTTCCATTGTTGGTGAAGATTATGTTGAATGTGTCGGACAGAGCGACCGAGTACGCTGTGGGCGCGCTCTTGTCGCTTTGTTCGGCTGTGGAACGGTTGCAGGATGAGGCGGTGAATGCTGGAGTGTTGACGAAGCTGTTGTTGGTTGTGCAGAGTGATTGTACGGCACGTGCGAAGCGGAAGGTGCAAATGTTGTTGAAGCTGTTACGGAAGTCGTGGCCGGAAAACTCGTTTGGGAATTCAGACGACGTCGTTCCGTTTTGATGTTTTTGGGTTTGGTATTCTGGTGCTGTATTTTTTTTAAGGTTCTAGAAGGTGAGTGGGTACCGTGCATGGGAGGATATTGGGTTTGTGTACGTGTATGGTTCATGCGTGTGTGTAAGAAAGCTTTTTATTTATTTATTTATTTATTGTTCTTTTTCTTTATTAGGGTGGATGGGGTGTTTATCACCTCATCACACCCATCATACTATCACACCTAATCATTTTGTAACAATTCATTACATCACATTTCATTACTAAACCTGAAGATTTAAAAAGTTGACGAACCTGCAATTGGGCTGTAACAGGTACGGCTTAGTGAGCTTGTTATCAGGCCGTGGTATTAATTCTTATATCTCTTCAAAACCCATGTGACGATGTTCACATTCCATCACCAATTTTTTTTAATAAAATTAATAAATAAAAATATATTTGTATATTTACTAAAAACATGATTTAAATATTTAAAAAAAATTATTATTCAAACGGCTACTTTTCTAAGCATATAAATAAAAGACAGAACACTCATAGTCAGTCACAATTTAATCTCACAATTCAACCTACACGCACAAAGATATGGGTGGTGGTTATCATAACAATTCAGCCAGTTCTTCAAACCTTGAGCGATACTCTCGCCGACGATGACGTTCTCAACCACTGTCCTCACCTCCTCCCCAACCTCAACCACTGTCATCTCCTCATCCTACACTATACACTCCTTCTCCTACAGTATACACTCCTCCTCCTACAGTGTACACTCCTCCCCAAACTCAACCACAGTCATCTCGTCGATTGACAACAATTCATCCTTTACTAGGTTACACTCCTCTAAATCCAGATGCTCCTTTCACAGATGGGGAATATATCTGGGCTCTAGACTACACTATGGTTGTCATGGGAGTGGGGCAGCTACGACTGGTGGAGGCCCAACCCCAAACCCTCCTGCTCCAGAGCCAAATGAGGAGGATTACGAAGCAGATATGAATATAGATGATGAACCATACTATATTCCAAGTCCTGACTATGGCTGCATCCGCTCGGATACTAGGTCGAACGGTCGTGATAGCGATCGTTCTGTGTCCTCGCCGGAGTACACACTAGAGGATGTGATAGCGATCGTTCTGTGTCGTCGCCGGAGTACACACTAGAGGATTGGGATAATTATTCACTGTAGAAGAAATTTAGGTTTAATTATCTAATGTTAATAAGTAGTTTAGAATTATGTAATGTTTTAATAGGTTTAATTATATAATATTTTTATTTAATTTAATAGGTTGAATTTATGTAATGCTTTTATTTATATCTAGTATCTTTAGAAGAAAAAAAACTTTTTTTTAAAGCCAAAACACATTTAGCTGGTTGTGATGTGTGTCACTGTTATGTGTGCATCGTGGTCGTGATCATCTTGATGGGGCGATGTTTGTGATGGTTACAGTCATCACGGTTGGTCCATCACGGACCGCCCTAAATGGCCTTATATTATACATGGATGTAACTTAAAGGAATAAAATATTTTCAAATGAATATTTGGATAATATGAATATTTGGAGATCGAAATCAAAAACGAATAATAGTGTTACACTATTCCAGAGTTTATAAATGAAAAAAAAACAAACAAAGAGAAATGGAGGTTAAGAGAAAAGGAGGGGAGCCCATCGAAAAAAATACATAATATTAGCGTTTAAGAAAAAACTAATATAAAAAATAATAAAAAATATGCATACAAGCTTTTAGTTGATGTTTTTTATTAAAAGTTATAGCTACTCTGGCAAACATAAAAATATATTTAAAAAGCTATAGCTACCAGTTTCTAGCCACCAGCTAGTTTTGCCAAACATACCCATAATTTCATTTTGTATTCCTGGGTTGGAAAGAAAAGAAGTAAAGATTTTTGTATGTTTCCGAGTTGAAAAGAAGAGAAAACAAAGGTAAATTTTACAAATATATCATTTTTGAATTTTATTTTAAGTTAAATGAGGATTTTTTTTGCAAAAGTTGTGGATTTTTTAAGTTTTTATGTGTTTATAACGTTGTGTCAGAAATGGTTTCGCAAAATTGGTAGTCCCGCAATCTAAGATTGTGATAGTCGCCTATGTGGCATGATGAGTAGGCAAGCATGGAAAAGCTGGACAAGGTGGGACGACGAGCTGGCAGGTGCTTTGGACTGTTGTGGCCAGAGGCGAAGCTTGGTTCTCGAATCGGCGGGGGCTGGACTCAATTTTTTTCAGATCGGTAGTGGCAAATCTGCGGGGGGCAGATTCAAATCGGACTCAATTTACCTACGAAAATCGCAAATTTCTACCACTACGCCAAAAAACGAGAGGGGCCAATGCCACCCCTGGCTCATTGTATGCTTCTGTCACACCTTCAAATTTCCACTGCGGGGTTTATACCGCGAGGCACATGACATACCAGGATCCCATAGCCATAAGTCATATGAACGAACTCTAAATGCCCAAACCATTTAGTTCGTTTTCAAAAATCAAGTTTAGTTAGGCTGCGGAAGGTTAAACCAAATTTAAACATTTTAAAACCATGCGCAAAACAACGCGCCCAATTTTAAACCATATGAAAGGAAACATAAAAGCATGATATGTAATTTAGGTGTATGCCCAAGACTCCAAATGCAATGAAACGTGCAGTGCTTCCTAATCGTGAGATCGGAAGCTAACTACCTACAAAAGCATGTATATCGTGTGTCAACATAAAGTTGGTGAGTTCACAAGGCAAGGTAAGTAAAAGTCTAGGTTTCCTAAACCAAGAACAACAGTTAGGTTTCCCAAACCCAAAATAGTAATCAATAACCACTAGTTCAGCGTATGCCAAGGGTAGCAAACCCATTCATGATAACTAAACAATAAAAGTACTGAACTGCTATTTAAACGATGCACTCGCCCCCGCGAGCTGGTTTTTGCCTCCCATCATTGCCTATCAACAATGATAAAATCTAAGGTCGTAGTTCGCTCCCGGCTCCCAGCACGTTGTGAGGTTTATCAAACCTAATAGCACTATCAACTAGTAACCCGCTTGCCACCCGGCAACTCATTCGGTATAGTGAAGGACTTCTGTGATAGTATGCAGTTTAGTTCATCAAGGATACAAAGTGTGAAACTTGCAAAACCCGATTCCTCCCAGGAATCAACCCATAGCCAGGATGAAAACAGTAGTCCCAAACCTGGACTAGAAAGATTAAGTAAGTTGTCTCCCCGAGACGCATGCTTTTGAGAAAAGAGTAGTGAAACTCACCTTAGGTTGCAGGCAAATAATCCAAACTTCACAAATAAGGACGTGCCACCGACTCCTTATTACATGTGTCACTAAGTGAGTATATGTGTATAATCAATACACCATATAACCCGTTTGTCCAGACGTTTTAAAATACAAAACCGTGTAAGTGACACCTAGTGTTTCTATATGCACCAGTAAACCCTACGAACCTGTTGGTGAACGTTATGATTAACATCAGTCACAAACTTCATACACTTCATATATAAGTGCTCATACAAGTTCGTGTTAATATCAAGTCATACAAGACTCCAAATAGACACATAAGCGTACACAACATAATCTGCGTTTTTAGGACAGATTATGAGCCATGAGAACCAATTTATTAAAAATACTTTTTCAATGAATTAGACTCCCAAACTTTTGCTAAATATTCCAGGGATCTACCGGTCATGTCCATATTTTATTTCGTGATAAAACCATACACGAAAATTATGAAAAATCATACAATACAGCTAGGTCCAGAAAATACTCACAACAGATCAGATTAGTAAAAAAATTCCCAAAAGTTATGTATTCATCCAAACTGGATGAATCTACTTGGAAAAGCCAAGCTTTACCAATGCCGACCTACTGTCCAAATTTTATAACCTAACTCTTTGTAAAACTCAAGTTATAGTCGTTTAAAGTTGACCCAAAATATTAATCCGAAAATTTTATTAGACCTTTAATCAAGGAAAATTCCAAAAACATATCAAACGACGTCCAAATCAGATGATTTTGCCCATTATAAAAAGCTAAGACCTTTTACAACATGATAATGCAAAAGAAATCATCAAAACAAACACTTTAATGTTACGTTACAGGCTCTGCAAGTCGACCTAAACATTATGTCCAGATTTTAAACATGCATAAACCCTAGTTATAATCAATCATCTACGCATATAATCGATCAATAACACCCAACAATCATAATACAATATCAATAAGACATAACCTGATCAAAAACTTACAAGATACATGTTAAACATCATCAATCATAAACCCTAGAAACCTAAAACATCAAGAACTTGTAATATCATGCAACACATCCAATAATAATCGCATAACATCATGCTTGACCCGTTAAATCTCTATTAACGTCAAGTTTTAATCATTATGAAAACATTTCAGACCAGGACAAACTTTGTTATGATGTTTAAAAACATGTTAAAGAACATTAAAGCATAAAAGGTTGAATATTATACCGAAAGCACTTCAAGATCACCAACCGAAGACCTTCTACGCCTCTCGACTGATGTTCTTGAGCCTTGGCAGGTGTTAGGGGATGTATTTTTCGTAGGAGAGGTGTTAGGGATGATTAGGGTTAAGGTTATGAGGTAGTTGGGGCCTAAGATTGCTTAAATAATAGTTTAAAGTCGGTTTAACTCGTCAGCACCCGCCGAGCGGTCGCTCACTTGGCCTCGGCTCGTTCCAGGTGGCCCAGTCCAGTGTATTGTGTGTTTTCTTCGATGTTTTCGCTATTTTGGACCATATCAAGCGTAACCCCATGTATTTAGACCCCAACCATCCTAACGGTTCATCGATTACAGTTTTTAATAACGCATTTAGTTTATGTTCGCATAATCACATACAGTTTGCACATAGTTTCACAGAAACACGTAATTGCAATCAATATCAATCAATTAATCCACAATTACCTATTTTCACAATTCACCAACGTCCGGGGTTCGATACTCGTGTAAGTAGTTTGGTAATTCCCCGTATTACCAATTCATGCAGTTATTAACTTATAACTGTGCAACGTGTGACTCATCTAGCTAACCCTAATTAAGTAGAATGCAAGGAATGTAAGTATAAGTAACTAGAGTTTAGTTAAAGTAAGAACCTGAAATTGCGGGGTATCACAGCTTCTCCCCTGGTTGTGGCTGAGTTGGAAGTCCCGCAATCTGAGATTGCGGAAGTGTGACAGAAGAGCTGAATGAGTTTATCTTCTCCCATAATGCAAAGTCCCCAAAATAAATTGGCCACCACTCCCGCAATCCCAGATTGCGAAAGTTACGTGGCATACCCAGTTACCTTGCTCATCGTCTAACTAATCCGACTAACCTTGCTCATCAAGGCTCTCCTAGTTAGCATTACACGTAGGCGACTCCTGCAATCTTATATTGCGGGACTACCATTTTGACAAATTCTTTTTGACACAAACTAAAAACACAAAAAACCTTAAAAAACACTACTTCTGCAAAAAAAAAAAAAAAAAAAAAAAATCGTTAAATGAGAGGCTAAACCAGTAAATTATAAAATCCCATATTAGTTAGTATTCCTTGCCCTTCCTTTCATATTCTTCCAATTTGGAAGGAAAATTATTTAGAAGAATTTTTCTTTTACTTTCATCCACTTCTTTCTTTTAACGAAGCTCTCTAACACAAGTTTTTTTTTTTTTCATTTTCTTTCGACTTCCTTTCACTTCCCCTCATTACTAAACTCTAGAACACAAGAGCACTCACAATGGTATAGGAGGTTCGGAATCCCAAACCGTCGACTCATTATGCCACCTTATTCGAAACCACAACGCTTCTATACTTACATTTATCTTACAACCATTAACCAATCCAAACATTCACCTCATCATCTACTTTTCATTTTATTTAATTTATACCTATACATAAAAAAATAACTTTTTTTAACTTATTATGAACTTCAGATTTGGGGCCCACAATTCCAAACCGGACCAGTCCTTTACGCCAAACCCAGCCACAGAGGACCGAACCCTATAATGGATGCCCGTCTGTTTCCCTTTTACTTACAGCCATAAATATCCAAACATCCACTTCATCACATACTTTTCACAATATACAACCAAATACTAAATAAAAAAGGGGCCCACATAAAACAAACCGGATGCATCCGGTACTCCAAACCCAACCCAAGCGACCACCCCTTCAATTGTACTCCATCCGGTTTGCCTCCGGTCCAAAATTTCGGACCATCCATTGGTTATGTATTGTGGATGTTGTTAGTGACTGCTTGGCATCCATTTTTATCTAAATGAAAAAAATAAACCCATTAAACTTTTGTGGCATTAAAAAAAAAACTTTTCATTTAGCCACAATTCTTTAATCAGTTTTCATTTTCGACATCAATGGCAATAGCATTCTAACGAAAAAGTAACTCCGTTAAGAACACTAATAAATTAACTCATAAGAAGTTTGTATATTTTTTGTACAAAATAAATAACCTTAAGTTGTAAGTTGTAGACCAATTGGTTTAAGCAATTGGTAACTGATTCAAATCGTGTAACCCTTGAATAAATTCATGTTTTAGCTGCTCACTCAACCACTTAGAGGGTGTTTCGGATTGAGTTGAAAAACAATTTATTGACTTATTAGCTTCTTAATAAGTCAATAACTTATTTGGCTGCAGGAGAAATACTTTTAGTTTTGCCTTTTTTATATGAGTTGAAAAGTTGTTTTTAAAAAGTCATAAATTCTGGAGTTAATAGCGAATTTCGTCCCTGAGGTTTGGTCCAGTTTGCCACTTCAGTACAAAAGTTTTTTTTTTTTGCAAATCAATACCTGAGGTTTGGATTTTTTTGCCAAATTCGTCCTTTTCACTAACTCAGTTAAAAAATCTCGTTAAGGTCATGGGTAGGGTTGTCATTTTACCACATTAATAAGGGACAATTTAGACATTTTATCTGATGATTGTCATCTTGTTCCCCTTTTAACTCAAACCCTAATTATTAAACCCATTGCTGCAACACCTCTCACTCTCTCTAATTGTTCTTTCCTATTTAAACCCCTCCCATTCTCTCTCTTGTTCTCTTTACAATCGAGACACACACACACTGAATCTCACCCTTTTTCAGTTCTGTTTAACTAATATCCATTCCTGCTGCTCGAGAAAAGTCACACACAAACATATACACTAATACAGAGAGAGAGAGAGGGAGGGGGAGGGAGGAGCTCCGGTGGTCAGCGGCGGTGTACAAGGCGGAGCTCCGGCGACGTTTCCCCCTCAACAACCACCGACCCTTCCTGCTTCTATAAACACAACCGCACCCCCATCCCCTTTCGATCCAACCCAGATCCATCCAACATTCAATAATAATAATAAAACCTAAACCACCCTTCTAGTAACTCCAATCTCATCTCTCTTCCTCTGTTTCCTTCTCTCTCTCTCTGTCCAGATCTCATCGTCTTCACATACCTCAGTAACTCCAATCATCAAAACCCTAACTAACCCAAACCACACCATCACCACTTCAACATTATTATAACATACTATTATTTTAAATGATAGTATCCTATAACTGACACTTTACAACATTTAACAATCACTCAATGGGAGCCAGCAGAAAGCTACAAATAGAGATCAATAGGGTTTTAAAGAAAGTCCAGGAAGGCGTCGATGTTTTCGATAGTATCTGGAACAAGGTTGTTGTTGTTATTATTATTATTATTATTATTAAGTCAAAATCATTGTGCAGAGATTTAAAGCGAGAGAGAGAGTGAAAGAGAAAGAAAGAGAGAGAGAGAGAGAGAGAGTGAGTGAAAGAGAGATAGATATAGGGTGGGGTGGGGTGGGGTGGGGTAAGATTTTAATTAAAATTTTAAATTGTAAGTAAAAAGACTAAAATACCCCTGACATTAACGAGCTTTTTTAACTGGGTTAGTGAAAAGGACGAATTTGGCAAAAAAATCCAAACCTCAGGGAAGAAATTGCAAAAAAAAAAAAAAAACTTTTGTACTGGAGTGGCAAACTGGCCAAAACCTCAGGGACGAAAATGGCTATTAACTCTAAATTCTGGCTTGTTATTTTGGCTTTTGAAATACAAATTACAAATCTACACATCCATACAATCGATCTTCACAATAAGCTAAGCCAAACACTTTTTAAAAAATAACTTATTAACTTCTTGTTTTTCCCATTGCAAAATCTAAGTCAATAATCACATTTGACCAAAAAAAAAAAAAAAAAACTTTTTTGGAGTTAAATAAGCAAGCAATCCCAAAGACCCATTAACCCGTTGTCCCTCTGGTTAACTCATCTGTCTGACCGGCTAATCCAAATAACCGAAAAACAAAATACAATCCGGTCCACTAACTAAACCGATTTATTAGTTCAACCATCGACTGCTCCAACTGACTACTAGTTATCATGAGTCCCGGTCGGATCCAGTTATGAAAACACCTGGGAATAATCATCTCATTACTTTTAGATGAAAACAACGAGTATAATCATCTCATTACTTTTACAAAGAGTGTGTTGGCCTAATAAGTCAATGTGGAAGACTTGTGACCAACCGACAATGAGTGAGAAGATAATATCTTTATGAGTGTGCGTGTCTTAAGGAATGGCAATCAGGACTTGTATTATTGATTTGACATGTACCACAGTTATAATTTTGATCAACTTACAGTCAATGCTTTGCTATACGGTTAATTGTCATTAGCATAGACAATATAATGACGTGTTGGTGAGATGACAATGATTACTTATATCGTAACCATGAAGTTTTAGAAAGGATTGATCTTGTATAAATTTTCAAATGTTAGCGATGGGACCAATTAAGTAACATAAATTTTAGGTTGTATGATGAAATCTAAACTAATTTAAAAGAGTTTCACTCGTTATGAAACCTAAAGTATATATAGTAAGTTATTTGATAAAATTAGAGTTATGTCAAAAGTAGTTTAAAGGTATGTTTGGCAAGTAGCTTTTTTATGAGTTTCAAGCTTTAGGGTATGTTTGGCAAGGAGCTTTTAAGAGCTTTTAGGAGCTTCAAGCTTCAAGCTTTTAAGAAAAAGCTCCTACTTAATAAAAAGCCATGTTTGGTTGAAGGGGCTGGAAGCTTTTAGGTTAGAGAAAAAGCTCTACAGTGAAAAGCTACTAATAGTAGCTTTTAAGAAAAAGCTCTACTAGCTACAAGCTTTTAGTTAGTAAATGACACAAATACCCATTCTATTTTAAAAATAAAATAAAAACCTTCTTTATAATCTTTTAATTATGACCATTTTGGTCATTTTATACATTTTATTAAAAGCTCCAGCTACTCTGCCAAACACCAAAATATATTTAAAAAGCTTCCAGCTAAAAGCTTGCAGCTACCAGCCTCCAGCTAGTTTTGCCAAACATACCCTTAAGCTTCTAAGAAAAATCTCCTACTTAAGGTATGTTTGGCAAAACTAGCTGGTAGCTGCAAACTGGAAGCTTTGTAAATATATTTTAGTGTTTGGAAGAGTAGCTGGAGCTTTTAATAAAATGTATAAAATAACCAAAATGTGCATAATTAAAAGCTTGTAAATAAGGTTTTTATTTTATTTTTAAAATAGAATGGGTATTTGTGTCATTTACTAATTAAAAGTTTGTAGCTAGTAGAGTTTTTTCTTAAACGCTAGTACTAGTAGTTTTTCACTATAGAGTTTTTTCTTCTAACTAAAACCTTCCAGCTCCTTTAACCAAACAAAACTTTT
Source organism: Ambrosia x helenae (assembly GCA_030844895.1). Classification (NCBI taxonomy): domain Eukaryota; kingdom Viridiplantae; phylum Streptophyta; class Magnoliopsida; order Asterales; family Asteraceae; genus Ambrosia; species Ambrosia x helenae. The sequence continues at coordinate 9,770,035 of CM061234.1, forward strand.
TATTAAGTAGGAGTTTTTCTTAAAAGCTTAAACTTTGAAGCTCCTAAAAGCTTTTTGCCAAATATATCTTTAATAAAAAGTCTTGTTTGGTTGAAGGAGTTTGAAAAATTTAGATTAGAGAAAAAGTTCTATATTGAAAAACTACTAATACTAGCATTTAAGAAAAAACTTATAGTAGCTACAAGCTTTTAATGAGTAATGACACAAATACTCATTGTATCATAAAAAAAAACATGCGTACAAGCTTTTAGTTAATGTCAATTTTAGTCATTTTATACATTTTATTACAAGCTACAGCTACTATGCCAAACACCAATTTTATTTAAAAAGCTATAGTTTCTAGCTACAGCTAGCAGCTTCCAACTACCAGCCACCAGTTAGTTTTGGCAAACATACCCTAAATAGTAAACATCCTAATGTCGACGTTTTGCCTAGAACACAGGTCGAGCACGAGTTTAATCGAACATGAGGTTAACTTTACACTCCTATTTGCTGATTAGTAATGGATGTCTTTTCGAATATTAATCACTGCATAATACATTATTTGGTTTATAACAATAATATTTTGTGGAAGATCATCATATAATAGTACACTTTAAGTGTAACTATATTTTGTACTAGAGTTGTTTAAACTTTTTATCTTCAGTTACGTATTTATAAAGTTTCCAATTTTCCCTAATTGTTTTATGCTGTAAAAGTCTTCATAACCGGATAAATCGTAACCTAAATGTAGTAATTATTGAAGTTAGATATTTTTTAACGACTAATGTTATCTTTTTTTGGAAAGTGATTTTCTATGTTGTGGCATAGTTTATCACAACCCCCAGAACGGGATCCCCTAGCCACTCTACAGTGGTCAGACTATGTTGTCTTAACTGAGTCCACGCTGACGCGAGAGTGTCCGGCCCACAAGCGAGTTATGGCTGCGCATAAGGGGCACTAAGGCTTCCACCCAGAAAATTTCCCGCCACCTGCCACTTGACAGATGTTGCACCTCCACAAAAGGCAAGCATCTCTGGAGTAAATGCACGGTAATAGAAAACCGGGGGGCCATCAGAATCAAACCTGACCCCTCCAAAGAGGGTAGGCTCAACCATCACTTGGCAAAATATCCAACCATAAATGTTGAAAGTAGGAATTGAACCCTTGATCACCTAAGTGAACATAAGGCCTCTCCACCACTCCATCACTATGAAAGAATGAGTGAATGACAAATGTTATCTCCAACATAGTTTTACACCAAATACACATTTGACTACATTTGAACTAAGGACCTCGCTTTAAGAGACATAAGACTCTGCTAAGGGGCCTATCCACATTGGCGATATGTTATCCCAAATATATTTTTACGCCAAACACGCCTATTGCTATATTTTAACTAAGGACCTCGCTCAAAAAGACATTAGTCTCAACTAAGTGGCCTACTCAAATTGGCGAAGTTGGATATTAAAAGTTACTTTTGTTAAATTAAAAAAATAATATAAATAATAAACAAGTTTTAATGGTTTTTTAATGATTCAATATTATTCACCTACCCTTAATCATTTATGAAATACTTCCTAACTATTTAAAAATAGTGAAAATGAGTGGTTTTAAAAGTAAAAACAAGTTAAAATGATTTGAGTGAAGTAATAAATACATTTGAATACTATTAAGTGGTATAAAACATGATCCATGGACCAAACACATCCTATCTTTTATCTTTCTATGTTTATCCTTGGCTTACCAAGTATCAAAATATACATTGATAACATGTACCTCATTATAAGTATCTAACCGAGTCTCTAAATCTTTATGATATAAATATGAATGAATATTCATTTTTTTAAGGGAAAATGGCCAAAATAGCCCCTTGACCGCGTGTTTTGCGTAAATGGCCCCCTCCACCGTCTTTGGAGAGACGGGACACGGTTTCCAAAAGGGCTGAACCGTCTCCCGAGATCCTTTGGATTCCAACCAGTAGAAACCCAACACGTGGCGGTTACGATCCCGATGTCTGCCACCCGGCTCCCGTGGCGGCTTGAGACGTGTCAGCGCCGCAAAGCCGTCTCCGGTGGGGTCCCTGAGACGGTTCACCAACGGCTCAAGTTAAGCCGTCTTCGGCTCGGCTTATAATAAAATAATATATCCGATCCCACCGGAGACGGCTCCTGAGCCGGTTCGGGTACGAAAAAGCCGTCTCCGGTGACGTCTTTTAAAATTTATGAACCGTCTCCTGAGACGTCAGCGGGTACGAAAAAGCCGTCTCCGGTGACGTCTTTTAAAATTCATGAACCGTCTCCTGAGACGTCAGCGGGTACGAAAAAGACGGCTTCCCGTACCGTCTTTTTACTGTTTCTGAACCGACTCGATGCCGGACGTCGTACATCGACGGAGACGTTTTCGGTGATGTGACGTCCATGACGAACCGTTTGTTATAAAATTAGTAAATTTTGTAACAATTTTGTTTGAATTTTTTCTTGTATTCCTTATTTTTCTTTCAAAGTGTTAAAAAAAAGTTGTGTTTTTAAAAATGGTTAGTTTTATAATCTATAGTGGAGGCAGGTGGGAAGTTGTCAACGGTCGAATGGAATACGTTGTTGATAGTAGCTGTAAAAGACGTGGTTTTGAAATTGATTCAAATATCTCGTATCTTAGTTTTTTAAATGTAGTTTCCGATGTGTGTGAGATTCCAAACATTTCAAGGTTATCTTATAAAATGTCAGCTTTTGATGATGCAATCGACATTTTTAATGATCGTGATGTATCTTTTCTTTTTAAAGTTGCTTTGCAAAACCCCCATGAAGTATTGAAGTTGTATGTTGTAGATGAACCAGGTGTGGGTTCGTCTAGTAATGCTCATTTAAACGACGTACCTTCAAATGATTCAAAAGTCCCTGATCTAAATTTGTCTATAGAAAATTTTGATCATTACACACCATATGGGTGTTTTGGAAATTTGGATGATGAGAAAGCTGAAAAAGAAGAATTTTATGGAAAGCCAAGTTCTGAATTGTTTTCAGATATAACCAAAAGCTCTTTAGTTTTTTCGGAAGGTTCCGTATTTCGTAACAAAGATGAATTGAAATTGCAGTTAGGAAATTTTTGTTTGTCTGAACGTTTTTCCTATAAAGTCGACAGGTCATCTAAAACGAGGTATGAAATTTCATGTCTAGTTGATGATTGTGATTGGCAATTTAGGTCACGTTCTGTCCCAACTTCAGACACGTTTTTTGTTACATTTTTTAACAACAACCACACATGTTCTAAAACTCAAACACATCCCCATCTTCGTCAAGCTAACCCGCAAGTAATTGGTAGCATACTGAAGCACCAATTGCGAGATACTAGACGTGTTTATCGTGGAAACGAAATAGTACAAGATTTTCGAGAAAGATTTAAGGTTGATATATCATATACTCAAGCTTGGCGGGGGAAGTGTCATGCACTTGAGCTTTTGCAAGGAAGTAGCAAACAATCGTTTTCTGAGCTTCCGTTCTACTGCTATAATTTGCGAAATGCAAATCCAGGGACTGTTACTGAGATTAAAACTGATGAAGACAATCGTTTTGAAATGCTTTTTATTGCCATTGGTGCAACGGTCAGTAAAATATTTTTACCTATTTTCATACCAACTTAAATAAATTATTGATGTTTTGGTTTACTGAAGTCTAAAATTTATCTGTTTTTCATTTTATTAAACAGATTCGGAGTTTTCTTCTGTCTTTAAGACCGGTCATTATTATAGACGCGGCACACTTAAAAGGTGAGTTTAAGGGAACGTTATTCCTTGCTGTTGGCATGGATGGTAACAACCAAATTTTACCCGTTGGATATGGTATCGGCAAATCCGAGGACGGTGAGAGTTGGACGTGGTTCTTATCGAAACTTAAAGAGTGTATCGGTGAGCACCCGGATTTGGCGATCATATCTGACAGAGCCAACTCAATAGATTTGGCAGTTCGGACGGTTTTTCCTAATGCATTTCACGGGTTGTGCTGTCGACATTTGATGGTGAACTTAAAGATACCAAAAAGCAAAAAGAAGGATTTAGAGACACTGTGGTGGAACACTTGTAAAGCTTACCGGGTGTCTGATTTTGAAGAAAGTTTTAACGCGCTGTGTGCAGCCCTACCACGGGTTAGGAATACTCTATTGAGTATCGGTTTACATAAGTGGTCAAGAGCACACTGTTCGGGGAAACGATATCATTATATGACATCTAACAGTGCAGAGTCAATCAACGCCTTATCTAAGGACGAACGAAAAGTTCCAATCACCCATTTGGTTGAATTTTTTAGACAAAAACTTCAACAATGGTATTACGAACGCCGAAATGAGGCTATTCAAAATAAACACGTACTGACTCCTTTCGCGGTAAAAAAAATTATTAAAAAGATTGAATATTCTAGAACGTGGAAGGCTTATGGCGTTGGGGTTAACACTTTTCAAGTTCTAGACGGTGGGAAAAATGGTTTTGTTGATCTGTCTAATGAAACATGCAGTTGTTGTGTTCCCCAGATATCTGGTTTCCCATGTGGCCACATGATTGCAGTATCAAAATTACTGAAGGAACAGGACTGCAGTCATTATACGTCACCTTGGTATAGCAACCAGTTATACAAAACAACATATGAAGAGGCCATTTATCCTTTACCCCACAGGTCTGAATGGGAGACGCCAGAGTGTTTGATTCCTCTACAACCACCACATATCACAAAACGACAGTCGGGACGTCCTCGTGAAAATAAACGAATTTTATCGAGAGGCGAGGAACCTACGCCTGTATATTGCAGTCGTTGTAGAACTCACGGTCATCATCGTGACCGATGTTCAGCTCCTGTTGCCTCACGATCAAAATCTGCTAGGCGTGGTTCAAAGAAAGAAAATCATCATCAAACACCGTCCCCCACTTTCGTTGAAGCAGATGACTTTGCAGAATATGTAATTCATAATACTTGTTCGACTGTTAACCTTGCTGATTTTTAGTGGTGCTATTTACTTTAATTTATTTACTTAACAATGTTTATAACATAAAACTTACAAATAACTTCGATATATCAAGTTTTACATCAATACATAAACTAGGTAGATAAATATTTAAATATTTGACGGTGCAAAACGACCAGCATAAATTTCATCTGCCATGAAACGTCTGAATCTCATGCAAGCATCATGTAGGCTGCCTTCTCTCCAAGTCAATGTAATGTTTTGAACAAGATTTCTCAGCAACATACAAACGATTACCCCTGAATGTCGACCAATGCGACTATTGGTGACAGGCCAGACAACATCACCCGAAAATTGTAATGATTCAACTTCGTTTCTACCAGACTTTTGCCAGTACGTTATAGCCCCTAGAAACCATATGAAAGCAGATTCAAATTCTATAAGAATTTGATGAATTTTTCTATGACTGCAAAAAGTATCGCCGCAATCTATGGGACTACAGTTATTTGGGAAATACACTGTTACTTGTAGTAATTTCATGTCAACTTGTAGAACAAACCAGTTTTCATCGTCTATCGAGGCTGGTATATATACCTGAAAATTACAGTCCAAAACGAAATGTAGATTTTATACAGCACGATAAAAAGGTATAAAATATACGAAAAAAAAACAGTATTCTACCATATCAACTTCCCAAAGAGGTGGATATATTCTTCTCGAGCCGTTTGCGTAGCAATAAGCATGGTGATCTTGTTCAATAATTAGGTTATAGAAATTAGGGGGAAGAACAGTCCAAAGACCATAACTACATGTTGTTGGTCTTCTTTGTCGTTCAATGTCCCTTAACGACATCAATTTGTTGCACCATGCACGAACATGCTGTAAATAAATGTTAATAAAATCACAAAAAAATTATCATATCATATAACGTATAACGTAACAGTCATAGTATTTACCGTTTTTTGAAGATATCCGCTTCCACAGTACCCTAAAATACCACCCCACCACTCTTTGTTTAATGGTGTACGCCCCATATAGGTTGTATAGCAACATGTGCTATCACCATCGTAGTAAAACTCAAGAACATTTGGAGCCCAAAAACTTGATTGGTTATGTGGATTAACCCAAATTGTGTTCTCTACGGGAGCAGGAATGTTAGTCATTATGCTATTTCATCTGCATGTGAAATGAGCTTCTATATAAGGACCTAGGTTGATAGGTGTACCAATATCGGGTGGAAGTTGCAATTTTTGCCAAACGTCAAGGACTAAATTGGCAAATAACTATTTCGTTTTTTTTATAAATATACCTACCACCAACCGTTCATCATCAATTGTGTAGAGGTTTATATACCATCACCATGTCTCAGTCATCATCTTCATCTTCAAGGTCTTCATCTAGACGATTTAGCAGGTCAAGAGAAATATGTTCATGCGGTGCAACTACACGTATACTTATCTCGAGAACTGATGCAAACCCGGATAGAGACTTCGTGTGTTGCGTAAGTATTAAATTTTAATATTTATCGTGTGCTTTTAATGATCATCAAATAACTGTTTTTTTTTTTTAAACCACAGACTGCTGGTTGTGGATTTATTAGGTGGGTAGAAGCGTCGGAATGTTTCAGGTGCAAAAAAATCGTTCCGGGGTTGAGGCAATCGTTAGACGAGCAACAAGCTTTGGCTAGAAAATACCGTTTGCAGGCCAGATTGTTGAAGTTACTTTTGGTAGTTAGTTGGGTTTTGTTTGCATATCTACTAATGTAACACAAGAGGAGTAGTAATAATAATGACATTAGTAATATTAATTTAACAATTTCAGTTCGTCTTCATCGGGAGTCTGTCTATTATCTACCGTATCAGCTTCCGGCAAAACGTTCCTATAAAATTCTAAGGCCATCCTGTGCCGCATTTTTAAAGCTGTTTCTTGGGTGTTTTCATGTTTATTATATAGAGGTTCGTTTTTAATCAACCTCTCAATAAATATGCACACCCAAACCCCACAATCACCAAGATCTCCGGACTGTTGGGGTACTTCTTCAGGCTCTACGACATCGAAAGGAGGGGCGTATATGTACGGGTTTACGGATTCGTAGTAATTATTGGATCTTAGCCAAAGCTCAAATGCATAATTAGCATTGCATATGACGTCTCTTTTGGCCTTCTCCGCGCCCCTCAAACCAAGTAAACTGCAAAATATAGAAAAAACATTATCAAAATTAACACTATTGCCTAATGAAAACCGGCATTAAAATGAATAGGTTCAACATTTACCTGTCGTAGATGGTAAACTTTCGCTGGCGCAGGTTAAAAACTCCGAGGATCCAATGTTGTAAGCTTATATTCAACACAACATATACCTATTAAAACGCAAATAGTTTGAAACAAAATGTTAAAAACAAATCATAATATGTTCAACAAACAAAACCATGATTTAAATTTGAAAAACAACCTCGTCAACATCAGCGATTTTTGGAAACGGTGGGAATGACCCATCAAACAAATCTTTGAAAGGCGTGTTATTAGTACGGCTAAATAAACCCCCCACAAAATATGGAGGAAGGATGCTCCAACGGGAGGTTGAGCTCCAAAGAGTCTCGTAGAGATGGTGTGTCCATCCATATATGTGCTATAATAAATAATTTGAATATTCAATATTAAACTGCGGTAAATACATTAATTAAATTAAACATAGTTAATAAAAGTAACAAATATTTAAAAATTATTACCTCGCTGCCTAACCAACCGTTCGATGGATAATCGCCGAAAAGATCTTCCCAAAAGTCATCCGGGAATATATTTCCCCCAAATAGTGCACAAGTTCTATTTTTATCCTTTTGTTTTGGATACCATTTTTTTATTACTTTTATGTTTTCATTTTCATCGTCAGATTTGAACTTCTTCTTTTTTGCACCTTTTATTGTTGTAAATGGGGAAAGCATACACGAGGATGGCTTTGTTGACCTTTGAGACCGTCTCAACTGTTAAAGTGACAAAAGTGAACCAATTATTTTGAATTTAAATGCTAAACTATGAAGGAAAAAAATAAAATAAAACATACAGGCTTTTTTAGGCCGTCGGTGTCTGGTCTATATACATCACCCGAGCAAAACATTTCATCAACATTTTCATTGTGATGCGAGCTCGTCGGGCCTTCTTCACCAGTCGGTTGGGATTTACGTACCTAAGATTTAAAAAAGTTAATTATTTTAAACTTTTCAACAAATTAATACGGATTAATAATAATCATACGACAACTTTACCTCAGGCAGTAAACCTTTCAACTTGTTATTATAAAAGTTTTCCAACCTATCATCCATCAACGCTTTAAATTGCTCTATTAAATCATCGTTGATAGTGTAGGTTGTCGGAACAGTTTCCGACTTTCTTTTTTTGGCCGTCGAATCAACAGGCTCATCACCGTAAACCGTATGCAGATCATCGAAATTTATATCATCCGCTCCCGTATTATCAAAATTTACATAGGCAGACGGATGAAACTCGGCCGACTTATTAAAGCACCCTTGAGCCCGGTTCCTTTGTCCTCGTAAAAAATGGGCACTATCAGTGTACCAGGCACAGCGCAGCTCAACGTCATTCGGAAGTAGAAACCTAAACGGCTTAAACCCTTCAAGCTGAAGCACAACAATTTTTTTTTAAATTTTATCACTTATATTTAGCTTTTCAAAAAAAAATTCGGTAGAAAATGATTTCAAAAGATTACCATAGAATTTACGGTGATCTTACGATCAATGGTGTTCCTCTGCATTTTTCTTCCCGGACCCCAGGAAAGAACTCTGGGGATTGCATCACCAACAAAAAAATGTGGATCGGTTTTAAATTCTGGAAATATCTCAAATATCCAGATCTGCAAGTTTTTAAACAAAATTTAGAAATATCAACAATATTTATTAAAACAAACAAGGTAAAAGTAAATAATTCATAAAAACTAATACCTTGAAAACCCAATTACAAGATTTTAAACTGAAGCCCCTTGTACCCTGCTTTTGAATCAGGTGCATGTTATTGATATTTTTAACCAAATCTTCCCAAAAATAACTTCCCCATGGAAATGCATTCAACGCTTCAAAGTCATCAACAAGATCGAGGACTAGATCATCCACGGTAGCGCTATTTTGGGTACCCTTAAACACCGATTCAATTAATACCAGGATACAAATACGGACAACATCATCCTCCTCATAATCGATCCAGTCACCGTTGAAAATATCAAGCACACGTTGATAAGATACCTTACTCACTTCACGGAATATTCGTCTTTTAAACGATGTTGGGGATTGTGCGAGTTCCCAACCATCGTGACGGCCAAATCTTAGGCCCGTTATCAGACAAAACTGTTGTGGAGTGAATAGAAGACTGTTAGGACCGATTTGATAAAAAAGGCCGTCGATACTAGGCAGTCCCGTCTCAATCTGATGTTGTGCCACTGAGAGTAACAAATTACTTTCGCAAACATGGCTCATAACATCCAGAAAGTGACCGAAGACGGTCGCCCTAAAACGCGTCTTCATTGCCTCGGACATTCTATTATTCATTTCTGTTACTTTGTTCCAGGCACTTCGGACTTTTATTTCGGTATCAGACTAAAAAAAAGGTTATAAAAAATTTTTTAGTAACAAACAAGGTAAATGAAAAATGATAAAAATACTTGACTGAAAAATGGTAGCAAACGCTTACCGGAGGAGGTAAGCTCCGAGGAGGATTCGGCTGTTGTGGGTGCCGAAAAAACTCTTCATACTGTTCCTCTTGTAGTATTTGATGTGGGTTCGTCGGGTCGACAAAGTCACTCGGATTAAACATGGTCAAACGGGTTTGGTCAACCTCGATTAACGGACAACAAAAAAACAAACAAAATTAAAAATTAATCGACGGTCGACGGTGAGCACGTTCGTGGTGGACCACATGACCAAAAATATGTCGGGTGGTCCCGTTTGTGTTGCGTCGTTTTCAATGAAAAAAAAAATTTTAACTTTAAAAAGGAACGTTAATATTACCTTTTTGATTATAAATGACCGTCGTCTGATAATTTGACCGGAGTCCTAGCAAACCGTTCGCCGGAAAATAGATGATAAACAAGAAAACCGGTAAAAAGAGCGTTCCGGTCAACGTAGCGTCTTTCGGTGGAGAGACTTTCACCGAAAGTTTACTTTTACCCCCAAAAGGTAAACCCTAGTGGGACCGGGCTGCATGGGCCGGGTCCGGTTCCCAAGCCGTCTCAGGAGACGGTTTGACCAAGACGGGTTCGGTTCCCAAAGCCTCTCAGTCAACCCTCTGACAAAGACGGGTCCCGGTTCCCAACACGTCTTTTGAGCCGGTACCCGGAACGATCTGCTGAGCCGGTTCCGGTTCCCAACACGTCTTTTGAGACGGTACATGGAAAGAACTGCTGAGCCGGTTTCGGTTCCCAACCCGTCTCACAAGCCGGGTCCGGTTCCCAACGCTAACCCGTCTGACGAGACGGTTCCCAATACTAACCCGTCTGATGAGACATTTTGTGGGCCCCTAATCAATTAAAAATTTAAAAAACAAAAAATTAAAAATTTAAATAAATAATTTATATTTAAAATCATCTTTATATAAGTAGTTGTAAACGTAAAATATTTTGTGGTTAAAAAAGGTTGTTGGAGAAGTATCGCTCAAGAAAATGTCTGACGGCCGTGATAAAAATATAGCTCCAGAAGAATACTTTTCTCAACCAGAGAAACATTCATCGAGTTGGATACTAAAAAAATGGAGGCGTCCGAAGGAACCTGAAATTACCAAAGAAAGAGAATTTATCAGTAATCGACAAAGCTTACACGGAAACGTTATCGGCAAATGGGCTATACCGGACGATGAGAATGATAATTGGGCAACTAATGTTGTTGACTTCTACAATAAAGGCGACGCACCGTTTTGTTATTCTGCTGTTTTTTCAAGAAGTATTGAGCTTGACAAAAATTTTTGGGGAATTTTGTTGGGCTATCGTTCTAACGGCTACCTCACACCAACAGTAATAACTTAAATTTTAATGTTTTTTTTTATTTTTTTTTACTGAAATTGTGATTCAATTATTTTTCAGCATGTTGAAGGATGGGTTGGAAGACTGATGAACTGGAGGAGTAGAAAGCTACAAAAAAATGCTTCGCTAAATATGCGGTGGACAATTCTTCCACCAGAATTTTATAATTCGTTATTAGAATCTGTACCAAAAAACTTGGCCAACTATTGCAATGGCAAATTCAAACCGTTTCCTTCATTTTTCGACGTTGATTTTGTTTTTTTCCCCGTTCAGCTTGAAAATAGGGAATGGTTATTGGTGCGACTAGAGTTGGTGACGCAAGAACTTGTTATGTATGCTTGCGAAGACCTTCGTATCAGAGACAAATACAGAACCATTGTTCACCCAAAGCTGACGAAGATACAAGTTTATTTAGGAGCTTTACTAGTGAACATAAGATTCTGGAAGAAAACAGGTAATCCAGAAAAATGTATAACTTTCAATCTTAACGAAGACTATGTTGCACCACATAACTCCCTGTCTGGTAATGAAGCGGTATATCTTTGTATGCTGATGGAGCATTTGGTTACTGATAAACCAATTACTACGAACGGTGATCTAAAACAAACATGTTCGTCTTACAGACGATTCATGGCTGAAAAAATGTATTTCTGGAGGTGCTTACCACGTCCAAACAATTCTTAATAAAATGTTCTTATTTTGGAAGTTTATTTATTTTTTTAATTGTCCTTATTTATTTTTATTACCTACCAAATTAAATATTTAATTAAATTAAATTATTTCACACTATAAATACCCGCCAAATTAACAAATTCTTCACTACATCACATATTTTTCTTACAAAACATCAATCAAACCAAGTAAAATGTCTTCATGGACCGACGAGGAGATCCTTGGGGTTACACTGGCATGGCGAAATGTTGCCGAAAACACCCGAGTTTCAAACACCAGTCAAGAAATTCGTGCAACTCCATTTTGGAGTAGAGTATTTTTTGAGTTTCGAACACTTGTCGGCGGTCAGACAAACCGTACGACACAAGATGTTATAGAAAAGTTTCACAACGTCAAGGCGGAGTGCACCGTATTCGAAGGGTTCTTCAACTCCAACAAAGAGGAGTCGCCAAACGAGTCCGAGGAAGGGCTCATAGAATTGGCGAAAATCGACTACTTTTTGGACTACGACGAAGAATTCGAATACCTTTCCGCGTGGCATTTGTTACGTGATTATATTTAAATTTAGGTTTTATTAAAAATAATGTTATGTAATGTTCTTTTTTTAATGTATGTTTTATTATTAATAAAGTGTTTTAATTTATTTAGTGTTTTAAAAAATGTTGTAATTTTTAATTCAATAGAAATCTATTGATATTCCATATTGAATGCTTAACCCACCCGCATATGTCCTTCCTATATAAAGCCAGTAGACGGTTTGACATTACAGACCGTCAGTACACCGTCACAGATAAGAAACCCAAACCCAAAATCACAATGGCACCGAAACCGTGGACAGAAGAAGAAGAAATTGCCCTGTGCACTGCTTGGATAACTGTTAAAGAAAACCCACCACGTCGAGGGTCCATTTGGCCACTCGTTCTCAACGAGTTCAAAGTTTTGGTTGGAGGTTCAAGCAGGTCAACGGAGTCTCTCAACCGGAAGTGGACGGACTTGCAAAACAAGTGCCGTCTCTTCGAGGGGTTTTATCAAACCGCTATCCGTGAACTCCCACAAGACACTGCGGACCATGAAAAACTAGAACATGCTAAGATTGAGCACGAGTTTTCGGGCCGACCACCCTTTACTCATTTGTCGGCGTGGCAGATGATTCGTGATGTCGCCGGGGCTTTGGATTAGTAGTTTTTTTTTTCTTACTTTTAATGCTCCTTTTATTTTAAGTCATAATAAAAAATGTTTATTTTAAGTTTATATTGTTTAAAGGGAGTGTTTTGTTTAACACCAAAAAGTAGAGAACACAAGACCTTAAACAAACTTAACATAAACAAATAATAATAGGAATCCAATAAAAATACAACTAAAGTATTAAAACAATTACAATATACAAACAATTATAATTCACGAAGTGGTTCAACACGTCAAACACCGAGACATTTCCGTTGCTTGGAACGCCAAGATATATTTTCGCAGTGTACTTTATACCCACTGTCCAGTTTCATCTTCATCACCTAAATACGTACATAAATATACGTACGGACAGATGCTTACCAACGGCCCGGACAAGTCAAAGAACAAACTCTCCTAAATATCACATCCGACCGTCTTGTACATGTAAAAGACGGATGATCCAGAAGAACATGATAGAGATTTAGGAAAAGGATGAACTTGCCAACAAAGTAGACTACAACATCGTCGATGCAAATTACACGGGTTAACCCACGTGTAGATGCAACAACAATCCAAGTAGTATTATGTAGATGTAACAGCAATCCAACTGAAGCCTTTTTCGCTTTACTTCTCACTAACTCCGACCGAAACCTATCCATCACTTCAACCTTTCGCTCCAAATGTATTACCAAGTGGTTGGAGGTCAACTTAAGGCTAAAGAAAATGGGTGAAAGGCTTTTTAAGGCCAAAGAAAATGGGTGAAAAACTTCGGAACAGAAGCTTTCCATAGAATGGGATTAGATAAATCCCAAAGGCTTAGGTTTAAAAAGTGCAATAATTTTAACCGAAAAAATATTCGGCTATTCTGAAACTCAAAAACACGTCGATTAATCAAACTAAATTTGAAAAAAACATTTGAGAAGATTTTGTTTGATTTGGTAAAATATTTTGGCTTGGTAAAATATCTAAACGGGCTTGAAACAAACATTTGAGAAGATTTGGTTTGATTTAGATGTGTTTTTTTTTTTCAACCAAACCCACATATTTATACCCAAACAAAATTTGAAAAAAAAAAAATAAATTAATTAATGGGGCTGAAGACGGTTCAGCCAAAAGGGATTCGGCTAAGCCGAGCCGAAGACGGCTTAACTTGAGCCGTTGATGAACCGTCTCAGGGACCCCACCGGAGACGGCTTTACGGCGCTGACACGTCTCAAGCCGCCACGGGAGCCGGGTGGCAGACATCGGGATCGTAACCGCCACGTGTTGGGTTTCTACTGGTTGGAATCCAAAGGATCTCGGGAGACGGTTCAGCCCTTTTGGAAACCGTGTCCCGTCTCTCCAAAGACGGTGGAGGGGGCCATTTACGCAAAACGCTCGGTCAAGGGGCTATTTTGGCCATTTTCCCTTTTTTTAATTTTTGTTTCGGACCCTAGAAAGTTGTTATAAAGTGAAAGTTGGTGTAATGAAGGTGGAAAAGAAGAGTGCTGATGATGTTAAATGACATGAGAAGTTAACTACCATTGACCAAAACAGTGTCCAACATTGATTATAGTGGGGAGTGATGAGGAAGCCAAACCAAACATGCCCATAAGAAAAGATAGAAAGCTATGTGTGTGTTGGGGAATAATAATGTGACCACCAAGAATTTTGCACAATACCATTGCCCCACCATCTAGGGGGAGGGGCACATGTTGAACTGTTTTTTAATTTGCAAACGGTAATTAATTTTTTAACCGTTACAACCTAATGACAACATTTTTTACACCTATAAAACCCCATAACTTCTAATACCAAAATCACGCCAAAACCGGTTATCATACTTTAATCATATCGTAAAAATGGTCCCATGGAATGTAAATAGGAGATTGCGTTAGCGATGGCGTATTTGACAGCGAGGAACACAAATCATTCTACCAGTTTACGGAGAGATTCGTTTTGGAATAACGTGTCGGTGGAATTCAATCGAATAACCGTCTCAAATTACCACAACAAGGATTTGCTCGTTAGTAAGTGGCATGGTCTCTTCAAGAAGTGTAACCAATGGAATGCCCTCTATGAAGCCACGATTGAGCGATACCCTAATCTTTAAGAAGATATTGCAATCCTAGCCACACGCCATGACTATTTCCATGCACACGAGAGTAACTTCAACCATGTTGTGACATGGCGATTGTTGCGCGATAGGTTTAATGTTTATGTTTAATGTTGTTTATTGTTTAATGTTTAACGTTTAATGAAAGTAACCGTTAAAAAAATTAAAGTTAAAAATTAACAATCAAAATACAAACATAATTAACCAAATCAAAAGATTAATTAAACATAAACATAAACATAAACCTAATTAAAATACTACTTAAACATAGCTAAAAAAAAAAAAAGAAAGAATACGCAATTGACTCGGGAGAAACGTTACAATTACTATCATGCCCGTCCAACCTATCGTATTGATATCCCTCACTTTCGGGTGTCGGGCAATACATTTCTTCATCCGAATAAATTACGTATTCGGCCCCCGGATCAGTTTCATAACCTTCGTCCGGAGGGTTTTGTATCGTAACCGGTGGATTTTGCACTATAGGAGGATTGACACGCTCCGGCACTCTTACAACACTGTATTGCTCCTAGTTATAGTAGAGTCATTGTGTAATCATATGCGTAAATCAATTCTTCTGTGGACAAATCGTCAGGATCTTGTGGCTTGTAATATTCAAATGTTAGGGGAGGCTGTGTAGTCGGTGGGTATGTAGTTGGTTGATGTGTTGTTGTTGGTGTGTGTGTAGTTGATTGGTGGTGGGTGTGTAGTCGGTGGGTGTGTAGTTGGTTAGTGTGTTGCGGAGCGGCATGATCGTCGTCGACAATATGTAATCAAAAACATATTGCCACCACGCATATTCAAACATATAGTTGTATAAAATTGTATGTGTAGATATGGTGTTAATATAGGGTAAAATATAAAAAATGGTCAAAATATAAAAAAACGGTAAAAAAATAACGGTCAAAGAAAAAAAACGTTGGTAAATAATTATTGGTAAAAAATTATGACCGTTTTCATTGTACCAGCCCGTTAGATAGAACCAGAAATTGGTTCACAGGACCCCTACCAGCATGGATGACGACGGTGCTACCATGCTGATAGTGAGATACCCGTGCCTAATTTTGGTGACGTCCCTTCCCCTAAGACCCATGAGATCACAAGGGCATTCTTTTCTTTTATGATTTTTATATATAATATGTTTATTGTTTCGTTTAATACAAAACTAAGTTTAAACATATAGCTACACTAGATTATACCCCGGGAACGTCTCAGGGTTGAGATATCTAATATAACATATCAATTTTACATATGAAATAGAATGATGCGCTTTATGATTACATGCAAGAAAACTTCGGGTGGCACCCAACTTAAAACAATTAACAATGTTTATCCAATGTTAACGCCTAAGCTTAAACAATCCATAACTCTGATATTAATACTTAACCTAAAACAATGTACAATTCCAATGCTAACACGTGTTGAAAATAGAATTCATATTTACTGATTTGAACATAATTAGTGACTTGCCTATAAATGATTAATGAATTATCTGAACACTTTGTGTTTTTTTTCCTATATGAACAAAACCGTAGAAAAAATAGTCGTTTTGTTGAAAATAGAATTCATGTTTACTGATTTGAACATAATTAGTGACTTGCCTATAAATGATTAATGAATTTTCTGAACACTTTGTATTTTTTTTCCTATATGAACAAAACCGCACAAAAAATAGTCGTTTTTTCTCCGTTTTTATATAGCACTATGGTACTCGTTGGAAAGATAATAAAACGCTCGTTAATTTGGTGTAATTTTTTTTTCTTTAAAAAAATCTCATATATAAAAGATATTAATGTTTAAAAATTATGGGAGGAAAGATGAGAGAAAAAAATTTAATTTTGTTTTTAATTTTTGTTTTCCTAAAATCAATTAATGCCACATGATACACTCAAAGATAATGATGCTCTCTTTAATTTTTTTTTGACAAAAAAACTTTTATTTACAACGCCAAATCGGACCTCAAAGCAGGGACCGACGGCACAAAACTACATCATATACAGCGGGTATCGACACCACTCTTTCCAAACAATCCTATTACATTTTGTTCTATTCTTAACCCAAAGAAAACATAGAGATTTCACACTAGCCACAATCCTCTCCACGCTAGGCTCGTTCCTATTGAAAACCGCATCATTCCTAGTCTTCCATAACGACCACATAGTGACCATTACAATACCGTGTACAATTTGTTTTTGAACTTGCAGCCCGTGATCGACTTATGAATTTGCAGAAGGTCTCTCACTACAAAAGCAAATATCGGAGGTGGCCGACACCAACTCCCTATACGATCCCAAACATTACACGCAATGATACAATCTACCATCACGTGTATATCACGCAATGATGCTTTCTTTAAATGTCATTTAGAATTTATTGTTTTCAATTATATAACAGATAACATTTATATCTATTCTTTTAACAATAACGCATAAACTAACTATTTAATTGTATAATGCACTGCCTTTTTCTCTCCGTATCATTATGTTCAATCAAGACTAAGTTCAAGTTATTATGGCTTAGTTGGTAATGTTTTTGGTTCATTGCAATATACTTTTTTTTTCTTCTTATTATACGAGTTCTTCAATCTATTTAGATAGATAGAAGCCTATTTTATTAAACAAATAGTACAAACATAGTGGCCTAAGTATTAAAAGTAGTGGAACATGAATATGTTCACCTTACAATTTGTTTTAAATATTTTTCATGATAAACACGAGAGGAGTTGAGCATGTGCAATACCATCCAATTTATGTCTTTATTTTCTAGGACCTCTATGACACGATTTTTAAATAATAAATATAACCCTTGACTAGGGTTGGTAATTTAGACACGAACACGATCAGGGCCGTCCCTAAAAATTTAGATGCCCGAGCCGAGTTATGAAAAAAATGTGCCCTTAGCCTTAGGCGTTAACGAAATAAATAACTACAAACTATTTTTTAAACGACGGGTAAAGTAATATCAAATCGATAGATCAATTCTTCACGGTTTATGTTATCCAAAATTTCATTCTCGATAACTACCATTGCTAATGTGCAAAGTGCTTTTTTTTTTTTTTTTTTTTTTCTTTTTACTTATGTGGGATAACGCTTCATGGTTATTGACTAATAGACTAATGATTAAGTTACTTTAGTGCAATGGCGAATATATAATTTCTTTTGATGGGGGCACAATACGAATCAACTAACAAAAAACAATTAGCTTTTGGGTTTTTTTTTATTATCAAATGTAATAAACTAGATATTTTTAAACTCAAATGAAATAAGCTAACAATAATAAAAGCAAAAAAATTGTGGTAAAAATAGACTATTAGTTTTAAGGTTTTTTTTATCATTTGTTTTGAACGACTTTATGATTTTTAATTTTGAAAATAATAGAGTGACTGATAGTAAAATGACAATGACAGGTTCGACCAACAATGACACTGGTTTTACCCACATAGACTTTTCTCAAGTACTCATAAAGTCACTTTCAATTAAAAAAACCCTCATAAATTTGTAATTTTACTAAAATACCCTCATCATCTTTGAGTATTTACGCATTTACCATCATCTTCTTCACTAAACCCTTACCATGTAAATCTTTTGATAGATCTGTAAATTTGCACAGATTAGATATGAATCATTTCCAACCGGTTCAATAAGGTTATTGACAACCCTCCAATACATGTAAATACACCATTGTGACCAACCGAATATGCCCCACTAGAAATTGGGCCCGGGCCGGGAGTCCTCCCCACACCCCACCATGGCCGGCCTTGAATACGATAACACGACGCGAACCTACATGACCTTAGCAGGTTTCGTGTCTTAAACAGGTCGACACGATAAGGCCTTAACACGTTTCATGTCTAAACAGGTTAAAGACCTATTACCATGTTAAACACCCGTTAAGACACGTTAATAATTTTATTTAAAAATGTTATAAGGGTGTGTGTATGCTTTATACATATGCGGATTAAATATTAAGGAAACATAATTTTCAATTTTCAAATCATAGAGTACAAACATATACACCGCTCATTCATCCCTCATCTTCCTTCTCGACTCCACCGTCCTCGTTACCCGTCCATTGTTCTCGTCCGCTGTCACCCATCACCCGTCCGTCGCCGCCTGTCCTCCTTCGCAACCCCGGCGCCGCTCAGTCTTTCATTCATTGGTTTGTGGATACGTTTTAAGGTTAAATATTTATAAACAAGTTCTTTTCTCATCGTGTCTTATCGTGTTAGCATGTTATAAAGAGTTTCGTGTTCATGATCGGGAAAAATGACACGAAAAATTATCGTGTTGTGTTTATGTTTACTTATTTCGTATTCTTGTTTTAACAGGTTATGTCTGACACGATATGTCAGCTCTACCCTTGACTAGCGTCTCAATTCACTTTCTATATTTATTAAAAGTCTATATAGGATGTCTACCCGAAAATGAATTAGGTCAAAGGTATTCGTGCCCGCAATAAAAATTACCCCCTTGGCTCCCTTAAGCTCTTTGAGGAAAAAGTCTTTTAATGTTATATTATAGATATTTAAATTGAAGGGAAAATAAAAAAATAAACATTATCATCTACAATTACCTAAATAAATATCTTAACCAGCTAAATTATAGGGTATTCTCAAAAAATAAGATAATGCAGTTACTTACACAGTTACACGTGTACAATCAGCTAACCATTAGCTGTTTTAAGTTTGTAGTTGTTTTCGGTTTCACCAGTGAAGCCATTTGCCATTTATGTATATTCCCTATTTATTTATTTATTTATTAGTTAGGGAAACGGATAAGGGTTAGAGTAGAGAAAAGGAGAAACGGCTAAGGGCCAGGGAAACGACTAACGGTTAGGAAAGAGAAAAGAGGAAACAGCTAAGGGCCAAGGAAGATAATGAAAAAAGGAAATGGCTAAGTGATAGGGAAACAATTAAGAGTTAGGGAGGAGGCGGGCGTTTCAGTGTTTAGTGCCACATGTTGATTTTTAGTCGGTCTAAAGTAGTGGTGCCCAATATTTAAAATGACTAAAGGTTAATCAGTTATACACGTATAAGTAACCACATTATCTTGTTTTTGTGTACCCTGGAATTTAGCCGGTTAAGATGATTGTTTTGGTAATTGTAAGTGGTCAATGTTTATTTTTGTTATTTTTCTCAACTGAAAGGTCGGTGCCTTTCAATTTGACACAATCACCTTTTAAGTTTTCTAAATTGATAAAACTCACCCACTAAATTTCTAGATTCACAAAAAACAATTTTCTAACTTGATAAAAAAGACCCCCCCCCCCCCCCTTCTAACTTGACAACAAAGTCTAACACATTCTACCCCAAACTCTACTATAATATCAAAGGTAACCCAGTTACTTTTTAACTATCACCCTGACCCCTCAAATTTCTAAAGTTTCAAGCTTACCCTAAAACAAATTCTTTACGTTTTTATTTTTATAGACGTTTCGGCATAAATTCGAGTTCATCTACCCTTTAACGTAATTTTTGTTTGAAAATGAGTCAGCTCAGTTAAAATTGTTTTCGTTTTATTTATGTTTTTAGTTGGACTACGTTTTGAATTAAATTTTGTTTGAAACAAATCCAGTCAAATGTATTATGTTTTTTTGTTAGACGGCATAAATATCAAGTATACACATTTCGACATAAATTAGTTTGAAAACAAGTCTGGTCAATTATAGTTTATACGTTGTCATTTCACGTACAGTGTTGCCGTAACGCGCAACAAGTAAAATAACTAATTTGACTAAAATAAGAAGAACTCATATCTAACCATGGTTTTTATCAATAAAAAAAATAAGGAAACGAATATTGGGATTTTTATCAGTAAAAAACATGAAAAAACATATTACCAACTGAAAACGTCATGTTAGGTGAAATAATATAAGGATAAAATAGTTATTTTACATTGACTTGATATTTTTTCAATATTTATTAGTATTAAATATAAAGGTGTTACAATATCACAAACAATTTATCTATTACTACTATATAATGGGTTATTGACGGGTAAAAAAATCATTTTATATTTATCTATAGGGGTAAAATTGTAATTTTATTAGATTGTCAACACAAATTTAGCACAACAATTAAATAACCATCATATTAATTAAATGCACAAAAAGATAAAAAAAATGAGAATTTATATGATATTTTACATATCCAAATGAATAAACAAACAAACAAACAAACAAACAACAACAACAACAACAACAACAACAACAACAATAATAATAGAAACATAAAATATGAATAACACAAGAATAGAATGATATTTTACATATCCAAATGAATAAACAGTAACAGTAACAGTAATATAAAATGTGAATAATACAAGAAAAGAAACATGTCATTCATCTTCTTATCATATATTTGCACATCGTCATAGAAAAGGGAACCAACGTTGAAAAGAGAAATGGTTGGCCAACCGTTAGCTTGCAACTAACCACTCATTCAACCCATTTAATGTGATTAAGTTATCGTCAAAACAATTAAATTGAAATCGATCGGAACACATTTGTTTAAAGACCCAAAAACCCACGATCCAAACTTGTTTCCCTCGACCCTCTTTGTTTCTAATCACGTTCCTGCAAACCGAAGTCCAGCAACAAAACTATAACCACCTCTGTTTTGATCCGTAGTACAACTACCGCCTTCGGACAACCCCACAACAACCCCTGGATCCCAAAAATGAAATGTTCCACATCCTCCATAACCTTAGAGAAGGAAAGAACACCATCAACGTAGTTTCACCCTCTACTAGGAACATGCATCGCCATGCACCTCCCACACAACCATTTATCCCCCAGCTCTCAGAGAGCGCCCCCAACATCCAACATCCGTAAACAAGTCCAAATATTGAGAGATTGCATCTTTCAAAGATGCCTTTCGATTTTTAGTTTTGAGATGCGTACCCTGCATAGTGCATATGGTCGATAAGGCGAAAAAAAAACCCCGAAGGCCCAGGCCTACCATCTTTGCACTAATGAAAATGTTTAAAGGGGAAAGTTCTAAGTCAGCTAACTGAGCTATGACCAGACCCTCCGGATCTAACATTACGGCCCCTCTTAGAAAGAGCCATGCGCCCGCCCAAAAAAATCCACAAGAAATGAAAAATAAGACCTAATGAACTCCGTCTAAGTACCCAATAAATCATTGTTTTTTGTTTTTGAAATACTTGTACCAACTCAAGGCCTCTCCGGTGAAATAGAAAACCGCGAGTGATAAACGTTGGTCTTCTAGAATGTTGTAATAAGTGAAATAGTTGTTCGCTTGAAATATCCAGTCTAATGAATTAGAACCATCAAACAAAGAAAATTTGATCTTCGGTGGACGAGGATTAATTGGATGGATCAAGTTGGTCATCTTCGGAAAAGAGCTGAATAAGGGGGATATTTTTAGGGCCCTTTTGTTTTTGGTTGGACAGAGGTTGAAGAGGCAAGTTGTAGCTTCCATTTGTCAGTTCATGGAGGCTAGAAGGGCTTCGAACCGGGTGTTTGATCTGGCTTTGGATTGGGCAGTGGTTGTGGCGTTTTGAGTGAAAAATTAGGCAAATTGATCACAAAGGGTTTGAAGGGACTCCTCAGTGGAGGAAGATTCTTTGCGGGAAGACATGATAAAGTCTCTAGAGTAGGCCAAACTCCAAGAGAATTTCAAACGAGAAGAGGAACACTTTTGATTTTTGAAACGCTTTTCTGATTAATCCAAATGCAACTTACATGAATTTAAATATGACTAGGAGCTAGAGTGCCACTATCTCACGTCCCCCTTCAATAAACATGATTACCACATTAAATGCTCCACTACTTCCTAATATGCAGGATTAAAAATAACAAAGCCAAAGACTAATTCAATTTATTCGACTAAACGAACAGTGTTCTCTTTTTCGCCATGCGCTTAATCTGGCTTCCTAGAGGTTCTTTTGGGGCTGTTGTTTGGTATCGGCCCAGGAACTGGCAGGCCCGTATAAGTTGTATTTACAGTACAATTATAGTCAAAATTCTAAAAGAACATTTATGAGTAAATAATTTAAAAATTACTTCTAAAAAACCCTTCGACCAGTAATTGAGGTAACAAAACTTCTGTATTTTTTTTATACACTTGCAAAAATGTCTCCGCTACGCGGCGGGATTTCAGTCAATATCATTTAGTTTCGTAAGAATTCGACATTCGGTATAGCAACCACAAGAAATATAAGAAATATACTGAAGGTGATATCTATATGTGGTTTATATCGATTGGAAAAGCTAGAAAGAAATTTAGATCAAACAATATCGTTATGATACGTTAAACTATGAAAAAAAATAAAGTTTTTGTAACTAACCCTTGTCGGCTTTCAACTATCTTATATTTTTTAACGGCCAACAAACATTTATGCCCGACTACCCAGGGGAGAGTCCCCACACTATAGACAGACCCCCACGACCAACCCAATGAGGGCCCATACGTACCTCGAGTGGCTGGCGTACTCAGACCCGCCCATGTAGTTCCCGAAACCGGGGAAAATCCAAGCCCTCACCCGCTCGTAAGCACAACGGTGAAGGATTGGGAAAATCCAGATGAGATCAGGACTCGAACTTGTGACCATAGACCCGTCATCCATTATTTCTCATTATGTCCCTCGTGGGAATCGAACCCGGGACCCTAATGGGGGATAATACAGAACTGTGGGTATGTTTGTTTAAATATGGAGCAATATCACGAAGATTTTTTTTTTTGGTTGCGTATTATTTTCATTCCACAATAAAAATCTTGTTACATCTTAATAATAGGTAAGCGAGCAAACAAGCTGCGACGCTATCCCTTTTTGAATCGCAAAGCCTATTATACTAAATACAAACCCTTTGTTCCTCAGGATGTGCGAGTCACTGTGGACCACCTTCTACACCCCCTCCAAATGTGTCGAAGGCAAACGGAATGAAGACGTGTTGATTATCCAAACATGCTGCCTCATGCTTAGCAACCATCCTAGCTTCCGCCCTCGAAGCTGTCTGTCACAGAACGAAGCCACTGTCTCTTAGCCCCACCAATGGGGACACCCTAGTGAGGTCGACACACACAAGCTTACCCCACGCCTAGCCAAACACAAGGACATTCGCAGGACGCATGGTAGATCTTCCATCTCGCGGACTAGTCAGAAAGTTAACAAGTGTTTCTTTCTTGGCTGAGATTCCAGCACGTCTCCCATTTCACTGCAACACACCTTAGATGTCTCAGGTATTTCCAACCGGGAGCTCTTCCTTTGAACAATTCGTTGTGAAATTTATAAAAGCCTCCCTGAATTTCAGTGTTCGGTTGGTTAGCTTCTTTTTCTTTCAGTTTCCTCAACAAGCTTTTCAGATCGTCAGATTGTTCAACATTCGGTTTCTGACTTTCTGAATTCTTGAAGACTTCATCAACGAATGTCTTACTCTTTTCACGTGCAAGTTTCTCAGCTTGATTTAGCATTTCTTCAGAAAATTTAGGAAATGCAGAATCATGTTTGTCTTTGAAATACTCTGGATATTCCTCACTGGTAATATCCTCCATTTCAACATCTTCAAAAACTAGTGTATCTCTATCATCAGAGTGATTTCCAGCTTCTTTCTCAGGAATATTAAGAATCTGATTATCACTCCTCAACTCTTCAAGAGATTTACCTACTTATCTAGCCAATCCTTCAAGTATTTCTTTTGATATAGCTGCAGAAACTTCACCATCTTCAAGATCAGGATTGTTATACTCAAGCTCAAATCTCATATCATCCGATTCAAATATTTCTGGAAACTTTCCTGTAAGCTCAATCGTCCAGACTTTCTTGGTCAACATCTGACGATATAGCGTTTTGTCTTCATCTGATAAAGATCTGATCTTTTCATTCCACAAAATTTATCATCATCATTGTTACCACCAGGAGCTTTCGAGCTTGATTCTCCTGCATCTTTACTAGAATCTCTCTTTTCATACTTATATTTATCAGTATCATCATCATCATCGTCATCATCATCATCATCATCATCATCATCTTCAGAACTGTTATCTCCAGAATCATCTCCAGAACCATCTTTATCATCACCATCCTTCTTCTCAGGAGCATCACCGGCATCCTGTTCTAACTCCTCATCATCTTCTTCAGATTCAGATGGTTCAAAATCAACAAGTTCTTCTTCATGCTCTTTATCTTCCTCTCCTTCTTTTAACTGAGGAGCTTTCTCATAAAGATCGTCAATAAGCTTCCTTAAGCTCTTATTGTCTTTCTTTACTTGTTTGTTCTCGAGTCTCAAAGAAATGTATCTTCTAGTATTTCTCTGTTCATGAGCTATCAACTTCTGATTTTCATCCTAAAGTTGTTTGATCTTTGCTTCCAACTCTTCTTGACTCTCCTGTGAAGATTCAACAATATCCAACATCTTCTTATCATTCTTCCTCAAGTGTTCAATCTCTTGCTGTTGCTGGTTAATAATCTTCATCATATCTGCAAGCTTTTGGTTAACTGCATTAATCACATCACTTGATACAGTAACCTGTGGTGTTGAAGCCTCAGCAACAAGAGTATTTTCTTAAACTTGTTCAATACTCTTTCCATAGCATCATTAAAATCTTTAGTTGGATCAACAGTCTTGTCAGCAGCAGATTTCTTTTGTTTCTTTGCTACTGGGGATGTCATGGGAGTAGCAGATTTAGAACTAGATACATCAGGAACTTTCTTTCCTGCAATCAAAATCTCAACTTCTTTAGCTCTTTTCTTCTTTGGATTCTCCTTATCATACTTCTTAGACATAGTCTTGTATTTGGGCTTTTTCTGTTTTTCGCCCATCTTCGGAGATCCACTAAAATCTCCTGCACCAATACCAAGACCCAGATCTATATCGTCCATCACAATCGAACTCTTCATTCTTTGCTCCTCTAGGGTTTTGTTGAGACTTTCAGACTCACCAGCCATAGTGGCCTTGGGCTTGGTTTGTTTTACCGTCTCTTCACCCGAATCCTATCTCTCATCAGTTTGAGTCTCCTCAGAATTGGCAGACTCTTCGTCAACAAGAATAGTGCCTTTTCTCGCTACGCTCTTCTTTCTTCTAGATGTTTTCTTTGGATGTTCAACCTCATCCTCCTTTCCCTTACCCTTTCCTTTCCCACTCTTTGCACCAACATTCGCCACTTGTCTCTTTCTCTTTGCTTCCGGATTAACGTGAAACAAAGGATCATCATTATCAGATTCACTATTTGCATTTCTAGCCTTATCCACACCTGGATCCTTATAATCAGGATTGATCAAATGCCCGATTAAATTCTTTTGAGGAGGTCTTTCATTCTCAGGAACCCCTTTTTATCCTTTCATTTTGATCAAAGTGTTCAAGCTCATATGATCTTGAGCTAGAATCTGTGTAGGATCTTTTCTCAATTTCTTGTATTTCTGATCAAATATCATCTGTAGAAACCTGGGATATAGCAAAAACTTCTTGTGCTTCAAACCTTTCAATGGTTCAAGCATATGATCCAAGATCATCCCAGACACATTGAACGACTTGTTCAGTATAAGAGCTACCATCAACGAACCGATGCTCTTTCTCATCACGTCATAGCCACCACTAACGGATCCAAAAACATGTAACATCGCATGAACTAGGTATTTGAACTGCGGGCACAGTTTGCCTTTATGCAAAGCTCCATCTGTGATTGGTCCATTTTACTTCATGCGTAAAAAGCATTTCCTCTGTTCAATCCATGATAAACTTCTTGGATCAGTCGGCTTATCCTTCAATCTCAAGGCTTTCCGAATATCACTCTCTGTAACTATTGCTAGCTGCCCTTGAATGTTGCTAACAATAGCTGTTTGATTATCCCAAAAATCTATCTTCGCATTCTTCCAAAACTCTACTTGATGATCTTTGTAGATAATGGCAGGTGTGGCTATCGCATCAACGACTCTGCTACGCTTTAGAAACTCTACAATTCCAGTGAATTCGGTATGTTTCTTGACATCACCAAGAAATGCACAGCAATTATGAGCCTCTTCAAACGGCAACTTTTCTTCCGGCTTCTTTCCAGCAGCTTTGTCAGACGATCCAGTTGGAATATTTGTGTTTTGAGGTTCTGCCATTTGAAATTCTGCAAAAACGAAACATGAAAATTCATTAAAAACGGACAAAATTCGCGAAATTGAAATTTGGTTTTTGAAAGTCCACATTCGACCCTTCGGTGATTCGAATGTAGAAATTCTATGGTTCGAAAGTGAAAAACAAGGTTCGAATGTGAAAAATTTGTTTAGAAATGTACATTCGGCCTTTATTCCACATTCGACCCTATGTACAAGTCACCTTCGACCGGAAAAGCCACATTCGACCTTTCTTAAATGGTCGAACCTGACTGTTCATATGACCAAATGTTCAGAATTCAAATTTGACCATTTTAACATCTAATTTTCATTTGTTTATCTTCTACATGACCGACTAAGCCTTTTCATCAACCAATTGAATCAATTATTTAGTTTTTAACTGTTTTTAGCAAAATCTAGGGTTTATCAGTTTTTAAACAATCAATTGATCAATCTGTTGTGTTTTAATCCTAGATTTTGTTGTATTCTCCCCCTAAAACAGTCAACAACTAAATCCTAATCATGAATTAGTCCTAAAACATCCTGTAAATGTTCAAACGATTCAGTCTAGGGTTCGATCACAATTTCATTGATTCCGCCTTTGTTTGTGGATGAATACCTGTATATTTGGTATCAAAATGATCAGTATAAAGCAAGGATCAAAATGCAAAGGTCTAGAAAATACGAGCAACAAGGGTTGGTGATTTCAGAAATTTTTTTCGAATGAGGTTCGAATGTGCAGATAGGTATATATAGGCTCCCACATTCGACCGTTTTATAAGGGCGAATGTGAAACTATTTCCACATTCGACCTTACTGAAAGGCTCGAAAGTAGAAACAGGGTTCGAATGTACAAGATACACTAGAACACTCACATTCGACCGTTTTAAAAAGCTCGAATGTAAGGAAAAATTCCACATTCGACCCATCGAAGGGGCGAATGAAGATTGGAATTTTTTGAAAATTTTACCAAATCTCAAAATCGAATCCCGTTCAATCTTTTTCACATCTTTTAAGCATCAAACATGCATCATTTCACATTTAAAAGTTACAAAACTCAAATGGTTCATCAAGTTTCAGAAAAACGACCATCAATCACCATCTGTTATAAAAAATAATACAGAAATGTAAAATCTTTTTGGTTTTTCTGAAATTTATGCTAAAACACACCTAAAATATTTTTGAGTTTTTGTATATTTTTAACAAATGTAAAATGCAGAAATGTAAACATAAAACAGTAAATGTTTTGTGATTTCCGGTAAGAGGATCATATTAGTTTTTGAGAAATCTGATCACACCGTTGATCTTTAGAGTTTATTATCATTAAAGACAATGTGTGATCCAGCAATTGCTGATATTATCATCCACATAAGCTCTCATGCAGACTTTTATGCAATGTTTGATACGATTATCTATAGTATAAACAAAATTGTCTGTGCTTCCCAGGCACACGACATACTCCCGTATCAAGGAATAATTGCACAAAGACTCATTGTAACGTGTGATTATGCTTTTGTTATCTGTAATTTTACAAGGTATTGAGGCATAGAGGTGTACAGGTCAGCAAATCAATGCTGCAAAGTAACATATGCACTCTACCAGGTTGAGGGCTAATATCAATCATGATTTTCATCAATGATTGGATACGATGCATTAGATAATCTTTGATTATCGTCATACATGGAAAGTTCCTCAATTCGGTAACTTTAGGTTCTGGCATTAAAGCTCTTTTAGCAAGATACCCTGTCTGATCTAGGTCTGTAAAACCTTACGACAGAAGATCAGAAAGGCTATCCCCAGATAACTAGTAACATAACGACCCGAAACCTCTGAATTTTGTACAAAAACCCTATCAAACGAAATTACGGTACTAAGACCATATGCCAGCATAACAATTCGTTTGATATGTATGTATCTAACACGCAGTAATAGGTCTACGAAGCCAACCAGCATATCACATAGACTCAACACACGGCTTATATAACATTTCAAATCTTTAGCATGTGTCAGATCCCCACTGATGTACTATCATTTCCTCTTTTATTCCAGGAAAATCATTTTGGGTTTTTCAAAAATTTTTTTTATGGATTTTTGGATTTTTCAATGTTTTCAGTTTTTCTAAAAACTCCCCCTAAAATGTAAAACATATTTTTTAGTTTTTGGATTTCTGAAAAATAGTAAAACTAAAACTAAAAGTGATAAAAATAGGTGATGATCAGTCTTGTTTCTCTTTTATACCGTTAGCTTTTAATAAAAATTCGAATCGAGAACTATCGAAAGCTTTGGTAAAAATATCTGCACGTTGGTAATCAGTGTGGATTTTGACCATGTCAATCAACTCTTTGGCATAATAATCTCGGATAAAGTGATACTTAATCCGAATATGTTTAGCTTTTGAGTGATTGACCGTGTCTTTTGTTAATGCAATTGCGGCTTCGTTGTCATAGTGAATAAGGGTTATTAGAAATTGCAAACCGTAATCGACCATCTACTGTTGAATCCACAGAACCTGTGAGCAGCAACTTGAAGCTGACACACATTCTGCTTCACATGTAGATAGTGCGACTGCCGTCTGCTTCTTACACTGCCAGATCACGAGCCTGCTCCCCAAAAATTGACATCCAGCCGTTGTGGATTTGCTGTCTTTGTCACAACCGCCCCAATCTGCATCACTAAAAGCAATTAGATCAAAATTATCATCATTAGGGTACCATAGTCCTCTCGACGGACAACCCTTCCGATATCGTAGGATCCGTTTGACAGCTGCAAGATGACTTTGTTTCGGCTTCGACTGATATCTTGCGCAGAGACATGTAGCGAACATTATGTTTGGTGTGGATGCGGTGAGATACATCTGAGATCCGACGATTTCTCTGTGTGTAAAAGGATTAGTCAGCTCCCCCTTAGCGTCAACTCCAATCCCATGATTAGGTTGGATCGGGGTATCCATCGGCTTCGAATCTTCTATCTGGAATCGGCTCAAGACTTCAGATACGTATTTGGTTTGGTGAATAAAGATCCCCGTTGGTCTTTGTTCCACCTGCAAGCCGAGGAAAACTGCATTTCTCCCATCGCACTCATCTCGAACTTTTCCTGCATTACTTTTTCAAATTCTCTACACAAAAGTTCGTTAGTAGATCCAAAAATAATATCGTCAACATAAATCTGGACGAGAAGCAAGTCATCCCCTGTTCTTTTGGTGAACAGAGTGCAATCTACCAAACCGCGTTTGAATCCTTTGGATAGTAGGTATGTGCTCAGCTCCTCATACCATTGGCGTGGAGCTTGGTGCAACCCGTATAGTGCTTTGTTGAGAACGTAGACCTTATCCCGGTGGATAGGATCTTCAAAGCCTGGAGGTTGACCGACGTATACGTCTTCCTTGACCACACCGTAAAGAAACACACTCTTGACATCCATTTGATACACCTTGAATTTCTTGTATGAGGCAAACACTAGAAACATACGAATAGCTTCTAAACGTGCCACAGGTGCATAAATCTCATTGTAGTCAATTCCTTCCACTTGATGAAATCCTTGAACTACGAGTCGAGCTTTGTTTTTCACGATTACGCCTCTGTCATCCTTTTTACACTTGAAAACCCATTTAGTTCCAATTTTCTTTCTGCCTGGAGGTAAATCTGTTAGTGTCCACACTCCCAGTTTCTGAAACTGCAATAATTCGTCTTGCATCGCCTCAACCCAAGTGTCATCCAAAAGAGCATCCTTGTAAGTCTGCGGCTCAACCTGCGAAACAGAACAAGCAAAGGACCAGTCATTTTGACAACCAGATTTCTGAATTTTTGCATATAAAGCTAAAGCGCCAAGATTTTCAAGTGAGTTTGCACTCCGAAGTTGTCCTCTATTCATAACACTGCTTCCAGGATCACCAATCACTTGCTCAAGCCGATGAATATGATGAATCCGAGATTCCGGATGATCAGGTACTTGAACTCCTGTTTGAGTAGTCAAATTCTCTATCGAATCCAGATCATTACCCAAGTTGGATGATGAAGGAACATTTGGATTTGGGTTCACTGGAGGTGTCACTGTAGCATGATCTAGAATAGCTTCACTTGTGACATCTTCATCATCTTCCGATTCTGATGAATTAAGACTAGTGGAAGCTTCCTGGAAAACTTCTTCTTCAGCTGTAGGAACATTGGTATCATTAGAAGCTGTTGGAGGAGTTACGGTGATCGGATGCACCAACGGTGATGTTACTGTGTTTTCACACTCGTAATAAAGTCTTAATACAGCCTCTTCAACCAAGTTATCTAGATTGAATGATTCAAAGAAGTCTTTGTAATCAAACATCCAATCTGGACCGCTACCCTGTACATTCTAAGTATACCGTTGAACTTCAACGTTAGCCCACTCCTCTACTTGACGAGTTCGTTTGTTGAATACCCGTTGAGCGGGTTGCATATCCAACAAAGAATCCCTCTTCGGCTTTTGGTGCAAACTTCTCAGACGGATTAAGCATAGTATACAATGCTCCAAATGGTTCTAGATACTCCAAATTCGGCTTTCGTCTGTCCAACAGTTCATAAGAAGTTTTGCCAGACTTCTTCACTGTTAACACACAATTCAATGTGTAACAAGCTGCGTATATGGCTTCATTCCAGAACATTACTGGAAGATTAGAATCCGCAAGCATTGTTCTCGCCGCCTCTATTAGAGTCCTATTTTTCCTTTCTGCGACATCGTTCTGTTGAGGGGTATACGGAGCACTCTATTCATGATGAATTCCTTTATCTTCACAATGAGCATCCATCTGTGCATTTTTGAACTCCGTCCTATTATCGCTCCGAATTCTTTTGATTTTCAAACCATAGACATTCTCTAAACGAGTGAACAAAACTTTCAGACTGTTAAAAGTGTTGCTTTTATATTGCAAGCACATTAACCACGAAAATCTAGAATAATCGTCAGTAACCACAAGACAGTAAAGCTCTCCGCAATGACTCTTATGCATGACAGGTCCGAATAGGTCCATGTGCAAACGCTCAAGTGGCATTTCAACAGAGTTTACTTTCTTTGGTTTGTGGGACTGTTTGTGCTGCTTTCCCTTCTTGCAACTCACACACTTGTCATTTAGATGAAAATGTTTAACATTAACGCCTTCGACAACCCATTCTTCACGAAATGATTCATTTTCCTGAGGTGAACGTGTCCCATCCTCCTATGCCACATAATAGATTCTTTCTCTGTAGCCTTGGAGAGGAAACATGTAACTTGGCCCTAAGTTGTCATTGCCTTTGACATATCGAGAATGTAAAGATTATTCACTCTCGGTGCTTTCAACATGATCCACTCTTTTGGAATAACAAAGCTGGGTTTCAGAATATAGCAAGATTTGTCATCAAAGAGTACAGAAAACTGTTTGTCGCGGATTTGGCTGACACTAAGCAGATTATAGTCGATCTGTTTCACATACGAAATCTTCTCAAAACCTATAATTCCGTTACTCACACTTCCCTCCATTGTGATGTAACCTCCTTTATTTCCAGCAAATGCTACATATCCGCCATTGATATTTCTAATTTCGAATAGCAGTGAAAAATCCTCTGTCATGTGACCAGAAGCTCCACTGTCAACAATCCAAAGACTGCTAATAGGGCCAGCTGAAGCTCCGTGCACATATCAAGTAAAAACATTAGTTCTTTCGAGGTACCCAAGCCTGTTTGGTCTTGGGTCTTTGAATATTCAATTTCAAAGATTCTTTAGCACAAACATTTGAATTTGTGTAAGTCCAGAATCCTCTCCGGGGTATCAAACACACCCAATCGAGTGCGGAACCAAGATTGAATGTAAGAACAAAAGAAAAAAAAAATATTATTAATAACATCGTGCCGCTGCTTCGATCACAAAAGGTTGTCTGGTACGATCGCTAAGAAGATTGCACACGTTCTCTAGGAACGTCTGGTACAATCTCTAGGAACCTTGCACATGAGAGAACTCGTCTGGTACAAGGTTCGCACAAGGGGCTACATGATTACAAAATGAGAGGTCTACCTACCAATGAACTAAAAAAATACAATATATAGGAGCCTCTAGCCATTGGCCCACATGGCCTGACCCAAGCCCAAGTCCTAATCTAAGCCCAATAAATATAAATGTGTACAATAAAGATAAGCGTAAAACTATACAATTTCTGGGCCTTACAATATCCCCCTAGTTTTATGCTATCTTTATTACGGCTTAGCAGAAAACTTCAACTGATAATCTTCAATCTTGGGTCTTCTCTTTCAAAGGTCCTACAGTAAACAAACTTTAACAGGTCCAAACGCCAAAAACATGCAATCCAGTACGTGGCCAAATTTGGGTTTGGTGAAATAAACAAATAATCCAGCCCACAGAAAGAAACTGGCTACTCATTTTGAAGCCCACTGTGCAGAAGCCCAATTCTAGGAACAATGAAATAGAAAGCGTCCCACTAGCAGCTCCATATCAAAACCAAACTAATAGGTCCACCATGAACCAACACTACGGCCCAAAAGAAAACCGAAACTTCCCGACCCCAATTCTTAAAACTCAATCTACGGCCCAACTTAGAAAAATTTTATCCCATCGCTTCCTAATTCCACTAAGATCTTCAACCGGCCAAGCCCAAACCAGTTAAGTCGCTAATGTAGGGAGCCCAACTATGTATAGGCCCATGACTAAAATAAAAGGAAGGGGTATAGGCTGCTCAATTATCCTCTGGTGCAGGCAGGTCCAACAAACGCATAGGTCCAAACAAATATTTTGTGTAACAAATAAGCCCAACCGGTTGGAGTTTTTGACACGCTAAAGGCCCAATCCAGTCAAGAAGCTGCGCAACAGCTCTTGCCAACCAATATCAAATAAATAACTCAATTCCCATTCAACAAAGAAGGCACACAATTAAATATGTAGCCCAACGAAATTTAACGGACCAATGTGATAAGATCCACTAATTATTACTTGGACTCAGCTCCATCCTTCTTAAAAACATAAAACTTGGTGCCTACTCTATATCTACCTTATTAAGGAGGAGAGATGGGTAAGAAGGTAATTTCACCATCATTTTAAGATGGCATACAAAAGGTCTCATGCATAAATCTCTAACTTTTACCATTTTCTTCTATCTATGCCCTTATGTACAAGTCACTAATACAAATCAATTGCACCATT
Organism: Ambrosia x helenae; assembly: GCA_030844895.1. Lineage (NCBI taxonomy): Eukaryota > Viridiplantae > Streptophyta > Magnoliopsida > Asterales > Asteraceae > Ambrosia > Ambrosia x helenae. Next base: position 9,804,136 of record CM061234.1, read on the forward strand.
CAATACATTTAATTCATGTATTAACTTTTGGTTATCTAGAACCATTACCAAGTAATAGATTAATATATATAACTTTTTTTAATGGATTAACTTTTTTTTACCAATGGAATTTGAATTATCACCACAAGAAAAGGCTAAGCCTTATTTAACACTTTGTAACCAGTAGGCTAAAGGCTCTTTGGTTCATGTGTGTAACTAAATGTTGCAAATAAAAATCAAGTACGGATCGGATTGGATAAATGACAGTATAGTGTATAAAGTTTTGGCAATTTAAAATGTGAATAAAAATATATACCCGCGGCAACGCGCGGGCATTCCACTAGTACATTATAAAGGAGGAGTGATATACCATATTGTAATTTTGTTATAGGTACAAGTTTTGTTGCTACATATACAATTTAATAAAGCTTGTTTGATAGGGGTAAATTAGTCACTTAGGTGTACATTAAGACACTTACAAGGATATAATAGTAATTCTATCTAGGGCCTTTAGTTAAAAATTAAATCCTACTTCCCTTCTTACCCTTCTAATCCCCATATTACCCTTGTTCATAATTAGTGAATCAGTTACAGACTACTCATCCTTACCCATTTACCAACTAATCGACATCATCTTTCAATTCTCAGACTGTTCAATTGCCCATACTACCAACATAAAACTTATGGTTACAAAATCTTCAATCAACCTTACCCCTAATCGCCTTCAAGAACCTAGAATCAGACAAGCAGAAAACTTCTAATCCAGTCTCCATAGTCGTAGGCGTTTCATCGTTCTGATGCTCTTACATGCTGCTTCTCAAACTATTCACTGTAACTCTCTTTCATCTCTAAGTTTTATTAATTTTAATCGTAAATCAAAATCTTTGCTTAAGATCACTATACCTCCTTTTGAAGTAATAATCTTTGTGTTTGTTTATGATTTGTACGTGTTTATGTTTTACTGTTTTAGGGATTTTGTTGAAGGAATTGGCCTTCTTGTGTCGTTTACCCTTTTTTATGTTTGGATTCACGAATATAGGGTTTTGTTGAGATTTATGGATTTGGTAGGGTTCGTTTGGAATAGATATTCAACTTCACATTCTTTATCGGGATGGATTCTTTTGATTTCTAATGCTATATGTTTTTGTTTTGTTTTCAGGCGTTGCTTTCGGATTCCAAATGTTTTATTGCATATAAAAGGAGTATGTGTGCTTTCTTCTGGTTTTGTTATTATAATGTTAGATTCCGTCGTTTGCTATGGTCGATTCTTGGTTTTTGGCGTTTTTGCGCCACCGGTTTGAGGTGGTTTGTTTACAACAGCTTTTGCAGTTAGTTGTCTGGGTTGACAACGATACATAGAGAGAAAAAGGAAGATGGTGGTGTGATCGAGAAATGGAAAGGTGGCGTTGTTGCACCGCCGTTGCCGGTAGCTTAACGGCCTTCAATGGCGAATACGGGACCGGTATGTGGTGGGATGCTATGTTGTTGCTGCCGGCGTCTGTTTTTAGCCGTTTTTTTGCGGTGCAGATATATGTCTTATGTCACCTCTACAAACTTCTTGAAGCATTGTATGTTGTACATAGTGCTTTTCAGGTTGTTCTATGGTTTCGTTCAGTATATCGAAAGTTTGTGTGTTGATTATTGTTAGGTTTTAAAAACCCTTCATTTTACTTTGTGAGGGAACTTGGGAATTAAATTAGGCAGGCCATTTACCTTCCTAGAATCATCCATGTGGTTTTATGTATTAACGATGAAAATAGTATCTTTTTTTAGAGAGGCGATGATGATTGAATTTGATTTCCTTCGAGTGAATTATGGTAAATATTAGATTTTATGCATCTTGGCGGGGCAATCTGGATTGTCATGGAAAGATTTAAGATCTGATTTCACTCTCTCTTCACATGGCAACTGGTAAATATGCAGCCATGGCAGATGAATCTCTTTGTTTGATTTTTTTTTTACAAATTTGAGCCTCATATATTTTTTTATCTCAATTTTAATCCTGTTGACTTGAATAGATGTATATAAGTTTTTTTGGTTTTGTAAGCCATACAAAACAGCTTCAATAAATTTTTGGTTTTGTAATCCATACATTAATATATGTATACACTATACAATGTACAATATACTATATAGGTCTGGAAGCAATTCAAGGGTTATTACTTTTTTGATTATATCAAGGTGTTTACATTTGGTAATTTTAGGGATAGAATGCATATGTTTGGACATGTTTGATCAATTTATATGATCAAACCTAGGTGCAAACGAGCTGAGCTCCACTAACTTATGAGTTATGAGAGCCCCAGCTCGGGAAAATTCATGACACAGACGATTTACTTTTAGCAGATTCTGTTTTTCTTCTGCATAAAAATTAATATAAAATCAATCCATGAAATATATTTTTGCTTGATACCTGCAACAAACTATTCGCCATTTTTCCCCGTTTGACCCAAACTTTGGTTGAGTTGCAGGTCTCTTATCATAAATACTACTTATTGTGTTTTGTTGGGCTTGTTTAGTATATTCTTGGTGGTATGTTTCGAATCCTTTTGTATCTATTTTTTTATTCTTCCTGTTTGTTGTATAGTTTAATCATCATACTTGACAGTGATGGTTTTGTTGTTTCAAAATGTTTCCTAAATATTTATCCTGGCTTATTTAACAGTTTGATAAAACTTTTCTTCTAAAATCTATTCACTTTTCATAGTTTGCCATTTTCGCTTTTACTAAATGCATTCCATATTACTTTTCTTCTTGGTTTATTCCAGTTTTCACTAAAACCTTATGTTAAAATATCTATACAAGTCAAATGGGTCGAACACATTAATAGGAGTCTTTTATATCGTCAATTTTTAAATAATTTTTTTTTAGATATGTAGGTAATGATTACTTTTGTTAATCATAGTAAAACCATTAGTTGTTTGCTCTGCCATTTTGAGGCGTACATGTCTACGTGATTAATATTTATACCAAACATCATACAATCCGCAACTGTTATAAGTGTATAGTTTTAGATGATATAGGTTAATTGACTAAACATGTTTTTTTTACTTTTCTTTTTGGATTTTAACAGTTTTCAAGAAATGGTAAAAAAAGTGAAAGCTCTTATGTTGAATTTTGCTATACAGGTCTAACAGGACGAGCACGTTAAGATTAGTCTATAAGGGTGGGCAGGGTGGTCCGTGATGCCACATCTTTACCACAACCGCGACCACCATCACGGAGAAAAAGTAATCCTTCTCTCCCATCTCTTTCTCTCCCTCTCCCTCACATCACGGTGTGATGACCACCCCGCCATTTTAGTGATGGATGTGATGGGTGTGATGGAAATGAGGTGGCAAAATATTATTCGGTGTGATAGGGTGATAGTGTGATAAAATCACTAACCACCCCATCCACCCTAAGATAATCAACTTTTTTTACATATGTAGTGGATTATTAATTTTTGTGTCCAACAACTATGAAGATTTGGGCAAATGATTTTTTTTTCATGTAAAGTAGTAGATTCTTCAATTGCATTAAATTATGATCACCAAAATCACAAAAAAATAAAAAAAAAAAAATCAGAAGCAGTTTGCAGCCATTTTGAAGCCTACACATTTACGTGATTAGATTTAAGACATATCATACAATTTGCAATGATTTTGAGATACACCAATCCAGGCTTCAAATGAATGATTTTCAACAATCACTAGCTATCTTAGTAAAGAATTTTTTAATACAAACCTCATTATAATCAAAATACAACATTAATAAATGAATTTTCTTTCCAAATAATTCATCTTTTCTTGCAAAAACACTTTCAAATTAACTTTTTACACATGTGTAAATGAAACAGTTTACACATGTATAAACAGTAAATTTACACATGTGTAAAAACAAAATATTTTCGTATACGTTTGAATTTTTACGCATAATTTGTGTTTTTGAGATGGAATTTTAGTAGTAAAGACAAGTGTAAAAAGAAATTTGGAATTTGAATGGTTTTAGATGCCGTTCTTACGGTTCGCACGAAATATAGGTGTTCTCAAATTAACTTTCCCCTATATATATATATATATATATATATATATATATATATATATATATACACACACACTCTTGAATTTTCACTTAACCTGTGAAAAATAGCAGGATCCTCTACAAAGGATTCATTGTATGCATAAGAAATGCTATGAAATATACTTATTTTGTTCAAAAATGTGTTATATGTAACAGTCATTTGAATGTCGCTTTTAATTAAAACGGGTCGATTAGAGTAATGTATAACACTCATAGATCAAATTGCTTAAATAAAGCATTTGGTTGAATGATAATAGGTCAAATGGGTGAACGAGGTTGAAAGTTGAAAAACTATTTTAATGCATATAGCCTCGTAATTTATTAAATATATGCCACCACTACAAATTATTCATGATTTTTTACATATTAGGAAAAAACTGCATATTATCAACTTCCATAGACGGTGGTAAAGATACTGATGATAAAATATCTTACAAAGGTTGGCATATAGTTTGTTATTTGTTTAACTTTAGATAGGCTGCTAATGAAAGTTCCATGGAACGAGATTTATAGACCTTTATGTTAAAGAAGCATGTGGTTGCTGTAAGCATTGGTGGCTCTGTTGTGCAACGTCTTGAGTAGGATGAGCATGACATGAATTAAATTTCTACAAATATTGATGCTTTAAAGGTTATAACTACATTAATCCAGTAGATGTGACAATCTGTACACAATTTACTTAAAAACAGGTTGATTCAAGTAAGGTTTATCTTTGATGGGTCAAACTACTAAAATAAAACATTTGCTTAGAAGGAAACTGGTCAACAAGGTTAGAAGTCGAGTTTAGTTTAGTTTATGGTTACTTTAACGACTCTTATACGTTGGTTTTAAATTTGTTGCTCACCGGGTAAAACAACAAGATATTTATAGGTAAATATTAAGGTTTTCATAATTTGTATCAATTTAAGGCTAAATAATGGTTAAGCATGGAGAGGCAAAACCCAGAAGGCTGCTTACAGTAATGGGTCCATCTGAATCGGGGAAGATAGCAGGTTGGATCGCAAAATCCTCCAGGTTGGACTTATCGGCCCCTTGGAGCTGCACTGGTCAGGCCTCTTGGAGCTGCACTTGTCAGGCCTCTTAGAGCTTAGCGGTCAACAAATGTAACACAAGTCCTTCAAGTGAGTTAGCTTCCATAAATCTAATAATTTGTTTATGAAGATTTATCCCTGATATTGACGAATTACTGCATATAAAATCTTCACATAAATCTAACTTGAGGACCTTTTCTTCCCCCAGTTAATTGTTAATTGTTGTCTCTTACATCTGAACTCCAACTGAGGGACACATTCGAAGGAAGAAGGGACACATTCAAAGGAAGATGAAGACCACTCTTTATCAAGTTATAATCATGGTTGAATGTTTAAGTTTACATACTTTATACATCTTTTCATGAACCGAGTTGGGTTGACCAACAAACAGTTTTTGGCCTCATGTATTTCTTGATGATCTGTAGAGTTAAGATGGTTAATCTTTATCCAATTAGATTTTTTTCCCACGTTTAGCACCCAAATTTTGTTTCTAAAAATTACTTTTTTTTTAGTTGGTCAAATTTCTTGGGCATTAACAGTTGAAACATGTGTTATGTGTGTCATACCAACCACTTCATAAACACATAAAACTTGCAAGGGTGACTACTATCTTTTAGTCGGTCAAATTTCTTTGAACAGAACCTTTCTACCCTGGTTCATGGTCATAGCATTTCTTTTTTCAGTTCTTTTCTCTCATTAAAACCAATAAGTTTTACAAGTGGGCGGCGGGTAAACGGGCTATAAGGTGTATATGTTCAAAGACTGGTTATTGAACGCTTGAACCTAATTTGATTTTACAGAATTACTGGTCTATTTGTATAGTTTTGATATTTTTCATTAGATCCTCAAGTTTATGTTTTAATTATGTAAGGATAGTTGACTGAAATCAAATTATTATTTTTACTAATTAAAAATTAAATGATCTTTTATGGAATGATTTACGGTTCATGTAGGCTATAGCCCATATATTATAAATGATCTCTTATGTTGTTGCCGATGTAGGAGATATATGTATGATTGACATGAAGTTGTATTGTTTCTAGGATTAATTTTTTTATGCCTAATTTAAATCATCATTCAAAGAATTCACGCCATGCAATGCGATATAATGGTATTTATCTTCATGGATGTGCACTACTAACTAATGATTGTAATGTTTTGATATTCCATTTCCCATTTGTAATTGCAATTGAATGACTTGATCGTGATTGATGAATGGATGGCTTTAGGCCGCCGCAACGAATCACCCGCAACCCCCCCCCCACCAACCAACAAGTACGGAGCGACAAAACAAATGCACCCGCTGCAACGCACGAGCATTCGTACTAGTATCTCAATAAATATGACAATCCCATGAAATTCTCACGCATTCAAATCTCCGTATCATAACATTACTAACTTTCCAAACTATGTGGCACACAATAAGGAAGGTGATCAAAGCTCATAAATGTGATCTGATTTTGAAGAATATCCAGATCCGAATTCAGTAACCATCCCCACAACATGTGCACTCAAAGATTAAACATCCCACAACATCTAACAATATTATGAAGGTCCATTCTATGAATAATTCCCAAGAACACCAAGAACTTATGATGAACTATCGGATTAAATTATCAAATCAAACACAACCATAAGAGTCTCGGCATAAACTCAATCGCCTAAGTAACCAACATGAACGAGATGATGGTAGTTAACCACAAACATAGCCGAATGCATAGCTAGTTGCGGATTTTGACCTAATGCCTATGAATAGCTACGAGTCTTCAAACAAACACATCAAAGGAGCTCGACCTAGGACCTTGTGATTTGTGAATCTCGGAGTTCGATCGGAGCGAAAATGCTTATAATCATCAATCTCATGCCCAACTTGATTCTTTCACAGTTGAATTCAGTCATCAACACATGCAAACACCCTTGTGTAACCTCAAACCAGAATCAACTTTTCGTGACTAACAACAAGAACATGATGAATATCAATGAAAGGTAAGGCCTCCAAACATAAACACATCCATATTCCAAACATATCTCGGCCGAAAAAACTTCCGAACTCAATCCGATAAACAATATCAAACAAACTAAACCCGCAAAAAACAAACACATTCCATACACAAATATGAAATCACGATTCCAAATAATAAAACTAATCATAACATGGAACCGGAGTACCTCTCTATCGACGAACATACATCCCCCAAAAATATGCTAAACCTTCTTTTGATCTTTGTGTTGATACCGAACCGAGCCTTCCAAAGACTACATAGGCTCTGATACCAATTGTAAGTCCAGAATCCTCTCCGGGGTATCAAACAGACCCAATCGAGTGTGGAACCAAGATTGAATGTAAGAACAAAAGAAAAAAAAATATTATTAATAACATCGTGCCGCTGCTTTGATCACACAAGGTTGTCTGGTACGATCGCTAAGAAGATTGCACACGTTCTCTAGGAAAGTCTGGTACAATCTCTAGGAACCTTGCACACGAGAGAACTCGTCTGGTACAAGGTTCGCACAAGGGGCTACATGATTACAAAATGAGAGGTCTACCTACCAATGAACTAAACAATACAATATATAGGAGCCTCTAGCCCATTAGCCCACATGGCCTGACCCAAGCCCAAGTCCTAATCTAAGCCCAATAAATATAAATGTGTACAATAAAGATAAGCGTAAAACTATACAATTTCTGGGCCTTACAATTTGAATTGACCTTTTTCTGATCACTCAAATTCTTCTCACTTTCAGATTTTTCATTGGCTTTTGAAGTAGAAGCACCTTGAGAACCCACCGATGACCAAGATTGTTCCGAACGTTTCAAGATCCTGATCTGAGATTTTGGAGTCTCAGCTGGTTTCTTTGCATCGTTCTTAAATGAAACTTTCTTAGTTACCTTCTCTGATTTAACAGAGACAGGTCCAACTGATGATTTAACAGCAGGTTTTGGTGGAACCTTTTGTCTATCAACAGTTGTGTTTACCACTTGTTTCTTGAATGGTTTTTCCATAGCTATCCGGTTACGACGATCATATGCAATTTGACGATTATCCCTCTTTTGAAAATAACGGCTTTGATTATAAAATGGTGCTGGTTGAGGGACAAAGCGTCTTTGTGGATAACAGTGATTGTCGACTGGACTTCTATATGTCTGCTTCACTTCAACTTCGTGCCTCTTATGCCTTACGTACGGGCAGTGAGCAAGTAAATGCCCTCTTTCCCCGCACTTGAAACATGCACGGTATTCCTCAAACACATTCTTGGCATTCGACTTAGCATAAGAAGTGATAGGATATTGGTCATCCACACACCTTCGTCTCAAACTCTCAGGAGCTGGGTCCTTTGGGTAAGTCGGCTCAAGAAAACTGTTAGCCTTTTCCTTCGGCTTGATGAACTCAATGACGTGAACCTTAGGTTCTTTTGGAATATCCAGATAAATTTTCTTTAAAATTTCTGGAGGTACATCATTGGTCCTCTCATGTTTAGGAAACCAAATAGTACTCTCCTGCCAGATTTTCTCGATCTTTGAGTAATTGGCAAATTTTATAGGATATTCCTCGTCAGAAATAATCTTATCGGATCCTTCCATCCGATAAAATGCTTTGACGGGTTTGTCCACTGGTTCATTTTTCTCAACTTTCTTTACTGACCGATTCACTCGATGAGCATTTTCCATCGGATGTGAAATCTGAGAAGGTGATACCGGTTCTTTTGTGATAATGTGATTTTCAATGGGTTTATCACTCACTTTCTCAGGTTTCTCATCATCTGAGTCAGAATCATCAGTCACAGCAATCACTCCCTCATTATTCAATCCCAAAATTGATCTAACATCGGAATGTGGATCCCCAACACTATAAGTGTTAGATTCATTATCCGATGTAGAATCAGATTTGATTGAACTCTCCTGTGTTATTGAATGTAAAGTGTGATTTTCAAATAACACTGGAGATGGAACAAACTTGTAGTTTGCACTACTCGGTTTTGAGGGTTCTTCAATGATATGGTCAACCACATAACCAATGTGTTTATAGCTTTCAAGCTTTTTGTTGACCTTTTCAGCAAAGCATTTGATGGTTGCCATTTCTAGTTTAGTTTCTTCAAGTTCATTGATATAACTATTTATGGTCAATTGTTTTAAAGAAAGAGTTTTCTTCAAATCAAAAATATCCTTTTTTGTAACCATCAAGCACTTTATTGAATTCATGTGTTTCTTTGCGATAAGATTGACAGTTCATTCTAGCACTCTTAAGTTGAACCCTGATTTGCTTGTTCTCCTCTGTCAATCTATCACAAGTTCCACAATATTTATCACTCTTCATATCTATGGTGGATTCAGAACTTACCTGTTTTGGAGGGTCAGTCATCGCCATCAAATCAAAATGCGCTTCCTTTCCATCAAAGAACTTGGAATAATCAATTCTTGTGAAAGCGTCATCCATTATGCATGACTTCCGAGTCATAAGAAAATCGGCTTCGGCCAGAAGTTGATCAATGTCATCATCTAGTGAATTAACACTAGCTTCTGAATCTGACTCACTCCCCGAATCAGAATATACTGAATCATGCTCTTCAGGAATATCAGTGACTGAATCAAGAATCAATCCTGAAGTTTTCTCAACAGGAATATCAGCTTCTTCTACCATTTCCTTAATCTTGGCTTCAGAAATCTTCTCATATTCCAAAACTTCTTCAACTAACACCGGCTCCTCTAAATCAATCTTCTGAGCAACACAAGCTACATTACCAGCTGTATTTTCTTCAACACCCAGTTGCATCCCAGTCCAGTCAAAACCTTCATCTTTTTGAATCACCAAAGCCTAGTTTTGGTTATCGGTTTGTGTTTGGCTATTTGGTGTGGAAAGAGGAATGATAGTTCTGGTTAGGTCATGTGATGTTAGATTTTGAGTTTGGTTTGGTGTAATTGTTTGTCTAGCAGAATTGTTTGGTGAAATGTTCTGTCGGTTTTGGTAATTGTTTTGTGATTGATAGTTGTTTTTGTTTTGGCTTTGATAGGTTACCTGATTCTGAGATTGACGGTTTTGGTAATTTGTGTTGAATGGATTCATGTTACCTTGTTGAGTTGGCTGTGTGCACTCCCTCTTAAAATGACCTTTACCACCACAGTTAAAACATGTGACTTTAGCTTTGTTGAAGCCATAAGTGGTGTTAGGTGATGTAGATAGATCAGTTCTACCAGTCTTCTCTATGAACTCGGTTGCTCGTCTCATAACACTAGCAAACGCCCACTAAATGTCAATAAGCTCCATCTCCTCCTTATCAATTTGAGCATAGTCTTCACTAGTTAGATTGTTGTTACCAATTTGACTAGCTACCAGACCATTGTAAGAAGCTACCATAGCAGATACCAATGCGACATGTTGCTGAGCAACTTCAACTGTGACGTTGTTCAAGTTGGATGTCTCCAACACTATTGGACTTTGACTTGGTTGACTTGGGTTCATTTGAGGAATGTAAGGTTGTTGTTGAGGTTGATTCATGCTAGCTGAATAACATGCTGCTTGTTGCATTGGTGAAAAAGGTGGAATGTAAGTGGTAGTGTATAATGGTGGTGTGTAAGATGAAGTTTGAGCAAGATAGTTTATCGGGGTTTTGGGTGATTCTATAACACTTGAAACACAAGCAATGTGTGGAGCAACAGTACCACTAGTACTTGAACTAGTCAAAGTAGAAAATGTTCCACCATGATAGAACTCCGGATTTTGAGGAAATTGTGCTCTCTTTGCTTTCCCCTTCTCTTCCATCTCTTTGTTCTCCAGTTTTTGAATAAACTCATTGATGGTCCAATATTGATAAGCATCTTTCTCCTTTAGGACCTCAATATGTTGGTTCAAATATGGTGGTAGAGAATCTGCGAATTTGTCTACCAACTCAGACATTGGAATCTGAATCTCATAATTCGACAACTCCGTCAAAAGATGACAATATCTGGGGATAAGCTCCTTTAGAGTCTCATTTCCTACATAGCTGAAGTTCTCAAATTCCTTTCTCAATTCTTCCATCCTCAACTTCCTGGTTTTCTCGTTACCATCATGACAATTCTTCAACATATCCCAAAGCTGCTTGGAAGTTGTGCAAGATCCAAACTAATGTAGAAGATCAGTGTTGATAGCTTGAGATAGTTGGGAGAACGCCTTCTTCTCCACTGCAAACTTCTTTTTCTCATCCTCAGCTAAAATCTCCAGCGGAATTGGTTCACCTGTGTTCTCCAAAACCGGTGCAACATAACCCTTAGCAATCAATTGCCATGCCTCGGTGCCTTCCATTCCTATTCCATCCAAATGATTCTTGAACTTTTTGTGCCATTGATTGTAATCCACCATCTCCATCAGCTTAGGTGGACGACTCCCGCTACCTGAAGACAAATAATTAATTAGAGTAGAAATAGCATTGGTAGTTTGAGAGTGTACCGCGACTGCTGCAACTCCCCAATAATCATTCATGGGTTGTTGTGGAGGATGAGCAACAGTCTGTGGCATCAAACTAGTCATTGTGAGGTAATTGATCGGCTGAGATGGTTGACTGTTCGTCTTCTGTGCAGCTACAGTCCAATGATCCATAGTAACGTGTTGTTGTTGTGTAGTATTAGGCCTCGATGTTGTTGGAAAGTTCCACATATCGTCTGCAAAGTCCGAAATGCGAAACACTTAGAAAAATTTTTGATCAGCTTCTACGTTCGACCCTTTTCAATAAACGTGGGTTCGAATGCGGAAAAGTTCCAGGTTCGACCCTTCCTGCTGACTCGAATGTATAATATAACACACAAACTCACTTTCGACCACTAAATTCCCTCTTTCGACCTCCCGTAGGGTCGAATGAACCAAATATGGTCGAATGTACAACACATCACTCACAACTTCTAGGTTCGACCTAAAAATAACCACGTTCGACCTAAAAATTTCAGGTTCGACCCAAAACACTACACGTTCGACCTTTCTCTCCTAGGTTCGACCCTGTTCATTTGAAAAACGGTTATTCTTTGAAAATCAGTTATTTTGATCCCAATTTTTCAAAAGTAGATGAATTTTGATGATGTTTTGCAGGTTTTGCTTCGGAATTGATTTGGAACAAGTTTAATAAAGAGAATTCTTGATTTTATCCGTGAAAACTAATCCGAATCAATCAATTTTCATCAAAAACCATTGTTCATTCAAAACAGAAAAATTTTGATCAAATTTGGGTCCAAATCAGCTCAAAAACTATCAATTCGTAGTTGTTTGATCCGTATAGGCTCTGATACCACTTTGTGGAGGATCGTTTTTTTCAAAAACAAGTAGTTTGATCAAACAAGTCTACCAATTTAGGTGCAGAATCCCTAAATCAGTTACGAAATGATAATAATATGAACAAAACACGCAAACCACCTTTTAAGATCCATTTCATTAATAAACAATATCAATTAATCTTACAAAACGTTGTTTACAATGAAATAAACACTTTTCAGAAACACTTAGAACACTAGAGAGAAATGTAGGTCGAATGAGGAATACAAATGACAAAAGTTAACATTAAAATCAAATTTTCAGTTTATATAAGCCTGCACATCCCCCCGTAAGGGTCGAATGTGCAGGTTCGCCCTTCCAAATGGGCGAATCAGCACATAGCTATTCAAACTTCCATATTCGACCATTATCAGCCACCTTCGACCTTCTAATATCCACCTTCGACCCTTCGAATTCACCAAAACATAATAGAATGTGCAATCCAATAGCACTAGTTGCAAAACATGCATCAACAGATTTGACGCTGCTTTTTGATATTAAGAATATTAATGAACGCTCTGTGGCGTTTGCGGGAAACAAAGGCGGTTACATAACCATGGAAGGGAGTGTTAGTAATGGAATTGTGAGTTTCGAACGAATATCGTATGTCAAACAAATTGATTATAATTTGTTGAGTGTGAGTCAGATATGTGATAAGAAGTTTTCCGCTCACTTTGATGACAAATCTTGCTACATACTGAAACCCGGTTTCGTTATTCCAAAAGAATGAATCATGTTGAAAGCTCCAAGAGTGCATAATCTATACATTCTTGACATGAGCAAGGCAATCATGACACAGGGACAAGTCACATGTTTTTTTATCCAAGGCTACTGAAAAATAATCTATCATGTGGCACAGGAGGATGGGGCATATTCACCTAAGAAAGATGAATTATTTGGTGAAGAATGGACTTGTAAAGGGAGTTAATGTGAGGCATTTTCATTTAAATGAAAAATGTGTGAGATGTGAAAAGGGGAAACAGAACAAACAGTCCCACAAACCCAAGAAAGTAAATTATGTTGAACTTCCACTTGAACGTTTACACATGGACCTATTTGGACCAGTTAAGCGTAGGAGTATCAACGGAGAACTTTATTGCATTGTGGTTACGATGAATTTTCAATATTTTCGTGGGTGACGTACATGCAACACAAGAGTGAAACGTTTAATAATCTGAACATTCTGCTTACTCGATTGGAGAATATATATGGATTGAAGATTAAAAGAATTCGAAGTGATAATGGTACGGAGTATAAGAATTCTCAAATGGATGCATTGTGCGATTCAAAGGGAATTCATCATGAGTACAGTGCACCATATACTCCACAACAGATGGGTGTTGCAGAAAGAAAGAACAGGACTGTTGGATCAGTTTGCTCTTTTTGCTAAGTAAGAACTTGCTATCTTGACACTTAAGTGTTTAGCAAGTCCTTGTAAATCAGATTATAAGCACAGCGGAATGTTATAAGTTAAAGCAACACTTTTTACACTAAGGCAGAGTTATAACTCCCCCTTGATGTTTGAAACTAATAAATGACAAAGTATTTATTATGAATCTAAGTTGTAAATGAGAATTAGATACTTAGAGAGATTCACAATAAATACAGAAATGGAATATAACAATGAGAGTGTTTGAAAGATTTTTCTGTTAAAAATCAATGTCTAAAATAGAAGGTTGAAGCCTTCTATTTATAGACGATTACATGCATGTATCTTGCCTAAAAAGCAAGCACAGAAACTCCAGTAACAAGTTGCACAAGTTGCAACATTGAAAGAAACAAATACAGCTAAAAGTAATATTAAACAACAAACTACTGATGCAAAAAGGCGGTGGAAAATATCTATTGCTAAGTGCTGATGAAGGACAACTACTGAAGAGTAGTTTTGTCTTCAGTACTTCTGAAGTGAACTTGTCTGGTTTGGACTTCAGAACTTCTGCAACTTCAGCACTTCTTCATATCTTCTAATCAGCAGTTTCTTGTCTTCTCTTCAGTACTTCTATACTTAGCCAAAATGACAGAAGTGAATTAGACTAAGGTTTACAAAAGTGGTTTCACCAATCCTCTTTGTCCTAACAATCTCCCCCTGGATTGATGAAGCCAAAACCTTACTAATTCCTTATGTGTTTCTTCTGTCTTGAACAATCTTCCATATCTCTTTGTACATGGTGTTCTTGAGCTGGTTGTACTGATCATCAGATAGAGATCCTCTCTGTGGTTCTAGATGTTGAATTGTGAGCAGGTCTTGTGTTGACAGTTTCTTCAGATCACTGATCTTCTTGTAAGCCCTGCTTGAGAAGTCTCTTCTTGTCAACAGTACTGAGTTGTTATCAGTAAGTGACCATCTGATGATAGGGATCTTTGACTTGTTAAAGTCAGAAGAATAGGGAACCAGACTTGTCCCTTGGGTTGATGGTCCTGAGTGCTGGATGTCTTCAGTTTCAGATAGCCTCAGGTGGGATTCTCTTCCTTGTTGTTGTTGTTGCATATCAGGCATCTGAACAGTTGGGAGATGGTGTTCAGTCACTACTTTGGTATGCAGTTTTTCTTTGATTGTCTTTTGTATTTGATAAGCAAAAGTGGAAGGATCCCTGAACTGTGTTAACAGAGGTTTCTCCTCAATGTCAAAATCTGAATGGACTACTGAACTTCCTTCAAGTAGTACCATTTTAAAATCAGTTTTGACATTGTCCTCTGCCTTCTTCTTCTTCTGAGTAGCAGATCTTCTAGATGCACCAGAAGTTCTAACTACTGATCTTGAAGGATCAGCAGTTTGAAACTTCTCAGGATTTGCAGCCTTGGCAGCCAAGTATTTTCTATATGTATCCATTAGTCTTTCTTCTTTCCATCTGGATACAGAGGCTTTTGAACCATATCCTTCTGCTACTAGCTCTTCTATTATCTGGGCTCTCTTGGCCTTTCCATCTTTGCTTGTGGCCACTTTGTCTGCAAGCAGTTGTGCTCTTCTTGTCAGCTCTTGCATAGAGAGTCCTTTGAGTGTAAAGGCTTTAGTCTTGCTGTTCTTGGTAATATAAGACACCAGTTGTTGTCTTTTATCCTGTTCAGCAATCTCATCAAGGCTAGCCTGCCTTTGTAGTTCAGCTGCATAAGCCTGAAGTTTTTCTTCATGGCTTAAATCCAAATCATCCCTTTCTTCCAGAGATTTCCAAATCTGATCTTCTCTGGCCTTCTTGTTGGCTGCAATTAAGCTCTTCTCTAATAGTTCAGCTGATTGAGAGATAGGAGAAGGGTTTAATACAGTCATTGTTGTAACAGATGTAGGCCTGATGGGATCAGATGTTGGTTGAATGGGAGCAGTGGTTCTGGAAGGTTTAGTTGTTTGAGGTTGGGAAGTGTTAACTTCTGATGTGCTGACAACTGCTGATGGTTTGTCAGCTACTGAAGGATTGTCTTCAGTACTTTCTGATTCTTCATCAGAAGTTTGGTCATCAGAAGTTTCTTCATTGTGCCTTAGGGATTCTTCAGATGTTTGGGTCTCATCTTCTTTTTCTGTAGCTTCAATTTCTTCAATTGAGACACCAAACTGTTTGGCCAATTTTTCTTTTCTGGCCTGATCTTTCTGATCTCTTTTAAGGAGTGCCACTCTTGCCTTTATCCTGGCTTGGAATGACTCCTTAGGTTCCCTGATCTTCTCCCCCTTTTTGGATTCATCAATTGTAACCCTTGAAGCAGAGGGTTGGGAGAATTGTCCTTGAAGATGAGCAATCTGTTTGCTGTTGAAGTCTATTTTGTTGGACAGATCGTTCATCTTGGTCTTGATCACTCCAAATTGGTTCTTGATGGACAGCTCCAAGTCAGCTGTATATGTTTGGAAGTGATTTCTGATGAGTGTATTCATCATGTGGTACAGGGGACCCTCTGGGCTGCATAGCTGGTTCAGGTCTATGCTTGTTTGCCCAGGGAATTGGGTAGGCATTTGCTGTGAAGGGGGTGTTTTTGGGAGATCCTCATGTTGTACAGAGGATGCCACTCTAGGGGTTTTAGGGATTGAGTGGGCTTTAACCTGTGCAGAGGTGACTGGCTTCTTGAGCCTGGATACCTTTGCAACAGGACCTTCAGAAAGTGCCGTCAATTCAGTAGTTTGAGTGTGTGAAACATCATCCAAACTAATGGAATCATCTGAATCCCTGATGTTGCCCTCATTGAGGACTGTCTCAGTTAAATCATGAGCTGAGCCCAACTCAGTTCTCTCATGAACCTCTTTTTCTTGGTACTGAGGATTTCCTACTTCAGGCATTAAGCCTTCATCAGTAGTTGCCACATCTGAGGTCTTAGCTATGTTACTTCTGTCCTCAGATCCACCACTGGGTGGTAACTGAGTAGTAGCAGCCTCAGATGCCCCAAGAGTCTCTAAAATTGGGCTTAAAGACTCTGGTCCACCCTCATCTCTTGGGATAGGGCTAGTGATGTCCACATCCATGTCTGATGTAGTAGTTATGTCCCCTGTTTGTTGTGGTTGATGGGGACTGACATGATCAGATGGGACATTCTCTTTTAGCCCAGAGAGAAGTTTGGCAATTTCTATTGCCTCTTGTTCAGAAATTTGTGGGGTTGGTTCAGTAGTTTGGGCAATAGGTTGTTGTTCAGCATTTTCAAAAGAAGAGTGTGTTTGATATGTTTTTCTAAGTCTTTTTCTTTTGAATTGAACAGATATGGGTGCTCTTGGTGGGGTTTGAGATGGATGAGACTGAGAGGGTGTTTCAGTCTCATCTATTTGAAGAGCAGAATGCTCATGAGCATGTTCACGCATCTCAACTTCCTGAACAGCTTTTCTTTTGGGTTGGTGGGGTGCAGTTTTTGTTGGCTTGGGCTTTTTGGCTTTTGGTGGTGTGATTTTGGAAGATGTGGGCTTCAGGGGGACTTGTTGTTGTTCTCCCTGATCATCTTCTGGCCAGGCAGCCGGTTTGTTAAGTCTTGAGTATGCTTGTGATGTTAAAGGGTTTAAAGTTAAAATTTTTCCCACAAGCACCTCATTACCCAGTTCCCCTATTATGCATTGCATAATGAACCTTGGGTACAACAAAAACTTTTTCTTGGTATTATTGTGATGTAACACCAACTCATTAAAAAATAGTTTTGATGCCCTGAATTTAGTTTCATTCACAATTGAATGAAATATGGGTTGAAAAGTGGAGGGCATCTGGTCATAAGACCCTGTTTTTGGACTCAAACACATAATTATATAATGAAACAAAAGTTTGTATTTTGGTTCAAAATATTTTTTGAATATTGTAGCATGGGAGAGAGTACCTTGATAACCACACTCAGTCATGGTTAGATGAATATCAGTGTTAGCAACATGGTCAGGGGCAGTTACATCATCCAGACCCAGTCTTGTTGCTAGTGTGGCCGGTGTGATGGTCAGTTGTTTCCCTTTTATCTTTGAGTTGAGGGAAATGACCTCACCACCCATTGTAACCGTCTCAGCATTTGCCCAGAACTCATTCAGAGTTTCAGTGTGAATTGGTGGGTTTATTGTGAGAGCAGTAAAGTATTGGGATTTGACGACAAGATCAATGATCTCATCGTATTGGGACCAGCCTTCTTGTTTTTCAAGAAAGGCTCTTTGATTGTGTCCCTGTTTTAGAACTAGAGCCATGTGGTTTGGGTTTTTGATCGAACAGTGGATTTTGCAGGTATAGGTTGAGAGAGTTTTGAGAGAGAAGGAGGGATATTTTTGAGTTTGAAAGGATAAGTGTGTAGAAAAGGTATTTATTAGAGGTTTTAACCGCTTGAATCTTCTTTATTAGAAGGTTTAAAACCGCCTTTGGTTAAAAAATCTCTTTATCAGAGGTTTTAAACTGATTAGGTCAAACCTCTGATGATGGGAAAAGTCAGATTTGCCCTTTTGACTTAAACTGCTGATGAAGGATTACTTCATCAGTAGTTCCCATTTTCTCTTCAGCAGTTTTAACATCTGATGAGAAATGTTTTTATAAATACTTTATTCATAACTTCTGAAGTTTATTTTATCAGAAGTTACACACTTTTTCAGAAAATTATCCCATACTGATGATTTTTGTTCATCAGTAGTTTCTCTCATACTGATTTTTGTTTAATCAGTAGTTTGTTTTTCAGAAGTTTTGTTGCAGACTTTTGTTATTTGTAAGTGAAAACCAGAAAAAAGATGGAAAAGGTTAGCTTGAAATCCACCAAGGTAAACAGGATGGAATCAAGGATGGAAAAAGGAAAAAGAAAATTTTGATGTTTTATGCATAACAGTAGTGATTGATGTAGAAGTTTGATGTAGAGTTGGGTAGAATCAAGTGTTAACTTGGATTCTAACTGATATGCATAAAAATAAAAATAAAAATAAAAATAAAGTAAACACTTACAAATTTAGCATTCCAAGCATGGATACTAACTTCTGAAATATTGATGTGTCAAGGGGCTTAGTGAAGATGTCAGCTATCTGATTAGCTGTTGCTACATGCTTCACCTCAATCTTGCCTTTCTCATAGCAATCTCTTATGAAATGGTACCTGATCTCAATATGTTTAGTTTTTGAGAACTGTACCGGATTTTGAATGATGCTAATGGCAGATTTGCTGTCTACAAACAAAGGTGTCTTGGTCTCTTTGATTCCATAATCAAGAAGTTGATATTGGAGCCATTGTATCTGTGATGTACAACTTGCAGCTGCAATGTATTCAGCTTCAGCAGTTGAAGTTGCAACAGATGTTTGCTTCTTTGATTGCCATGACACTAGACAGTTCCCCAGGAATTGACAACCACCAGATGTTGATTTTCTTGTCATCTTACACCCTGCATAGTCACTATCTGAAAAAGCTGATAACTTGGTATTGCTTGAAGCAGGATACCAAATTCCCAGTGTTGGAGTTCCTTTCAGATATCTAAAAATTCTTTTGACTGCTATAAGGTGTGATTCCCTTGGTACTGATTGATATCTAGCACAGACACATGTTGAGAACATAATATCTGGTCTAGAAGCAGTTAAGTATAAAAGGGAACCTATCATGCATCTGTACATGGTTTGATCAACCTGTTTTCCTTGATCATCAGGTTCAACTTGTGTGATTGGAGTCATGGGAGTGGAACATGATTTACAGTCATTTAAAGAAAATTTGTTCAATAATTCTTTAACATATTTTGATTGATGTATAAAAGTTCCATTTGTTTGTTGTTTGATCTGCAGTCCTAGAAAGTACTGCAGTTCTCCCATGGTACTCATCTCAAAATTTGATTGCATGAGTTTCTTAAAATCATCACACAATTTTGTGTTTGTTGAACCAAAAATGATATCATCAACATAAATTTGAACAAGTAAGACATGATTTCCAACATGTTTAATGAAAAGTGTTTTATCAATGGCACCTCTTGTAAAGTTATTTTTGAGTAAAAAGGTGGAGAGTGTATCATACCAGGCTCTTGGAGCCTGTTTGAGCCCATAAAGAGCTTTATCCAGTCTGTACACCCACTCAGGATGAGAAGGATCCTCAAACCCAGGTGGCTGACAGACATACACCTCCTCTTTGATTTTTCCATACAAAAATGCACTTTTCACATCCATTTGATAAACTTTAATTTTGTTGGAAATGGCATAGGCCAGAAATAACCTGATGGCCTCAAGCCTTGCAACTGGAGCAAAGGTTTCATCATAGTCAATTCCCTCTTCTTGAGAGTACCCTTGAACTACCAGTCTTGCCTTGTTCTTGATTATCATACCAGCTTCATCTTGTTTGTTCCTGAAAACCCATCTTGTACCAATTGGTTGCTTGTTTTGAGGTAAGGGACAGATTTCCCAGACCTGTTGCTTGTTGAACTGAAGTAGTTCATCTTGCATAGCTTGCACCCAATTATTGTCTTTGAGGGCTTCCTGGTACTTCTTTGGTTCCAACTGTGAAATAAAGGCTGAGAATAGGCAAAAGTTGGAGAGCTGGTTTCTGGTCAGAACACCTGTAGCTATATCACCCATGATTTGATCAAGTGGATGATCTCTGTGTTCAATCAGTTGTTGTAAACCACTGACAGGTGTAGGTGGCTCTTGTTCTTCAAACAAACTACTGAGGTCTATAATATCTGGTTCAGCAGTTTGAGCTTCTTCAGTAGTTGCAGGTGCTGAAGCAGATGTTTGAGTTTGACCTTCAGTATTTGTTTGATCAGAAGTTTGAAAAACTTCTGATGGTGTTGTAGTTGACTTAATGACTGTTTGAGGAGTCCATGGTGCAGGATCCTCATCTTCAAACCTTTGATCACCATAATAAGTAGGTTTGGAAGAAGTAACAGTCTTTTCAGGTCCAAAGTGAAAGTTGTCAAGGTCAAAGAGTTCAGCAGGATGTGCTGGAATAAGAGTGTGTTTTGACTCATTGAATTTGACATTCAATGTTTCTTCTACTATCTTGGTGTGAGAATTAAAAACCTTGTAGGCTTTTCTAGTTGAAGAGTAACCAAGAAAGTAACCTGAGTCAACTTTGGCAGCAAACTTTGAAATAGATTCCTTGATGTTCAAGATGAAACATTGACACCCAAAAGCCCTGAAAAAGGAGATAAGGGGCTTCATGCCATGAAGAACTTCATAGGCAGTCTTGGAATGTCTCTTGACCACAAGAACTCTATTTTGAACATAACATGCTGTGTTAACTGCTTCTGCCCAAAAGTACAATGGCAGTCCAGAATCAGCTAACATTGTTCTTGCTCCTTCTATCAATGTTCTGTTCTTCCTTTCTACTACACCATTTTGTTCAGGAGTTCTGGGAACACTGTATTGTCTAATAATCCCTTTAGACAAACAGAATTCATCCAGAGTTTTGTTCCTGAACTCTGTCCCATTGTCACTTCTAATGGTTTTGATAGATAGAGAATATTGTTTCTCTACTTGTAGAATGAAGAACTTGATGATTTCAGCAGCCTCATCCTTGGAAAATAAGAAGAATACCCATGTAAATCTTGAGTAGTCATCAATGATGACTAAGCAGTACTTCTTTTTACCAAGGCTCATAATCTTGACAGGTCCAAATAAGTCCATATGGAGTAGTTGAAGACATGCAGTTGTTTTTGATTCTTCAATAGACTTATAGGAGGACTTATGCTGTTTCCCCTTTAAACAGGATACACAGTGTTCTTGACACTGGTATACTTTCAAAGGTAGACCTCTGACCAAGCCCATTTTTGTGACTTTATTTATGGTTTTAAAGTTCACATGGCCAAGTCTCCTGTGCCAGAGATCTGTTTCTGAAGTTGATGCCCTTGAGAAGAAACAGGCAGTGTTGTTTAATACTTTGTCTTTCTCAATGTCCACTGCATAGACATTGCCACATCTTTTGGCAATCAGCAAAGTATGATCTTCTATAATCTTCTCAATCAACTTCTGGCCTTCTGGTGAGATGATCTTGCAAGCTGTCTTTGTGAAAAAGGAAGAATATCCTTTATCACACATTTGTGACACGCTCAGCAAGTTGTATTCAAGGTTTTCCACCAGATTGACCTTGTCAAACTGTATTTTGCCAGAGGAGACATTGCCATGTCCTAGCACATATCCCTTAGCATTGTTCCCAAAGGATACAGATCCTTCTCTTTGGCTGATAAAATTGTTTATCAGGTATCTGCATCCAGTCATGTGCATAGAGCCTCCACTATCAACATACCATATGCTGTTTAAGCCCCTGGAAACTCTCTGCACATAAAAGCAAATTAGTTAGATTTGGAAACCCAAGCCTGTTTGGCTTTGGGTTTGCTCTTGAGAACAGTTACAGTTTGTTCTTGACCAGGTTGAGAAATCCATGTCTTTTTGACAATGGATTTTTCATTAAGAACCATGGTGGTATCCTTTTTAGGACCACCATCAACCTTGGTCATCAGTAGTTCTACCATGTTCTTTAGATTTTGAATCTCAGCAGTTTGTGAAACTGCTGTTCTGGTCTAACTACTGACAAGGAATTTTGAGAAAAAGATTTTGGTTGAGATTTTATCTTTTTCTGAGAAAAGGTGTTTTCAGGTTGTTGTTTCTTGGGTTTAAAGACTTTTTCATAATCATTTCTGATTTGATTTCCCACAACCTGTTGTTTAAATTTTTGATTGAACTGAATTCCTTTTCTGTATCTACAAAATTCAGTTTTGTGGTTGAACAGGCCACAAATTTCACATTCTTTTGCCTTTTGTTTTTGATCTAAAGGCAAATTTCTGACAGTTGTGAAAAGATTTTGCTCATCAGTAGTTTTCAGGGTCTCAACTCCTGAAGTAGATGAAACTACTGATGGCTTGTTGTCAGTTTTTGTAAATACTTCTGAAGTACTTTCTTTAAAAATGCCAGGATTTCTGTTTAGAAAGTTTTCATGGAAAGATGTGCATTCTTTCCCTTCAGAAGTTTCATTTGAAACAATTCTTCTCCCATCTTCAGTAGTTTTGGGAGAAAAATCTGTTGGTGTTTCAACATGATGGTATCCTATGCCAAACTTAACATTTGAAGCACTTTGTTTGTTTAGCAATAGTTGATACCCCCTACAAGATTCCACCCATTTTTCACAAGTGATCCTGGTGTCAGCAAGCTCTTGTCTGACATCTCCCAGGTCATTTAGCATCATTTTGATTTGTGCTTGGGTTTCAATAGCAGAGTCAGTTAATTTAGAAACCTCTTTTGTTTTAGCACACAGTTTTCTTTCTAAATCACATTTTATCTGTGTGTATTTTCTTTCTAAATCATTGGCTTTGCCTTGTAGGTGCAGGTTTGTCTCTCTTATGAGAGCAAAAGTTTCTTTGCAAGAGTTTGAGCAAAGTTTTGTCAAAGATTCTTTTGATACCTGAGACAATGCAGATTTTGAGGTACAGCCTTCAAATGCCATTAAGGCAAAGTTCTTTCTGCCATTGTCTGGTTCTCCCTAGTTGATGTCAAACACTTTGTTGTCTGCATCAGGATTGCACTCTGTGGTGTCATAAGGGAGACTGCTCTAGTCAACATACCCCGAGGTAAAGAGACTTTGTTGAGGGGGTTGTTGAGGCTGTGGAGGAAGTTGAGCAGCTGGAAAGGGAAGGATTGATTGTTGGCTCTGCATCTGTTGAGCAGGCACTTGAACATATTGTACTTGAGGCATAAATTGCTGTTGAGGAGCTTGTGCCTGTACAAAATGAGCACTCCCTTGAGTTCCATTGTTCCTATTATAATTGGGGTTATAGTTATTTCCAGATTGTGATTGGTTAAAGCTAGAGCTTCTACACTCTCTAGCAAAGTGTCCCAACTTCTGACACTTGTGACATCTTAGTTTAGATTTGTCAAAACCAATTTTTGTATTACTGGTCAATCCTGGAAATTTCCTTCCTGACCTTTTATAAAACTTGTTAGTTTTAATGCTTCGCATGGCCAGTTGGTGTAATATGTCCATTTCTTCTAAGTCATCACTGCTAAAATTTTTCAAATCATCCATGATAAAACATAGATTATCAGCAGTTTGACTTTGGTCATCATTGTCATAACCTGGGAAAGATCTTTCTGATGAGATCCCAGTGGTTAATAGTCATAAGATCCATAGGAACAAGTTGGTGAATCTTGTCCCAAAAGTGCTGTACTACCTGGTAGGTAGTCATCAGCAGTTTTACCAGAAGTTTGTAATTTCTTCTTTTGATCGATTTCTCTCTCAAAAGTAAGTAATCTCCCATGGAGTTTTGTAAGAGTGAGGGAGCTAAAATCTGGTGAGGATCTTAAGACAATGGAGTAAGTTTCCCATTTGTCAGGTAGAGACCTTAAAAATCTATGTAACATAGATACTGTTGTATAGGTCTGACCATTTAACTTTAGCTCAGAGATTAATGAGGAGAATCTTTCAAATTGTTGTGTCAAAGATTCCCCATTAATATAAGCAAATGTTTCATATTGTTGAGCCAAAATTTCTCTGGTGTTGGCAATCACCTCTTCAGTTCCTCCAAACTGTTCTTTAAGACAGTCCCAAAGTTCTTTGGCACTTTCACAATGTAAAAGGTCAGAGTATATTTCATTTGGGAGAGCCATTGCCAACATAGAGAATGCCTTAGCATCTAGCTCAAGTTTTAGGAAATCCTCATCTGTATAGTCTTTGGGATCCTTTGGAATCCCTTCTTTAGTTTCAAGATTTATGTTTACTGGTTTGTGAGGACCATATATCACAGATCTCCAACAACCTGTGTTGGTTTGTGACAAGGTATGTGCCATTCTCTTTTGCCATATATTGTACTCGTTTCTCACAAGCATGGCAGGTTTGGTGGCAGAACCAGTATTATGTGGATCCATTTTTAAAGAGTATAGATTTGTCTGATGACTCTTTTAAGTGATGGATATTGATAAAAAGTGAACTTTTGATCTTTTTATTGAATATCAATAAGAGATTTGTGTCTGATTCTCAATTTGTTAGATTGATATGTGATCAGATAAACCAATGCTCTGATACCAATTGTTGGATCAGTTTGCTCTTTTTGCTAAGTAAGAACTTGCTATCTTGACACTTAAGTGTTTAGCAAGTCCTTGTAAATCAGATTATAAGCACAGCGGAATGTTATAAGTTAAAGCAACACTTTTTACACTAAGGCAGAGTTATAACTCCCCCTTGATGTTTGAAACTAATAAATGACAAAGTATTTATTATGAATCTAAGTTGTAAATGAGAATTAGATACTTAGAGAGATTCACAATAAATACAGAAATGGAATATAACAATGAGAGTGTTTGAAGGATTTTTCTGTTAAAAATCAATGTCTAAAATAGAAGGTTGAAGCCTTCTATTTATAGACGATTACATGCATGTATCTTGCCTAAAAAGCAAGCACAGAAACTCCAGTAACAAGTTGCACAAGTTGCAACATTGAAAGAAACAAATACAGCTAAAAGTAATATTAAACAACAAACTACTGATGCAAAAAGGCGGTGGAAAATATCTATTGCTAAGTGCTGATGAAGGACAACTACTGAAGAGTAGTTTTGTCTTCAGTACTTCTGAAGTGAACTTGTCTGGTTTGGACTTCAGAACTTCTGCAACTTCAGCACTTCTTCATATCTTATAATCAGCAGTTTCTTGTCTTCTCTTCAGTACTTCTATACTTAGCCAAAATGACAGAAGTGAATTAGACTAAGGTTTACAAAAGTGGTTTCACCAATCCTCTTTGTCCTAACAAGGACTCTAATTGAAGCGGCACGGACCATGCTTGCAGATTCTACTCTTCTAGTTATGTTTTGGAATGAAGCCATTCGTGCAGCATGTTACACATTGAATCATGTGTTAACGATGAAGAAGTTTTGCAAAACTTCTTATGAACTACTTAACAGACGAAAACCAAGCTTGGAGTTTCTAGAATCTTTCGGGGCTCCATGTACTATGTTGAATCCTAATGAGAAATTTGCACCTCAAGCTGAAGAAGGTTACTTTGTTGGATACGCGACACCACTAAAACGCGTATTTAACAAAAGAAGCAAACAGGTTGAAGAGTGGGCGAATGTTGAAGTTCAACGTTACACTCAGAATACTCAAGGAAGTGGGCCCAATTGGATGTTTGATTACAAGAAATTATTCGAATCATTCAATCTAGAAAGTTTGGTTGAAGAAGCTATTTTACGACTATATTACGAGTGTGAGAATGCAACAACTTCACCGTTAGTGCGCCCAATCACTGTAACTCCTCCAACAGTGGCTTCTGATGATATCAATGCTTCTGTTCATGAAGAAGAGGTTTTCTAAGATGCTTCTACAACTCTTGATTCATCTGAGTTTGAAGACAATGATGATGATTTCAGTGAAGCTATTTTAGATCATGTTACGGTAACACCACCAGTGAACCCAAATCCAGATATTGCATCATCATCTAATACGGGTAATGATCTGGAGACTGTAGAGAATCTCAATGTTCCAGCGGTTATTCCTATTCCTGATCATCCGGAATCTCGGATTCATCAGATTCATTCGCTCGAACATGTTATAGGTGATCTAAGTAGCAGTGTGATGACTAGAGGACAATTGAGACGTGCAACTTCACATGACAAATTGGAGCCCTTGCCCTGTATGCAAAAACACAGAAATCTGGTTGTCAAAATGATTGGTCTTTTGCTTGTTATATTTCGCAGGTCGAGCCGCAGACGTACAAGGATGCTTTAAAAGATGATTCATGGGTTGAAGCAATGTAGCAAGAACTACTTCAGTTTCAAAAATTCGGAGTCTAGACGCTGACTGATTTACCACCAGACCGGAAGAAAATCGGTACTAAGTGGGTATTCAAGTGTAAAAAGGATGACCGAGGCGTTATTGTTAGAAACAAAGCTCGATTGGTCGTACAAGGTTTCCGTCAAACAGAAGGGATTGATTACAACGAAGTCTATGCACCTGTTGCGCGCATTGAAGAAATCCAAATGTTTCTTGTGTATGCATCCTACAAGAGATTCAAGGTGTACCCGATGGATGTAAAGAGTGCCTTTCTGTATGGTGTGGTCAAGGAAGAAGTATATGTTGGGCAACCACCAGGTTTTGAGGATCCTATCCACCGGGATAAGGTCTACAAGCTTAATAAAGCTTTGTATGGTTTGCACAAAGCTCTAAGACAATGGTATGAGGAGCTTAGCACATATCTTCTTTTCAAAGGATTCAAACGAGGTTTGGAAGACTGTACCCTGTTCACAAAACGAACAGAGGGTGAATTGCTTCTTGTTCAGATTTATGTTGATGACATTATATTTGGTTCTACTAATGAACTTTTATGCAGAGAATTTGAACGAGTCATGCAGGAAAAGTTCGAGATGAGCGCTATGGGAGAAATGCAATTCTTTTTGGGCTTGCAGGTGGATCAATTACCAATGGGCATTTTTATTCACCAGACAAAATATGTTTCTGAAGTCTTGAGCCGATTCCAGATGGATGATTCAAAGCCTATGGATACTCCCATTCCAACCAATCACGGGATTGGAGTTGATGATAAGGGGGAACTCATTGATCCCTTTACATATAGAGCTATCATTGGATCTTTGATGTACTTAACTGTATCTCGTCCAGATATAATGTTTGCAACGTGTCTCTGTGTTAGATTTCAATCGAATCCGAAACAAAATCATCTTGCAGCTGTCAAACGAATCCTGAGATATCTGGAGGGTTGTCCTTCGCGTGGACTGTGGTACCCTAATGATGATAATTTTGACTTTATTGCTTTCAGTGATGCAGATTTTGGCAGATGCGATAAAGACGCAAAATCCACAACGGATGGATGTTAATTCTTTGGGAGAAGGCTCGTGATGTGGCAATGCAAAAAGCAGACAACATTTGCACTATCTACTTGTCAAGCCGAATACGTGGCAGCCTCGAGTTGCTGTTCACAGGGTTTGTGGATTCAATAGCAGATGCGCGACTACGGTTTGCAATATCTTAAAACCCCAATTCATTGTGACAATGAAGCCGCCATTGCACTCACTAAAGACAATTTTAATCACTCTAAGGCTAAGCACATCCGGATGATTGGGGTTATGGTGACATTTGTATCTCCAATTTTTGAAATAATGGTTGTAGGCTTTTTGTCTTGTAGTAGATACTCAACATTTAACTAGCGGTGAGGATTGACAAGTATTTGGATTGGAGAAAGACGTCAATAGTAGTGTAAAACGGAATGTTTTCATCTGTTTTAACCAGATAAGGAAGGTAATTGTGAGGGGCTTTGCTTGAAGATCCATTTTAATGGAGTTCGAGTCGGAGGATGGAAGGAATTTGGATGAGGGTTTAAGGTTGAAGAAGGCGGTTTCAGTATTTTGAATACAATGAGATAGTGTAACAACTGTTGGGGAAAACAAGGTTTTTATAGCCTCTGATGAAACCGCTGATGTGGCCAAAGCTCTGCTTTTGAGAGCAGACGTGGCAAACATCTGATGGAGCATACGTGGCAAACAGCTGTTGAGGGTTGCCAAAGTACTTATGCAAACAGCTGTTGAGAGTTTTTTTATTATATATATATATATATATATAGTTGAAAACAGTTGTTTTATCTGATCAGATGTTTGAAACAGATTTTTCAACCAACAGATGATATAATGGATGAAACAGTGGTTGTTTTATCTTTAACAATTTTTTTTAACCCAAAAGCTATTTTTAAGGATGGTTCAGAGAAATCAAACCTTTTTCATAGCTATCTCTTACAAAATGATGTCTAATGTTGATGTGCTTTGTGGTGGAATGAGAGATTGGATTTTTGATGATATTTTCAGCAGCTTGGCTATCCAACATGAGTGGAGTCCTTAGTGCAGTTATACCAAAATCCAGTAGTTGATTTTGAAGCCACATGAGTTGGGCTGTACAGCTTGCAACAACAATGTATTCAGCCTCAGCTGTTAAGGTGGAAACAGTAGCTTCACAAACAACTATTGTTTGTCAAGTAAGTCCATGTAAACCTAGAAAAATCATCAACTATGAAAAGACAAAATCTCTTTCTTCTTAGACTCGTTATTTTAAACGGGCCAAACAAGTGCATGTGCAACAATTGAAGACATTGACTTGTTTTGGACTCATCAATGGATTTGTAAGAGCTTTTATGTTGTTTTTCTTTTAAACAGGAAACAAAATGCTCATCACATTTGAATTCCTTTGATGGAAGACCTCTTACAAGGCTTTGTTTGGAGAGTGAGTTGATAGTTTGAAGGTTGGTGTGACCCAGTCTCCTATGCCACAATTCTGTCTCTTTAGTGGAGGCAGCAGAAAACAGACAGACATTTTCCATAGGATTATCCTTCAATATATTAACTACATACACATTGCCACTCCTGTGAGCAACAAGTTGTGCTTTGCTCTCAACTATGATGGTATCAATCTTTTTAACCACTTATTGCCCAATAATCTTACAAGTTTTCTTAGTGAAGAATGACCCATAGCCTTTGTCACTCATTTGTGAGATACTAGGAAGATTAAATTTAAGTTTATCAATAAGATTGACATTTTCAAACTTGAGTTTCCTAGACTGAACAGTCCCTGAACCCAACACTTTACCTTTAGAATCATTACCAAAAGATATATCACCCCCTCCATGAGCTAAGAAGTCCAGAAGTAGGGCTCTACATCCTGTCATGTGCCTGGAGCCTCCACTATCTACATACCATAGACTATCTAAGCAAGCAGAAGCTCCCTGCACATCCGTAATGTATTAGTTTTGGTTAGTGTCCAAAGCCAAGCTGGCTTTGGATGGGTTCCCAGACTTTTCAGCCTCAAGCTTAGGAGAATGATTAGTGGTTTGAACCAGTTTTTGAACCAAGTTCAACAACTGTTGCTGACCATTTTCCAGTGTTTGTATGTCAACACTTGGTGCAACAGATGTTTGACCATTTCCTATCAGATGATAGTAACCATAAGGATTTTTGTTCACTCTTTGTTTTGAAGGCCTCTTGGGCTCTACATAAACACGTGACAGACTATGACAAGGTGGTTGTCCATATCGTCTTGGGTACTTGTTTGAGGGTGGAGCATCTGTTACTTGGACATCCCTGGGAGCAGATGATTCAAGGCTTTTGGTAACAAATGTTTGGGTTGGCACATGAGTCTGTTTGGGCTTTCCTTTTGGAGTACTAACCACTTGACTTGCTTGAGTTTTAGCCTTATACTCTTGTATTTTGACATCAAAATTTTTGAGATAAAGACACTCTTTGGTTTTGTGATTCTTTTTACCACATATTGAACACGTGGCTTTAGAATCACACACACGTGTTCCTTTGTTGATATCATATGCTTTTAGAAGAAAACAATTTTTAGTAACATGGTTCTTCTTTTCGCATAAATCACAAAACAAGTGTTCACTCTTTTCTTTCTTTTTCCCCTTTTCAACCTTCATTTCAACAGATGTTTGAGCATCTGCTGGAAGGTCTCTCAAGGGAATGACCTTTTCCTGTGGTGCTTTCTTACCGTCAGGAGTTTTGAAATCAACAGGTTTGAAGTTTTCAAGAGTATCACACTCATCTGACCAAGTGGGTTTAAACTCATACTTTTCAAGTTCAGTAAATGATGAGGAACCCTCAGGTTTTTCAAGAATGATTTTCTTGCCATTAGGTTTAGTGATTTTAATTTCTTGACCCTCCAAATTAGTTAGAACATCCTTAACTAACTTTTGTTCCCTTTTGTCAGTGTTTTGAAAAGCTGGAGCAGTGGTTTCTAAACCAAAACCAAACTTCACATGACTTTTGGTCTGTTTGTTGAGGAGCATCTCAAAACCTTTACATGATTCCACCCATTTTTCACATTCAACTTGGGTGGACTCAAGCTCCTTTTTACAACTCTGATATTTAGTCATCATAGTTTAGAGCTGGTCTTTGGTTATAGTTGCTTCATGTTTTAAACTGCTGATTTCAGATTCTTTTTCAGTCAATTTTGATTTTAACTCTTTTGAAAGTTATTCAAATTAAACTTCATCATCTAAAATTTTCTTCCTAGGGTTTTCATTCACCTCTTTAAGGTTAGCAAATGCTATTATACATTTGTTTGAACACAAATCATTTAAGATTTGAGGAGATACCTTAGCAGCAGCCATCAATGCATAATCACACTTGCACTCACAATCATTATCACCCCAAGGATCTGAGAGATTCACAACCTCTTCTTCAGACTTTTCATCTGGAACTACTGCATCAACAATATCATTAGTCACATTTTCAGATTCAGACACCACATCCTCAGATTCAACTTCTTCTACAATTGTGTCCATAGCCATGAAACAAAAATTTTTTGGTTCATTTTCAGCTTTGGCAACAAAAGCAGAAATCTCATCTGTTAACTCATTTGGTAAACTGATCCATTCAACAAAGTCTTGTGTGAAGAAACTCTGTTGACTGGTCTCTGCAGGGGCAGAGGGTGGAGTAGCAGTTATTGGCATTTGTGCCTGAGCAACAGGGGTTTGAACATAGTGAATCTGAGGAACAGTGGTATGGACATAATGGACAGGAACAGTGGATGAGGACTGTGCAAAATGAGCAGTGTTTTGCACATTTGGTCCAGGGGTATTATGGGAAACTTGATAAGTGTTTGTTTGTGGCCTTTGATTTGGATAGGTAATCATAGGTGTACCATGTTTACTCCTACATTCACTAGTAAAATGACCAAGTCTATGACATTTATAACACTTATTTTTAGATTTATCCAACCCCACCTTTGATCTGCCAGTCAACCCTTGAAATC
Organism: Ambrosia x helenae; assembly: GCA_030844895.1. NCBI lineage: Eukaryota > Viridiplantae > Streptophyta > Magnoliopsida > Asterales > Asteraceae > Ambrosia > Ambrosia x helenae. The sequence continues at coordinate 9,835,606 of CM061234.1, forward strand.
TTCTGTCAGTTTTCTTGTAGAATTTGTTAGTTCTAACACTGAGCACAGCCAATTGGTGCATTATGTCCATTTCTTCCAAATCACCAGGGTCAAAATATTGAAGGTCATTATACTCAAAGGAAATGTAATCAGATGCGTGGATATCACCACCACTTGCTACAAAAGCATAGTTGGATGAATAAGAATCAGAGTTAAAACCAGAGTTAAACCTAAAGTTATGTCAATGAAATGATCATAACTCTGATCCTTATTATTACCAGGCACCTCATCCTGACCCAAAAGTGTTGTATTACCGAAAACATAATCATCAGACACTTTTCCAGAGTCCTGAAGCTTCTTTTTCTGGTTAAGCTCTCTCTCATAGGTCAAGAGCTTACCATGAAGCTAGGTCAGAGATAGGTCCTTGAAACCAATTGAGTTTCTTATAACTATAGCAATAGTGTCCCATTTGTCTGGTAATGATCTTAAAAACCTATGGTTCAAAGTTGAATTAGGATAAGTTAGACCCACCAGTTTTAGTTCACTAATGAGACAGTTAAACCTCTCAAATTGTTGAGTTAATGACTCTCCCTTTACATGACTGAATGTTTCATATTGTTGGTTAATTATTTCATGGTTGTTTTCAATAACCTCCTCAGTCCCACCAAATTGTTCATTCAAAGCATCCCACAACTCCTTTGCACTGTTACAGTGTAACAGCCCAACATAGATATCATTTGGTAGAGCCATGGCCACAATACTGAAGGCCTTAGCATCTAACTCAATTTTTTGAAAATCCTGCTCGGAGTAGTTTTCTAATTTCTTTGGCTCTTGAACCTTGAGATCTTCGGTATTCGGCACCATCGGAACACGTGGTCCGAAGATAACCGACTTCCAACACCCAGTATTCTGTTGAGCTAGAAGATGGCTCATCCGAATTTGCCAGATATTGTATTCAGATCTGACAAGCATCGGTGGCTTGTTGTTCGTGCCAGTGTTATGTGGATTGTGATTGATTGAAGCCATTCTCTGATTGTTTGTAAAACAAAGTCTGTTTATAAAACTTTAAACGTAAATAAACTATTACTCTGCTTTCAATCCGACAAACAAACGATATCAATAATTGTGAGTTGATCTGTTTATATTAAATTGATTGGTTAGATCGAATTTAATTGACCAAGCTCTGATACCAATTGTTAGGATCTGAGTTTGATTTGTTTTGATTGTTTTGTAAATGAAAGATGAATGAAGTTAAACTAAATATGGAAAGTGCGGCGGAATATTAAACTATGAATCAAAACAAAGAGAATAATTGTTTTCGAATCGAATTATTCTCATTAATCAAATGATTACACAACGATTACACAAGTACTCCCTCTCAGCCTAATCACTCACTGATTGTTTGTCTAAGAGAATGTTTGGAGTGATGAATAGAACAGTACATGCACTGTTCTATTTATTGACAAACTAAACCACTGATGACCTACGACTGACGTCACCTAAGACAGTGACATCTAACAGATAAATAACAACATAAAACATCCGATCTATACAAACAATGTTACATTAGAAAGCTCTGATGACTAAATAGCTGATGTGTAAACTCTGATAGCTTGTATCATCTGTTGGAGCCTAAGTGATGTTGGCTCCAACAGACCTTGTGTCTTCAGTCCTTTGGTTCAGCAGTTGTTTCTTCATCAGTCCTTTGTGATCAGCAGTTGTTCAGCAGATGTTAAGGCACAACAGCTGTTAGAGTCAACAGTCTTTTGGGAGGAGTAACTTGAAAACACTGATTTTATTCTGGATCATATATAGTATGTTTTGGATTTTCAGATCATTTGTTCTTCTCCAGGTCAGCAGACCCAACAAGTATCATTTTATTCGTGATTGTTATGCTAAAGGTTTGAGTGATATGGTCAAAATCCACACTGACTATCAGATAGCTGATCTTTTTACCAAAGCTTTTGACAAATCAAGATTTGAATTTTTGCTAAGAGCTAACGGTATTAACTAAAAACAAGACTAAATATGTTTTTTCATGTCATGGGGAGTCTTTATTTTCAGAAACACCAAAAACATTGAAAAATCCAAAAAGTCATAAAAAAGTAGAAAAACCAAAATGATTTTTCCTGGAGAAAAAGAGGAGATGATAATACATCAGTGAGGATCTATTGCATGCCAAAGCATTGAAAAAGTCAAAATACTTGATAAATGTTAATCTTGTGTGATTTGTTGTTGGCTTCATAGACTTATTACTGCGTGCCTGATACATACATATCAAACTGTTTCTCTATGTGGATGAACACCTCATGGGCATATGGTCTTGGTACCGTAAATTCGTTTGATAGGGTTTGTACAAAATTCGGAGGTTTCGGGTCGTTATGTTATTTGTTATTTGGAGATAGCCTATATGATCTTTGGTCGTAATGCTTATGGACCTAGATCAGGTAGGGTATCTTAATAAAAGAGCTTTAATGCCAAAACCCAAAGTTACCGAATTGAGGAACTTTAAATGTGTGATGATAATCAAAGATTATCTAATGCATCGTATCTAATCATTGATGCAAATCATGATTGATATAAGACCTCAACCTGGTAGAGTGCACATGTTACTCTGTAGCATTGAGTTGCCGACCTGTACACCTCGGTGCCTCATACCTTGTAACTACGGATAACAATAGCATAATCACGCATTACAATGGATATTTGTGCAAAATTCCTTGATACGGGAGTATGTCGTGTGTGTGGGAACCACAAGTGATTTAGTTTATACTATACATAGCAGTATCAGTCTAAAGCATTGCATAGAAGTCTGCATGTGAGTTTATGTGGATAACAATATCAGCAATTGCTAAAGTTACATTGTCCGTAAAGTTTAAAAAAATAACAGAACAACGGTGTGATGTGATCTCTCATAAACTGATATGATCCTCTTACCGGAAAATCACAAAAAGTTCATTGCTTTCTGTTGATTTAGTTCATATATACAGAAACTCAAAAAGATTTTTGGTGTGTTTTGATATAAATTTCAGAAAATCCAAAATTTTTACATTTTTGTGTTATTTTCGATAACCGATGGTGATTGATGGTCATTTTCTGAAGTTTGACAGACCAATTTGAGTTTTGTATCATTAAAATGATAAATGATAAATGTTTAAATGTTTAAGTGATCAAAATTGACAAAACGGGATTCGAATTTGAGATTTGGTAAAATTTTCAAATTTCCAAAATCTCATTCGCCCTTTCGATAGGTCGAAGGGATTTTGTACCTTGAGTCGAACATTTTAATGAGGTCGAATGAGAGTGTTTGAATGCTTTCTGTTCATTCGAACCATCTAGTTTTCCTTCGAGCCTTTAGTTAGGTCGAATAAAAGCTGGATCATCTCATTCGAACCCATGCAAGGGTTGAATGAGAGACTTATATATATATCCTTCCTGCTCATTCGAACCCTCATAATTTTTTTAAAAAATTTCAAACATTACCAGGCCTTGTTGCTTGTTTGATTTAGATCTTTGATTATTGTTCCTTGTGATAATATGATCATTTTAACACCAATTTTACAGGTATTCATCCAGTTTCCAAGTCAGAATCCTTGATTAAAGTTCTCGAACCCTAGACCTTCAATCTGTGCTTTTTAACTATGTTTCAACAACAATTGAACATAGATTAACCATTATCGATGGTTTTAGGGGGAGAATAACTAAAAATCCAGTGTTTAAACATGTTGTTGATCATTATTGATTGATTGAAACTTATAAACCCTAGATTTTGGGTAAAAACCATCAATAATAGGTTTATAGGTCCAATTGATCAATGATTAATGTTTATCGGCCATGTTAGGATCTAATAGAACAATAATGTGATGTTTATCATGGTTTAATTGTGTTTTGGTAAATTTAAAATCCAAACAGCTCTATTCGACCAACTTTTCAAGGTCGAATGAGACTTTTCAATGTCGAATGAGACTTTCTAAGGTCGAATAAGATTATTTAAGGTCGAATGAAGTCATTTAGGTCGAATGAAGTTTTTATTGGACTGATTTTTCTCATTCGACATCATAGTCTTCTCATTCGAACCACCGATAGGGTCGAATGAAGGATTGTTTTGATTAAAATTCAATATTGTCTGATTTTGATAAATTTTCATGTTTGTTTTACTTGTTTTGAAGATTATTATGGCTGAACAACAAAACCCAGAAAAGGAAGTACAAGTTCCAGAGCAACCAAATGAACCAAAGGAGTTATTATTTGAACCAGTCCATAACTGCTGTGCATTTCTTGGAGAAGTAAAGCAGTATGAAGAATTTTCAGGCATGATAGACTTTTTGAAGAGAAGCAGAGTAATCTATGCTCTTGCCACCCCAAAGACAATCTACAAAGATCACCATGTTGATTTCTGGAAGAAAGCGGTGATTACATTCTGGGATGACAAGTCAGCTATACAAAGTTACATTCAAGGAAATTTTGTTCTTGTGACTGAAGAAGATATTCGAGAAGCTTTACAGTTGAAAGATTCTCCAACTGATCTTACCGAGTTGACTTGGATGGAGCAGAGGAAATGTTTCCTTAGAATGAAGTATAATGCTCCGATTAGTGACTGCTTACTACACAAAGCAAATTTGTGTCCACATTTCAAGTATTTACTACATGTGATTCTACATGTGTTTGGACCAGTGAGAGGAGGGTACGATGCGCTGAGAAAAAGTCTATGTTCGTTGGTTGTTGCTCTGATCCTGAATAAGCCGTTTAATGTTTCTGGGATGATATTTGAACACATGATGGAAGTTTTGAAGGGTTTGAAGACTGATAAGTTTTTGATGTATCCAAGATTCCTTCAGATGGTGTTTGATAATAAGTATCCTGACTTGATTAGAGACCTGGTGCAGATTGTGCATCAAACTCAGATGAGTATTACTACTTTGAGCAAGATAAGAGCTTATAAGGGTGTTCCTGAGAATTTGAAGCCACCTTATAAGAATTTGTTTGGACACTTAAGAGATGTTGCTTACAAGGATCCAGGTCTAAATCAAGTAAGGAATGCGAAGAGTGATTCTGACTCAGATAACCCTTTATTCCCAGTTGACAAATCTGCTAAGCGAAAGCGTCAAGTTTTAAACAAAGGAGCTAAGACTGGAAAAGGCAAAAAGAAGGTTGATGAGGTTGAGCCTAAGAAACAAAAATCAGTGAAAAGTAAAGGGAAAGCAAAGACGTTATTAGTTGATGAAGAGTCTGCTGATTTAGAAGAGACTCAAGATGAAGCTGAATGGGATTCAGGGGAGGAAAATATAAAGATCACTAAACCCAAGGCCACTGTGGTTGGTGAGATTGAAAGTTTAAACAAAGCCATTGAAGTTGAAAACCAGGGAAATAGAGAATTGGATGATCAAGATTTGGAGTTGACATGTGATAATCTTGATTTTGTTGGATCTCCTGTGGCTGGTGAGAAGATAAAGAAAGCCAGAAACAAGACCATGGCAAAGAATGATAACCCAAAGAAGAAGAGAGACAGAGAGATAGATCTGTTGGTTGTTGGGAAGAAAGTACCAGCAATTGGAAGTTCAAGTGTTATAACACCCGTTGCATCCCCAATGGCAAAGATGTAGGAGGATCGATTTGACAAAAACTATTGGTTTGATCAAACAAGTCTACCAATTCAGGTGCGGAATCCCTGAATAAGTTACAAAATGATAATAATATCAACAAAACACACAGATCATCATTAACATTGCTTTTCATTCATAAACATAATCAATTACACGTTAAAACGATGTTTATAATGATTAAAAGACGTTTACAGACTTTACACAATAACCTAGGGAGGACACACACAGAGAGGGAAAACAAAATGTCAAAAGTTACATTGCAAAAATCAACTTGACCTTATATAGGCCTGCACATTCGCCCATTTGTGTTGGTCGAATGTGCAGGTTCGACCAAACAACATGGTCGAACCAAGTTATACATTAAAAACTATATCTACATTCGACCTCCTGTGCTCCTTCGACCCTATCCTTCTACCTTCGACCATTCAAGAAACCACATTCGACCATTGAGAACCACCTTCGACCATTCGATTTAGAACAAAACATACGTTATTCGCAATCCAAAAGCAATAGTCGAGGGGGAGTTTGTAGATGCATATTATGCGAATGTGCAGGCCTATATAAGGTCAAGTTGATTTTTGCAATGTAACTTTTGACATTTTGTTTTCCCTCTCTGTGTGTGTCCTCCCTAGGTTATTGTGTCAAGTCTGTAAACGTCTTTTAAGATCTGTGCGTAGTCTTCACTTGTCAAATTGTTGTTCTCAATTTGACTTGCAACCAGCCCGTTGTAGGAAGCTACCATAGCTGACACCAATGCTACATGTTGCTGTGCAATCTCAACTGTAACATTGTTCAAATTCGAGGTTTCCAGCACGATTGAACTCTGAGTAGGTTGGGTTTGATTCATCTGATTTTGGTTCACATGAGAAATATAGGATTGTTGTTGAGGTTGGTTTAGATTAGCAGAATAACAAGCTGCTTGTTGCATAGGTGAGAAAGGTGGTATGAAAGTTGTAGTCGGATATGATGGTGGGGTATAAGATGAAGTTTGTGCAAGATAATTGATAGGTGTTTTAGATGGTTCAACCTGGCTAGAAACGCACGCAATGTGTGATGCAACGTTTGAACTTGAACTTGAACCAGCAAGAGATGAAGAAGCATTACCATGATATAAATATGGATTCTGAGGAATTTGAGCCCTTTTCGCCTTCCTCTTCTCTTCCATCTCCTTATTCTCTAGTTTCTGAATAAACTCATTGATGGTCCAATATTGGTACGCATCCTTTTCCTTCAATACCTCTATATGCTGATTCCAATATGGTGGCAACGCATCGGCAAACTTGTCCACCAACTCCGACATTGGTATATTAATCTCATAACTAGAAAGCTCGGTCAGTAAATGACAATACCTCGGAATCAGCTCCTTCAGCGTCTCATTCACCATGTAGCTGAAGTTCTCAAACTCTTTCCTAAGTTCATCCTTCCTCAACTTCCTCGTCTTCTCATTCCCATCATTCCTATTTCGTAACATGTCCCACAATTGTTTGGATGTAGTGCAAGACCCAAACCGATGTAACAAATCAGTATTAATGGCCTGGGACAATTGAGAAAACGCCTTCTTCTCAATAGCAAATTTCTTTTTCTCATCATCTGCAAGATTCTCCAACGGAATTGGCTCACCCGTGTTCTCCAAGATCGGAGCAACATAGCCCTTGGCAATCATCTTCCAAGCTTCCGTTCCCTCTAATCCCATTCCCTCAAGGTGTATCTTGAACTTGGTCTTCCATGTGTTGTAATCGACCATTTCCATAAGCTTTGGTGGACGGCTTCCACTACCCGACGATAAATCTTGAATAAGAGTCGAAATGGCGTTGGTAGTGTGAGAATGAACCGCCGCTACTGCTACTCCCTAATAATCAGACATCGGTTGTGGTTGTGGTTGTGCAACTTGTTGAGGCAAAGAGCTAGTCATCGCCATGTAATTAATCGGTGGGGATGGTTGACTTGACTTTTGAGCAGCCACCGACCAAGGATCCATGGTTGTCTGTTGTTGTGGTGTTGTAATAGGTCGTGGTGTTGTAGGAAAATTCCACATATCGATCTGAAAATGTTTAAACACGAAAAGATTAGAAAAATTTTATAACAGATTCTACGTTCGACCCTTTGTATGAATCGTGTGGTCGAATGTGAAAATCAAGCCACGTTCGACCGTTTGGAAAAGTTCGAATGTAGAAAATAACAAACTCAGTTCACTTTCGACCGTTTATACCCACGTTCGACCACTCGATTGGTCGAATGTACCCAAAATGGTCGAATGAACAAAATCACACTGATAAACTCTAGATTCGACCAAATAACCCTCCACGTTTGACCAAATAATCCTTGGTTCGACCAGAAACTCACACTTTCGACCAGTCTCCCTAGGTTCGACCCTTCATGTTTCAAAAACGGTTATTCTTTGAAAATCAGTTAATTTTGATCAAAATTTTTGAAAGTTGATGAAATTTGATGATCTTAATCAGGTTTTGCCTCGGATTTGATTTGGAACAAGTTTAACAAAGAGAATTATGAGTTTTATCCATGAAAACAAGCTCAAATCAATCAATTTAACACCAAATTCAGTTTATCAAAGAAAAACAGAAAGTTTTGATCAAAATTGGGTCCAAATCAGCAGTAATATTATCAAATTGTAGTTGTTTGATCCATATGGCTCTGATACCACTTTGTAGGAGGATCGATTTGACAAAACCTATTCGTTTGATCAAACAAGTCTACCAATTCAGGTGCAGAATCCCTGAATCAGTTACAAAATGATAATAATATCAACAAAACACACAGATCATCATTAACATTGCTTTTCATTCATAAACATAATCAATTACACGTTAAAACGATGTTTATAATGATTAAAAGACGTTTACAGACTTTACACAATAACCTAGGGAGGACACACACAGAGAGGGAAAACAAAATGTCAAAAGTTACGTTGCAAAGATCAACTTGACCTTATATAGGCCTGCACATTCGCCCATTTGTGTTGGTCGAATGTGCAGGTACGACCAAACAACATGGTCGAACCAAGTTATACATTAAAAACTATATCTACATTCGACCTCCTGTGCTCCTTCGACCCTATCCTTCTACCTTCGACCATTCAAGAAACCACATTCGACCATTGAGAACCACCTTCGACCATTCGATTTAGAACAAAACACACGTTATTCGCAATCCAAAAGCATTAGTCGCATAATATGCATCTACAAAAGAAAAAGAAGAAAGTTGTTCAGGAAGAAGCAGTGAATCCAGCTCCTGAAAACTTTTCTTCATTATTGAAAACTGTTTTAGAACAAGTGCAGAAGAAGACTACTAAATCTGCTACTACACCAATAGCTGAATCATCTACACCACAGGATACAGTTTCAAGTGAAGTAATGGAAGCTGTTAATCGCTAGATTGAGAATGTGATGAAGGCGTTTAATCAACAACAAGCTGAAATCAGACAGATAAAGGAAGATGAAAAGACAATGCTTCAGTTTGTGCTATCTTCAAAAGCTAATCAAGAAGAGGTTGAAGCCAAAGTTAAACAGCTTGAATCAAAGAATCAGATGTTGATTTCTCGTGGAAAAAGAAACACAAAGAAGATAAAGCTGCTTCAGATTGAGAATAAGAAGATCAAGTCAAACAACAAAAGTCTGAGAAGGATGATTGATGATTTATATTCAAAAGCTCCACAGTTGAAAGGAACTAAGGAGGAGGAGGCTAAGGAAGAAGAGAAGGTGGATTATGAGCCTTCTGATGAAGAAGATGATGATGATGATGATACAGGAGATAAGAGTGGTGAAAAGAAAGATGATAAAGATAATGATAATGAAAGTTCTGATGATGATGACGATCAAGATGTTGGAAAGTATAGTTATCAGAAGAGAGAAACTGATAAGGGATACACAGTTGAATCTTGTTCTAAATGGACACCTGGTGAAAATGTTGATGATGATGATAGCATCTTTTGGACAGAAAAGATTAGATCTTTGTCTGATGAAGATAAAAGCTTATATCGTCAGATGTTAAAGAAGAATGTATGGACGATTGAGCTAACTGGAAGATTTCATGAAATCTTTGAATCAGAGGATATGAGATATGAATTGGAATATAATGATCCTGATTTGGAAGATGCTGAAGTATCTGCTGCAGTTTCTAAAGAAATTTTGGAGGGTTTGGCAAAGCAGATAGGGAAGTGTCTAGAAGAAATCATGAATGATAAAGAGATTCCTAATATTCCAGATGAAGATGCGGGTGATCACTCAAATGATAAAGATACTCCAGAGTTTGAAGAAGTTGAAATTGAAGATATAACTCATGAAGAATATTCTGAGTATTATAAGGAGAAGGAACATGTAGTGATTCCTGATATCAATGAAGAAACACTTAATGAAGCAGAGATGCTTGCTGAGAAAAAGGGTAAGAAGATTTTAGATGAAGTGTTTGAGAAAGATGATAATCAGATGACTTGAAAGATTTAATGAAGAAGTTAAAGGAGAAAGAAGCTAACAGACCAAAAACAGAGGTACAAGGAGGTTTCTACAAGTATCATAATGAATTGCTTAAAGGTAGAGCGTTGGGATGGAAATACCTTAGACAGCTACGATGCATAAGTGTGACGTGGGAGAAGAGAATTCTGTATTTTTGCAAGTTCTATGACATTAAAACCTTGCCGTACTGGGCTGTAAGGCATATTTTTAGACACACTATGAGCGGTGCTTCTGTAAACAATGACGCTGTTGGATGGTTTGCGGATAAGATGTCTTGGGAGAGCAGAACTAGGTGGAACATGTTCAAGCCTCAATCTCCGAAAAGAAAAGTTCACAAAGAGGTTGACCTGTTACTGGTTTGAAGAAGGTAACTTTGAAATATAAACCTCCTATTGTGATGAAACGGATTCCTTTGATGCCTAATCAACAACATTTCAGCAAAGAGTTTGTGAATTGGTATTATGACTGGAGAATAGCTTAAGCAGTGATATTGTTGAAGAATAAAGGTTCTATGGATGAATTCAAGAAGATACATATCTTTGATCCAATGTGGCTTATCTATTGCTCATATGAAGACATTATTATGTTTTATTATAATCCGATTTACTATGAAGAAAAAAATATGGAGCAAGCGATGAAGTATCACAGAGTTGTATGCTTTTGTTTCGCATGGGATGTAAATGCGAGTTGTGATTTTGATAAAAAGCTGGGAAGATATGTGAAGGTTCGTGAAATGCAGAAAAGTTCAACTAAACGACAATTAGAACCGAAGATGAGCAAAAAGCAAAAGGAGATTCTCCGAATCAAACTGTTGAACAAGGCGCTTGATCAAGAACGACTACAATTCAAGCAATAGTCAAGGGGGAGTTTGTAAGTGCACGAAATGTGACTATCGCTTTTGGATTGACAATATAGTGTTTTTTTGTAGATTTTGTATTGAATAAGTTCCCATTCGACCAGTCGAGGGGTCGAAGGAAGATTTCAATGGGTCGAAGGAAGCCTTGAAGTCTATATGGTTTGATTCGAGCTGATGAAGAGGTCGAAGGACTCATTCGACCTATACGTGGGGCTGAATGAGCAGTCTATAAATAGTTAAAGTTTTATTTTGTGATTAATAGTTGGTCATTTGGTTAGAGGTTTTGTGTGTGTATTCTCTCTAGGTTCTAGAAACGTTTGTGTTTGATCTATTTCATTGTAAACCTAATCTAAACAAGTTTTATCAAGTTGTTTATGAATGAAATGATTATTGAAAAGGAATTAACAGTCTTCTGATTTGATCTCTATCATATTACATACGATCTAGGGTTTCCGCACCTGGATTGTTCTATTTGTATGATTATCTAGTCGTTTTCTTTAAAACTGTTCCTCAACAGAACTAATATTTTGACTAACAAGTGTCTTTTGTACCCTGGGGGATACCCAACTAACTCATAGCATCTATCAACTATATGTCCAATCATGTTACAATGTGACCACTTTAAATTTGGATTTGGACCTCTATTAAGTTTTCTTCTATTATCAAAACTTTGATTTCTTTTAGATACAAAAGAAACATTTTGAGTTTTACAGGTAACACTAGAATTCCTATGTGATTCTTCCCTAGACACAATAGCAAAAGCTTTTTTCAAAGTAGGAACATGATCACCAGTTAACAGATTGGTTCTCACATGTTGATAGATGTCATCTAATCCCATTAAAAACTGCATAAGTTTTATTAATGAATTAAAATCATTAAAATCTTTTGCAGCTTGACAAGTACAACTAGGCAACTGAGCAATAGCATCAAACTGCTTCCACATAGTATTCAACTTGTGGTAATACTCTGCTACAGTACTACCGCTTTGTCTAATAGAATTAATCTTTTGATAGAGATTAAAGACCACGGAACCATCAACCCTATCATAAGTCTCTTTTAAGTCAGTCCACACTTCTGTGGCTAACTTAGAAAAGACTTGTCCAAAATAGAGTTTTTCACCAACAAAATTAAGTAACCATGAAAGCACAACATAATTACACCTATCCCATTGCCTAGAAAGAATAACATCAGTTTCAGATTTAACACATGTTCCATCTATAAAACCAAGTTTGTTTTTAGTTTCAAGAGCAAGTTTCATAGCATTATACCACACTGAGTAGTTTTCAGTTCCTTTTTGTTTAATACTAACAATGGTCAAACTAGATGTGTCACTAGGGTGTAAATACAGAGGGTCTCATATGTCCAATTTGCTAATCAAGGTTTTTGGTTCCACAACAGGACCTCCTCCTGCTGTAGGACCACCACCAGGATTAACCATAGCAACATCATCAACCATATTAAACAAGCAAGAATAACAAAACAAGACAAAACAAGAATAGAAAAAGACAACAAAGTTAGCAAAAGACTAACTTAATCAAAGAATAGACATAAAACCCTAGAGAGTGAAGCTGTGTAGGTGTTCAGATCATGGGTTCATCACTCATAGGGGCCCACGCAGATCCTTACACATGAGCTTTTTATTAACTAGTAATATATGTATATAATAGACACAAAATACACAAGAAAGAAACAAACAACAAGACAACTATAAAACCAACAAGAAACAAACAATACACTGATCACAGAAGACAGATAAGACCAAATCACAACGCCGGTCCACCCTAACCCGGCCAAGACTTCTAGACACCCAAACAAAAAAACAATAAAGAAGAAATACTTACAGAGTACTCCAACAGCCAAGAAAAATAAAGAAATCAACAAAGAAAATGAACTAGAAGACTTACAAGTTGCAAAGCTTCCAGATCCAAACAAACTGACTTACAGATGTAACTCAGCAACCACTAGATAGCCCAAGATCTCAGCACAAACACAAAGATACTTGGAACAATAGACTGATAAATCAGATGAACAAACAAAAAAAATACCAAATCTAAACCTATAGATCTGAGACAACAAGAACAAGAGAAAATCTTAGATCTAAATAGCTAGATCTAAGAACAACAGTGGAAACTCCCAAGACACAAGACAGACAATGATAAGAGAGCCCTTAGAGCTCTGAAACCATGTAGAAATTTATGGTTTGAACATGCACAAACAATCAGATCTAAAGAATAAGAACAATCCACAACACAACAGGAGAAATAGCAACAAAACAGGTGACAAAAATATTATTAAGCCAACCCAAATCGTTACCCCCCAATACCTAAGAACTTGTTAAAATACAAGTTCAGAAATTAATCAATGTTTAAGAGATTCATCTGATTGATAAGCTCAGATGAATCACTTATAGAAAATAAAGAAATACAAGACAATAGGGAAAACCTTACAAACTAGAACAAACCCTAAAGAATACAAGACGAAGATCAGAGAAAATTTGAGAGAGAGATGATTGTTGTGTAGTGTGTGAAAATATCTCTAACAAAGCCTTATATAGCAAAACCCTAAAAGAGCCTTCTCGAAACACTGAGCTAAGTATGGGCTACTGTACGTGGGCTTCTACACATCTTGGGCTGAATCTGATTTGATCAATATGGGCCAGACCTGAAATATGCTCACAAGACTTTTAGCCCAATTATAAATCATGTAACACAAAATGATTATTTGACCCATTTATACAATATTTTTAATATTTGAATTAACACTATATCTTTTAACAGGTTCACTATGACATGTATGTATAGGGAACGAATAAGAATTTGATACTCATGTGATGTGCCTTTAGTTTTGTGTTAAGTTAGTTGTCTTTGCCTTCAAACTTTTAGTAATCCAGTACCTGAGACCAATGACATCAATGACATGGGACCAACCGTGGCAGTGAGCTAAGATCACGGTGTCTCCATTTAGTGCATGTAAGGTACATTAGCCGTACAAAATGTTGGAGGATGGAGATCAATCCTAGAATATATGTATAATTGATGGTGGATGATTGTTGCATATGTCCACACTCCATCGCAAGTTAGGCCATAAGTCTGCATTTCCATGCACATATTTTTTATTTTTTAAGATATTCAGCTCTGGTACCTTCATATCATATGATTTATTTGTTCAAGTCTTTGCTATGTTCAAGTTACCGTCTCCGTCTTGTTATGTTGTTCAATATCGTGTTATGCTATGGTCTTGTTATACTAGCGCATGCATCTTATTGTGTGATACCCCACAATTTCAGGTTCATGAATTAACTAAACTCTAGTTACTTGCACCTAGATTACTTGCATTTTACTTGACTAGAGTTAACTAGATAAGTTTCACGTGCACACACTAGCTATATATGTATCTATGAGCTATAATAGATTGATAAACATATGATTAAACTTATGAAAGTTTATAAATATTAATCTATGTGTGTACATGAATCTCTTATACTCCTATATGTGCTTATATATATGTATATATACAATACATACACTAGGCTTTGTACATACACTAGGCTTGATAAGGAAAACTATATTTTGTTAAATACCTTCTAGAAGCTAACACACATACATACATGTATATATAAACACACGCATGCACACATACACACTTGGAAGTTTCTTTTTTTGTCTTTAGTAGCCACCCTATGGGGAACAAACTATGACAACCTACAAACTAGGAAACCTAGGCACTAGTTGGCCAACACATGATGAAAGGGACTTGACAAAGAAGCTTCTAAGACATCACCATCCTACAACTACATCTATGAGTTGTCTTAATCATCTTATCCTAACCTCATGAAGTTTCGGCTATATCTAAATCCCATGTGCACAAACTAGCTATCCTAAGGAAAGCCTGCTTACTTACACCATAATAGGTATCAACTAGAGACAACTATAGCCTTAGTACATACCTTAAGCATGAAATCCTTCCTTGTTCCCTTGATTTGCTGCCGAAACATCCAAGAAAACACATGAACTATATCTTAATTGTAAACTAACACCAATAAGGAAGCAAGACAAACATGGCATGCCACCTTCCTAATGAGCCACCTTCTAGTTATAGCCTAGACTAAGAAATCGGCCTAGGAGAAACCAAAGACAAAGGAATAGCCACACTTGCTTAAACATGATTGGTAGTAGCTAAAGACAAACTCTAATCCATCACATGCTTACTAATTGGTAGTAGCTAAAGACAAAAATGGCATGCTACCTTCCTAATGAGCCACCATCCTTCCTCTTGTTTCCTCCTTACCCGAATACACACCCCTAGGATCGGCCAACATGAACAAGCACACATCACTATCACCATGACAACCTAGGACCCTTGGAACTATCAACCACTAGCAAAAATGTTCTAGGACAAGTCACCATCAAGTCCACACTACCATGACTAGGTTACGGCCCCCAAGTAAGGAAACAAGATAGTGATAGCTCAATGAGATCTCAAACCTATGAGTTATGGATCGACTAGAGTCAACAAGGAGACATAGAACTTGCATACAAATGGATATAAGCCAAAAACTAACTAACTAACTAACTACCAATGTCAACCTTTCCCCTTTCATGACTAGTCTTTCCATCAAATGACTTTGCATGAATCCATAAAACCTTTCTAAATCTTTGTTGCGGCCGAAGGATAAGCCTGGATGAATGAAATGACAACTAGAAACCTTACATGAATTAGGAAGCTAACCTATAACTAGATATGGCAAACGGTTGTCAACTTACCTAAGTGTTAGGATCTGAGTTTGATTGTTTTGATTTGTTTAGAGTAAGATGAGAATTGAATGAAGTGAGTATATATGGAAAGTGCAGCGGAATGATAAACTATAATAAAAACAATAGGAATAAATGTTTTCTTAATCGAAAGCTTTCATTAGATTGAAAGATTACAATCAAATACAAGTACTCCCCCTCAGCTTGATCACACAGTGATTGTTTGTCTGAGAGAATGTTGTGTGTGTGACCAATAGAATAGTACAAGCACTGTTCTATTTATAGACAAATCTAAACCACTGGTGACCTGTGCTGACGTCACCTAAGATAGTGACCTCTAACAGAATAACAACATAAAACATCTGCCTTATACAAACTACTGTTGTATTACAAAACACTGTAAGGTAAACTACTGTTGAGGGAAAACTCTGATGGTATTGTATCATCTGTTGGAGCCTAAGTGTTGTTGGCTCCAACAGACCTTTAGTCTTCAGTACTTGATCAGCAGTTGTTCTTCATCAGACCTTTGGTCAGCAGTTGTTCTCTATCAGTTGTTATCCAGCAGTCCTTTATAGCAGCAGTTGTCATAGCAGTTGTTTGGGTGAAACAGTTGTTAGGGTCAACAGTCTTTTGGGAAGAGTATGTTGTAAAGACTGTTTATTTATGTGGATCAACTGTTAGTATATTTTGGCTTTTCAATCATCTGTTCTTCTACAGGTCAGCAGACCCAACAATCTCCCCCTAGAACAGATGATGCCAAAACTAAACTTTATTCTTGATCTTTATTTCTCATCAGACTTTCTCTGATTTGACCTTTGAATTGTAGCTCAAAGTTCAAAGAGAATAGGTCTTCTGCATCTCTTTCAAGCTTAAGGTTCAGCAGTGTTTGGAGGTCATCTGCACACAGGCTATATGCATCATCTATGCTTAGCTTTTGAGCTTCTCCATCTGACCTGAGCAAAGTCAATTCATGGGTGTCTTTGTTGACCTTCCATTTTAGAATTTTTGAGTCAGAGGATTTGCTGAGATGCACTTTTATTCTAGATGAGTTTAGTGATGGAGGTCTCCCAATGAGTTCTCTGAGCTTTTCAGTAGTGGGATCTGAGAAAAAGTGTACTTGATTGAAAAGACCTTCCTTTATATAAGTATCAGCAAACTTCTTCTGATCTTCTTCAGACATTTCTTTCTTTTTCTGGAATTGTCTTCTAGCAGCAGCTGATAGATCAGAAGTATCAAGTAAGCTGTCTAAGGTAAAAGCCTGTTGAGGTCTCTTCATCAGTGGTTCATCAGAGTAGACAGGTTTTCTGGATAGGTTAGGATCTTTCTTCCTGTTTTCTTCCAGTCTCTTGTATGTTTCAACCAACCTCAGTTCAGACCACCTTGCAACTGACCTCATCTCCCCATAGTCAGCAGCCACAATTTCTTGTCTCATTCTTTTGAATTTCAAGGCTCTGGCTGGATCTCTGCCTTTACTAAAATCAGGGGCAGAGACCTTAGCTGGGGGATTCTTGGCCATCTCTTCAATTCTTAAGAGTTCTTCTCTGAGAGCATGAGTGGTCCAGCCTGCAAACTGTTTCTTGTTTGCTTTGTAAGGCATGGTTGCCAAGATCTGTTCAAGAAGTGATTCCCTAACCTCCCTTTCCATGTCACTGCTGAGAGGCATGGTAGACATGGAGTTGCTCAGGGTCTTAGCAAAATCTTCAATCCTTCTCAATTTGCTAAGCTCTGCTGAATGGATGCCCTGAGTAGTCCTGTCATCTTTCCCTTTGCATTTCTCTTTTATGATGGCATCTGCCTGTTCAGCCTTGTATTTTATATATGTGTCTATGTTTAGGGGAACAGGAAAATGTGGAAGAGAAGGGAAAGATCTTTCAGATGGTTGTTCAGTATTATAGAAGGATTGCATTTCCCCCTTGAGTAGATCAAGTTCAAGGGGATACTGAACAGCCAATGGTGTGATGGTTGGTGGTGGTCTATGGCAAGTGAATTGTGATGTGTGTGGTGAGAATGATGAAAGTGGAATGGCTGATATGGGTGTAGATTGTGTGGTTGAAGTGGTAGGTGGTGATGTGTGAATGTTTTCATCCTGTACAACAAAGGTAGATTTCCTCTTCCTTTTGTACAAGATTTTTGGTTATGGTGGTGTAGAGGCAGTGGTGGTGTTAACATCTGTTGGAACTTTTGTAGGACCAGCAGATGTTTGGGATTTAGGTGGTGATGTGGTTGTAGGTTCAGATGTTGGTTTGGTGGTAGTGGTGACAGGTTCAGATGTTGTGGTGGTATCAGTGGTTTGGGTGGCAGCAGTGGTTTTTACAGCAGTGGTTTAAAACAGCCAGTTTAGATGGTGGTTTTCTGATATGTTTGGTAGGCATTTTCTTCCTCTTAGAGGAACCCACATCTTCAACTTCCTACTGTTGTTCCCTTTTCTTTTGTATCAAAGCCTCTGCCTTGACTTCCAAAGTGTTAGCCCTCTTTTGCTTATCTTCAGTAGCTTTTTCAGCTTCTTCATTAGCAGAGTTGTCCACTTCTTTAGCTTTGCTGGTTTGTTGTTGTTGTGGTGCTGTTTGGGTAGACCCTGGTTTGTTGGCAGACTTTGATTGACCTTTTTGTGAAGGTGGACAACCAAAGGGATCTAGCTTTGGCAATCTATCTCTGCCACTCTCCCCCTTTTTGGCATCATCAGCTGTCAATTCATCATCATCTTCATCCCTGAGATTAGTGGTAGGGGCAGAGCCAGTGGTCTTCAGTAGATGGTCTTTAATGGCCTGAATGTCTGCATGGGTATCTTTGTACCTAGCATCTACCATATTTCGGATTTCAGCCATGTAGGTTTCATGAGTCTGATTTGCTAGTTTTCTATGAGCTATGATGATGGGAGAAACAGATTTCCATAGTTCACTAGCAATATCAGCTGTGGATAGTTGACTCTTGGTGAGAGTAGCCAAGGATTCCAATATTGACTTGACATCAGATTTGATATCAGCAACAGAGGTTTCAATGGACTGGACTCTGGCCGTCAATTCTTGGTATTTTAACTTATCACCTAAGTTAATAGGATCATCTGAATTCCTACCAGTGGTAGTTGTGACTGGTTCAGTCCTAGGAGGTGAGTCCAAGGGATGAGAACCAGATGCCCCTTTTTCTTGGTTCTGGGGACTTCCAACTGATTTTGGGGACACTATAGTGGCCTCATCAGTTGTTGCCTTCAAGGGAGTCTTAGTTATGTAACCACTGTCCTGTTGTGAGACAATGGTCTCTACATTAGTAGTGGCTGCTCCACTTGAAAACTCACCTAGAGTTTCATTGAACTCTAGGGGTGTAACCTCCTCTTCTGCTTGTGGGATGGCTGATTGAATTTCCTCAGTCCCAGTCACTTGTGGAGGTATACTCTCATTTATAGGTGAAAGAGAGGTACTGGGATTTTCCTGAGTTTTTTCAATAGCCTCAAACAAAGGTTGCATGGTTTGTGGAACATGTGATGGTGAAGGTGGATGAGTAAAAAGAGAATTAGCCCTAGGAGAGGGGCTTGTGAACATATGGCCAAGTGACTCAAATGTATCATGATGTGTTTCCCCTTGGCTTACAACATGATCCTTTTGTGAGGATGCATGAGGAGTTTGGACAGGTTGAGATATTACCAACTGTTGTGAGGAAGTAACAGCAGTGGTTTCTTGTTGCTTTTGTGTTGCAACAGGGTTATCTTCTGGTATCTCATCTTCCAGAAGTCCCCTTTTTGGTTGAGTGGTGTTTTTTGTGGATAGACGTTTTCTTTTGGAAGTGGCTAGTATGGGTTTCACAGCACTGGATGTAGTGCCATGATCACTAGGAGCAATGGGCTCAACAATAGAGGTTTGAACAACAGTTGTTGTCTTAGTCCTCTTTGTTAGTGTTTTGGAAACTTTTGACACTTTTAATACCTTTTCTTGGGTGGTTGAACCCAACATTCTTGTGAAAGTTTCATCAGTTAGACTCTTCATTTGCATAGACTCACCCTTTTTAAAATCTTTTTCAGGTAAAACCTTTTGAAGGGTTACACTCAAAATTCTTGGGTAAATTAAAAAAGCATTATTAGACCCAGACTTTATGGCTTTCACATTTGACACTAAGTCCATAAACAGTCCCTAGGATAAATTGAAGTCAGAATCTAACAACATAGCATAGCCCAAGTACTGAATCCTCAATGGGATTTCATTAAAGGAAGTGGACTTAGCAGAGACACAGAGAAGGATGGTATGAAAGAAAAATTTCATGACTGGTGGGAAAAACTTTTTGAAAAGTGTTGACCCAGTCATCTGTGCATCATAACCTCTTTCCTAAAACTCTGTGTGAAGCTCTGCCTTAGGGAAAGAGTCTTTACCTGACAGGTCATTAAGTGAGAAGGTTGTGGATATGAGTTCAGGGGTAATGACGATACTTGTCTCTCCAATTTTTGAGATAATGGAAGTAGGATTTTTGTCTTGAAGTAGAAACTCAGCATTCAACCAGAATTCTTGGAGGGTATCAAGATAGATAGGGGCGTCAGCGGTTAGGATTGTCAGGTATTTGGATTGTAAAATGATGTCGATGGTGGAATGGAATGGAGTGTTTTCATCTGTTTTTACCAGATATGGGAGGTAATTGTGGGTGGCTTTAGCTTGAAAATCCATTGTAATGGATTCCGAATGTGAGAGTGAGTGGAATTAGAGTAAGGGTTTGAGAATGAAGAAGGCGGTTTCAGTATTTTGAATATAATGAGACAGTGTAACGACTGTTGTGATAAAACAGGGTTTTTATAGGATCTGGTGAAACCGCTGATGTGGCCAAAACTCTGCTTGTAGGAGCAGATGTGGCAAACATCTGATGGATAAACATCTGGTGGTGTACAGCAGTTTTGGCAAACATCTGATGTAATCAGCTGTTGCTTTACCAAAGTGCTGATGCTAACAGCACTTTGATTTTTTTTATTCTTAATAGATATATGTATATATGTATAGATATATATATATATATAGATAATAAAACAGTTGTTTTATCTGATCAGAGGTTTAAAACAGATTTTTCAACCAAGCAGTGGTTGTTTTATCTGATCAGATGTTTGAAACAGATTTTTCAACTTAACAGTGGTTAGAATGGATGAAACAGTGGTTGTTTTATCCTTAGCAGATTTTTCAACCAAAAGGCTATTTTTAAGGATGGATTTTGATTTTCTGAAACATTTTAATGCTTTTATTAAAAACATTTGTGTTGTTTAATCCATGTTTAGCATACCAATTCTAGAAATCAGATTTGTAAAGGTAGATGTGTCTAAAGCTTTTGTCAACACATCTGCCAACTGATCCTCTGTTGGAACATGGTGCAGAGAAATCAAACCTTTTTCATAGCTATCCCCGACAAAATGATGTCTGATGTCTATGCGTTTGGTGGTTGAGTGAGAAACTGGATTCTTGATGATATTTTCAGCAGCTTGACTATCCAACATGAGTGGAGTCTTTAGTGCAGTTATCCCAAAATTAGCAATTGATTTTGGAGCCACATGAGTTGGGCTGTACAGCTTGCAGCAGCAATGTATTCAGCCTCAGCTGTTGAGGTGGAAACAACTGCTTGCTTTTTGCTTTGCCAAGAGACTAAGGCATTCCCTAGAAACTGGCACCCTCCTGATGTAGACTTCCTTGTGGTGTGGCAGCCATCAAAATCACTATCTGAATAACCTGAAAGCTTAATGTTTCCATTAGCAGGATACCAGATACAAAGTGTGGGAGCACCTTTTATGTATCTGAATATCCTTTTCACAGCAATAAGGTTTGACTTTCTGGGTGAAGCCTCGGATCTTGCACAAACACAAGTGGCAAACATAATGTCTGGCCTAGATGCAGTTAAGTACAATAAAGACCCAATCATGCATCTATAGTGAGTAGCTTGACTGTACTCATGGGTGTACTACATGGCTTACAGTCATTCATCTCAAATCTAGTTAACAGGTTTTTCACATATTTATTTTGATAAATGAATATGCCATTTTGCAGCTGCTTCACTTGGAGACCAAGGAAACACTAAAGTTCACCCATAGCACTCATTTCAAACTCTGCTGTCATGAGTTCCCTGAACTCTTCATACATTTTGTTACATGTGGATCCAAAAATGATGTCATCCACATATATTTGAACAATCATTAAATCTTTCCCTTTCCATTTCAAAAAAAAGGTTTTATCAACTTTACCTCTTGTGAAACCAATGGATAAGAGAAAGGTGGAAAGAGTTTCATACCAGGCCCTAGGTGCTTGCTTGAGTCCATACAGAGATTTATTAAGCTTGTAGACATGATCAGGATGGAATGTGTCTTCAAAACCAGGTGGTTGACATACATAGACCTCCTCCTGAATTTTGCCATATAGGAAGGCACATTTGATATCCATATGATACATCTTGATGTTGTGGTTGACAGTAAAGGCTAGAAAGAGTCTGATAGCTTCTAACCTTGCTACAGGAGCAAAGGTTTCATCATAGTCTATTCCTTCTTCTTGTCTGAAGCCTTGAACCACAAGCCTGGCTTTATTCTTGACAACTATACCCCTTTCATCAGTTTTGTTTTTGAAGACCCACTTTGTACCTATTGGACAAACATCCTTAGGCAGTGGTACAAGTTCCCATACTTGTTGTCTTTTAAACTGAAGGAGCTCTTCTTGCATAGCTTCTACCCAACTTTTGTCTTTTAGTGCCTCTTGGTACTTGACAGGTTGTGTGAGAGATAGAAACCCTGCAAAAAGACAGATATTGGAGGATTGGCTTCTTGTTAGCACACCCTCTCTGATATTGCCAATGATTTGGTCTGGTGGATGAGCTCTTAGGTAGATTAGATCTCCCTGAAATGGTATGATGACATTTTGTGGTGAAGGACAGAGGTTTGATGACTCTGTTGGTGTAACATCTGTTTGCACTTCTGTAGTGCCATCAGATGTTTGAAATGGAAGTGGGGGAATAGGTCCAAGTGGTGTAAAACTGGACTGACTTTTGTCAACAGATTTTTGACTTTTGTCAACAGATGATTGTGCAGTGGTTATGAAAGGTGAAGCAGTGGTTTAAGGGTAAGACTGGCCAACAGTGGTTGACACAGCTGTGACAGAGTTTTGATAGTTGTTTTGAACAGCTGCTTCCTCTGATGCAGAATAGATTTTATAGTGACTGGGGATCACAATATCTGTTCTGTAATCTTGTTATGGAGATTGTAGAGTACCTGCATTGTTAGTTTTAAAAGTGATATCTTCAAATTTGAATTTATCTAAATCAAACAACTCAGCAGGATTTGCTGGGATTTTTAGGGATGAAAGTTCATTGAACTTTACATTCAGAGTTTCTTCTATTGTCCTGGTCCTTGTGTTAAACACTTTATAGGCCTTGGCAGTAGAAGAATATCCCAGAAAATATCCACAATCTACTTTGGCTGCAAATTTTGATATGGAATCTTTAAGATTTAAAATGAAACATGGACAACCAAAGATTTTGAAAAATGAGATTAATGGTTTGATTTTGAACAGAATTTCATAAGCAGTCTTTTGATGTCTTGGGTTGATCAAAACTCTATTTTGAACATAGCAAGCAGTGTTTACAGCTTCTGCCCAGAAGGACAGTGGCAAACCAGAATCTGCTAGCATGGTTCTTGCAGCTTCAATAAGAGTTCTATTTTTCCTCACAACTACCCCATTTTGCTCTGGTGTTCTTGGGATGCTGTACTGCCTCACAATCCCTTTTGACACACAGAAGTCATCCAACTCCTTATTTTTAAACTCTGTTCCATTGTCACTTCTAAAGACTTTTACTGGCAAGTCATATTGTTTTTCAACTTTGGTGACAAAGTCCTTCAAGATACCTGCAGTCTCATCCTTAGAGTGTAAAAAGTAAGTCCATGTAAACCTAGAAAAATCATCAACTATGACAAGACAAAATCTATTTCTTCTTAGACTCATGATTTTAACTGGGCCAAACAAGTCCATGTGCAACAATTATAGACATTGACTTGTTTTGGACTCATCAATGGATTTGTAAGAGCTTTTATGTTGTTTTCCTTTTAAACAGGAAACACAATGCTCATCACATTTGAATTCTTTTGATGGTAAGCCACTGACAAGGCATTGTTTGGAGAGTGAGTTGATAGTTTGAAGGTTGGTATGACCCAGTCTCCTATGCCACAATTCTGTTTCCTTTGTGGAGGCAGCAGAAACAAACAGACATTTGCCATAGGATTGTCCTTCAACATATCAACTACATACACATTGCCACTTCTATGAGCAACAAGTTGTGCTTTGCTCTCAGCAATGGTGGTATCAATCTTTTTCACCACTTCTGGTCCAATAATCTTACTAGTTTTCTTAGTGAAGAATGAGCCATAACCTTTGTCACTCCTTTGTGAAACACTAAGAAGATTAAATTTAAGATTATCAACAAGATTGACATTTTCATACTTGAGTTTCCCAGCCTGAACAGTCCCTGAACCCAACACCTTACCTTTTGAATCATTACGAAAGGATATATCACCCCCTCCATGAGCTAAGAAGTCCAGAAGAAGGGCTCTACATGCTGTCATGTGCCTGGAGCCTCCACTATCTACATACCAAAGACTATCTAAACAAGCAGAAGCTCCCTGCACAACAGTAATGAATTAGTTTTGGTGAGTGTCCAAAGCCAAGTTGGCTTTGGATGGGTCCTCAGACTTTTCAGACTCAAGCTTTGGAAGATGATCAGTGGTTTGAACTCGTTTTTGAATCAAGCTCAACAACTGTTGCTGACCATTTGCAAGTGCTTGAATGTCAACACTTGGGGCAACAATTGTTTGATCACTTCCAGATAGAAGATAATACCCATAGGGATTTCTGTTCACCCTTGGTTTAGAAGTTCTTTTTGGTTTCTCATAAACATGTGACAGATTATGACATGGTGGTTATCCATATCCTCTTGGGTACTTGCTTGTGGGTGGACCATCTGTTACTTGGACATCCCTGGGAGCAGGTGTTTCAAGACTTTTGGTAGCAGATGTTTGGACTGGTGTGAAGGTTTGTTTGGGTTTTCCTTTTGAAGTACTCACCACCTGACTTGCAAGAGTTTTAGCCTTGTACTCTTGTATTTTGACATCAAAATTTTTGAGATACAGACACTCTTTGGTTTTGTGATTCTTTTTCCCACATATTGAACATGTGGCTTTGGAATCACATGCACTTGTTCCTTTGTTAATATCATATGCTTTTAGAAGAAAACAGTTTTTAGTAACATGATTCTTCTTTTCACAGAAATCACAGAACAAGTGGACAGACTTTTCTTTCTTTTTCCCTTTTTCAACCTTCTTTTCAACAGATGTTTGAGCATCTGCTAGAAGGTTTTTCAAGGGAATGATCTTTGCCTGAGGTGCTGTCTTTCCCTCAGGAGTTTTGAAATCAACAGGTTTAAAGTTCTCAAGAGTACCACACTCATCAGACCAAGTAGGTTTAAATTCATAATTTTCAAGTTCAGTGAATGATGAGGAACCTTCTGGTTTTTCTAGAACAATTTTCTTACCATTGGGTTCAGTGATTTTAATCTCTTGACCCTTCAAATTTGTTGGTACTACCTCAACTAACTTTTGATCCCTTTTGTCAGTGTTTTCAAAAGCTGGAGCAGTGGTTTCAAAACCAAAACCAAACTTCACATGACTTTTGGTTTGTTTGTTGAGTAGCATTTCAAAACCCCTACATGATTCCACCCATTTCTGACATTCAACTTGGGTGGACTCAAGCTCACTTTTACAACTCTGATATTTTGTTATCATAGTTTGGAGCTGGTCTTTGGTTATGGTTGCTTCATGTTTTAAGCTGCTTATTTCAGATTCTTTTTCAGTTAAATTTGTTTTTAGCTCTTTTGAAAGTTTCTCAAATTTAACTTCATTATCTAAAATTTTCTTTCTAAGGTTTTCATTCACCTCTTTGATGTTAGCAAATGCTATTACACATTTGTCAGAACATAAATCTTTAAGAATTTGAGGAGATACCTTAGCAGCAGCCATCAATGCACAATCACACTTGCACTCACAATCATCAGATGCACCCTAGGGATCTGAGAGATTCACAACCTCTTCTTCAGGTTTTTCACCTGCAACTACCTCATCAACAACATCATCAGTCACAACTTTAGATTCAGTCACCACCTCCTCAGATTCAACTTCTTCTACCATAGCCATGAAACAAAAATTTTCTGGTTCATTTTCAGCTTTGGCAACTAATGCAAAATTTTCATCTGTTAACTCATCTGGTAGACTGCTCCAATCAACAAAGCCTTGTGTGAAGAAACTCTGTTGGCTGGTCTCTGCAGGAGTAGAGGATGAAGCAGCAGTCATTGACACAGGTGCCTGAGCAACAGGTGTTTGCACATAGTGGATCTGAGGAACAATGGTTTGGACAAACTGGACAGGAACAGTGTTTGAGGACTGTGCAAAATAAGCAGTGTTTTGCACATTTGGTCCAGGGGTATTATAGGAATTTTGATAAGTGTTGGTCTGAGGCCTTTGATTTGGATAGGTAATTATAGGTGTACCATGTTGACTCCTACATTCCCTAGCAAAATGACCAAGTCTATGACATTTATAACACTTTATCTTTGATTTATCCAACCCAACCTTTGATCTGCCAGTTAACCCTGGAAACCTTCTACCAGTTTTCTTGTAAAAATTGTTAGTTCTTACACTAAGAAGGGCCAATTGGTGCATAATGTCAATTTCTTCCAAATCATCAGGGTCAAAATATTTTAGGTCATCATACTCAAAGGATATGTTATCAGATGCCTGGATATCACCACCACTTGCTAAAAAAGCATAGTTTGAATGAGGGTTAGTTAGACCAACCAGTTTTAGTTCACTAATGAGACAGTTAAACCTCTCAAATTGTTGAGTTAATGCCTCTCCCTTAACATGACTGAATGTTTCATATTGTTGGTTATGTATTTCATGATTGTTTTCAATAACCTCTTCAGTCCCACCAAATTGTTCTTTCAGTGCATCCCACAACTCCTTTGCACTGGTACAGTGTAACAACCCAGCATATATGTCATTGGGTAGAGCCATGGCCACAATACTGAAGGCCTTAGCATCTAACTCAATTTTCTTAAAATCCTAGTCGGAGTAGTTTTCAAGTTTCTTAGGCTCCTGAACCTTGGGATCTTTGGTACTCGGCACCATCGGAACATGTGGTCCGAAGATAACCGACTTCCAACACCCAGTGTTCTGTTGAGCTAGAACATGGCTCATCCGACGTTGCCAGATATTGTATTCAGATCTGACAAGCATCAGTGGCTTGTTGTTCGTGCCAGTGTTGTGTGGATCGTGATTGATTGAAGCCATTCTCTGATTTTTCAAAAACAAAGTCTGTTTATAACCGGTTGAATCGAAAATAAACTATTACTCTGTTTTCAATCCGATAAACAAACGATATCAATAATTGTGAGCTGATCTGTTTATATTAAATTGATTGATTAGATCGAATTTAATTGACCAAGCTCTGATACCAATTGTTAGGATCTGAGTTTGATTGTTTTGATTTGTTTAGAGTAGAATGAGAAATGAATGAAATGAATATATATGGAAAGTGCAGCGGAATGATAAACTATAATCAAAACAAAAGGAATAAATGTTTTCTTAATCGAAAGCTTTCATTATATTGAAAGATTACAATCAAATACAAGTACTCCCCCTCAGCCTGATCACTCTGTGATTGTTTGTCTGAGAGAATGTTGTCAGTGACCAATAGAACAGTACAAGCACTGTTCTATTTATAGACAAATCTAAACCACTGGTGACCTAAGCTGACGTCACCTAAGATAGTGACCTCTAACAGAATAACAACATAAAACATCTATCCTATACAAACTACTGTTATATTACAAAACACTGTAAGGTAAACTACTGTTGAGGAAATCTCTGATGGTCTTGTATCATCTGTTGGAGCCTAAGTGTTGTTGACTCCAACAGACCTTTAGTCTTCAGTACTTGATCAACAGTTGTTCTTCATCAGACCTTTGGTCAGCAGTTGTTCTCTATCAGTTGTTATCCAGCAGTCCTTTGTAGTAGCAGTTGTCATGGTAGTTGTTTGGGTGGAACAGTTGTTAGGGTCAACAATCTTTTGGGAAGAGTATGTTGTAAAGACTGTTTATTTATGTGGATCAACTGTTAGTATATTTTGTCTTATCAATCATCTGTTCTTCTTCAGGTCAGCAGACCCAACATTTTATTTAAAACATTTTTGTTGTTTAGTGCATGTTTAGCATACCAATTCTAGAAATCAGATTTTCAAAGGTAGATGTGTCTAAAGATTTTGTCAACACATCTGCCAACTGATCCTCTGTTGGAACATGGTGTAGAGAAATCAAACCTTTTTCATAGCTATCTCTGACAAAGTGATGTCTGATATCAATATGCTTTGTGGTTAAATGAGAGACTGGATTTTTGATGATATTTTCAGCAGCTTGACTGTCCAGAATGAGTGGAGTCCTTAGTGTAGTGATACCAAGATCCAGCAGTTGATTTTGAAGCCACATGAGTTGGGCTGTACAGCTTGCAGCAACAATGTATTCAGCCTCTGCTGTTGAAGTTGAAACGGCTGCTTGCTTTTTGCTTTGCCATGAGACTAAGGCATTCCCTAGAAACTAAAACCCTCCTGATGTAGACTTCCTTGTGGTGTGGCAGCCAGCAAAATCACTATCTGAATAACCTGAAAGCTAAATGTTTCCATTAGCAGGATACCAGATACCAAGTGTGGGAGCACCTTTTAGGTATCTGAATATCCTTTTCACAACAATAAAGTTTGATTTTCTAGGTGAAGCCTGGGATCTTGCACAAACACAAGTGGCAAACATAATGTCTGGCCTGGATGCAGTTAAGTACAATAAAGACCCAATCATGCATTTGTAATGTTTTTGATCAACCAGTTCATCCTTTTCATCAATAGTGAGTAGCTTGGCTATGCTCATGGGTGTACTACATGGCTTACAATCATTCATCTCAAAATTGGTAAACACATTTTTCACATACTTGTTTTGATGAATGAATGTGACATTTTGCAGCTGCTTCACTTGGAGACCAAGGAAACACTGAAGTTCACCCATAGCCCTCATCTCAAACTCTGTTGTCATGAGTTCCCTAAACTCTTCACACATTTTGTTACATGTGGACCCAAAAATTATGTCATCCACATATATTTGAACAATCATTAAATCTTTCCCTCTCCATTTTTGAAATAAAGTTTTATCAATTTTACCTCTTGTAAAACCAATGGATAAGAGAAAGGTGGAAAGAGTTTCATACCAGGCCCTAGGTGCTTGTTTTAGTCCATACAAAGCTTTGTTGAGCTTGTATACATAATCAGGATGGAATGTGTCTTCAAAACCAGGTGGTTGACATACATAGACCTCCTCCTGAATTTGCCATATAGGAATGCACATTTGATGTCCATCTGATACACCTTGATGTTGTGGTTGACAGCAAAGGCTAGGAAGAGTTTGATAGCTTCTAGCCTAGCTACAGGAGCAAAGGTTTCATCATAGTCTATCCCCTCTTCTTGTCTGAAGCCTTGAACCACAAGCCTGGCTTTATTATTGACAACTATACCCCTTTCATCAGTTTTGGTTTTGAAGACCCACTTTGTGCCTATTGGACAAACATCCTTTGGCAGTGGTACAAGTTCTCATACTTGTTGTCTTTTAAACTGAAGGAGCTCTTCCTGCATGGCTTCTACCAAACTGTTGTCTTTTAGTGCCTCTTGGTACTTGACAGGTTGTGTGAGATAGAAAGCTTGCAAAAAGACAGATGTTTGAGGATTGGCTTCTTGTGAGCACACCCTCTCTGATGTTGCCAATGATTTGGTCTGGTGGATGAGCTCTTAGGTAGATTAAATCTCCCTGATATGGTATGATGGCATTTAGAGGTGAAGGACAGAGGTTTGGTGACTATGTTGATGTAACATCTGTTTGTACTTCTGTAGTACCAACAGATGTTTGAAATGGAGGTGGGGGAATGGGTCCAAGTGGTGTGAAATTGGACTGAATTATGTCAATAGAGGTTGGACTTTTGTCAACAGATGATTGAGAAGTGGATGAGGTTGGTGAAGCAGTGGTTTGAGGGTAAGACTGGCCAATAGTGGTTGACTCACCTGTGGCAGAGTTTTGACAGTTGTTTTGAACAGCTGCTTTCCTTATACAGAATAGACTTTATAGTGACTTGGAATCACAACATCTAATCTGTAGTCTTGTTGTGGAGACTGTGGAATACCTGCACTGTTAGTTTTGACAGTAATATCTTCAAATTTGAATTTATCTAAATCAAACAATTTATCTAAATCAAACAATTCAACGGGATTTTTAAGGATGAAAGTTCATTGAACTTTACATTCAAAGTTTCTTCTATTGTCCTGGTCCTTGTGTTAAACACTTTGTAGGCCTTGGCAGTAGAAAAATATCCCAGAAAATAACCACAATCTACTTTGGCTGCAAATTTTCAGATGGAATCTTTAAGATTTAAAATGAAACATGGGCAGCCAAAGATTTTGAAAAATGAGATTAGTGGTTTGATTTTGAACAGAATTTCATAAGCAGTCTTTTGATGTCTTGGGTTTATTAAAACTCTATTTTGAACATAGCAAGCAGTGTTTATAGCTTCTGCCCAGAAGGACAGTGGCAAACCATAATCTGCTAGCATGGTTCTTGCAGCCTCAATGAGAGTCCTATTTTTCCTCTCAGCCACCCCATTTTGTTCTGGTGTTCTTGGAATGATGTACTGCCTCACAATTCCTTTTGACACACAGAAGTCATCCAACTCCTTATTTTTAAACTCTGTTCCATTGTCACTTCTAAAGACTTTTACTGGCAAGTCATATTGTTTTTCAACTTTGGTGACAAAGTCTTTCAAGATACATGCAGTCTCATCCTTAGAGTGTAAAAAGTAAGTCCATGTAAACCTAGAAAATTCATCAACTATGACAAGACAAAATCTTTTTCTTCTTAGACTCATGATTTTAACTGGGCCAAACAAGTCCATGTGCAACAATTGTAGACATTGACTTTTTTTGGACTCATCAATGGATTTGTAAGAGCTTTTATGTTGTTTCCCTTTTAGGTAGGAAACACAATGCTCATCACATTTGAATTCTTTAGATGGTAAACCTCTTACAAGGCTTTGTTTGGAGAGTGAGTTGATAGTTTGAAGGTTGGTGTGACCCAGTCTCCTATGCCACAATTCTGTCTCTTTAGTGGAGGCAGCAGAAAACAGACAGACATTTGCCATAGGATTGTCCTTCAACATATCAACTACATACACATTGCATCACCTATGAGCAACAAGTTGTGCTTTGCTCTTAGCAATGATGGTATCAATCTTTTTCACCACTTCTGGCCCAATAATCTTACAAGTTTTCTTAGTGAAGAATGAGCCATTACCTTTGTCACTCATTTGTGATACACTAAGAAGATTAAATTTAAGATTATCAATAAGATTGACATTTTCAAACTTGAGTTTCCCAGCCTGAACAGTCCCTGAACCCAACACCTTATCTTTTGAATCATTACCAAAGGATATATTACCCCCTCCATGAGCTAAGAAGTCCAGAAGAAGGGCTCTACATCCTGTCATGTGCCTGGAGCCTCCCCTATCTATATACCAAAGACTATCTAAACAAGCAGAAGCTCCCTGCACAGCAGTAATGAATTAGTTTTGGTGAGTGTCCAAAGCCAAGTTGGCTTTGGATGGGTCCTCAGACTTTTCAGCCTCAAGCTTTGGAAGATGATCAGTGGTTTGAACTAGTTTTTGAATCAATCTCAACAACTGTTGTTGATCATTTGCCAGTGCTTGGATGTCAACACTTGGTGCAACAGATGTTTGATCACTTCCTGACAGATTATGACAAGGTGTTTGTCCATATCCTCTTGGGTACTTGTTGGTTGGTGGAGCATCTGTTACTTGAACATCACTCGAAGCAGATGTTTCTAGACCTTTGGTAACAGATGTTTGGGCTACGACATAAGTCTGTTTGGGTTTTCCTTTTGAAGTACTCACCATCTGACTTGCAAGAGTTTTAGCCTTGTACTCTTGTATTTTGACATCAAAATTCTTGAGATACAGGCACTCTTTGGTTTTGTGATTCTTTTTACCACATATTGAGCATGTGGTCTTAGAATCACACACACTTGTTCCTTTGTTGATATCATATGCTTTTAGAAGAAAGCAGTTTTTAGTAACATGATTCTTCTTTTCACAGAAATCACAAAACAAGTGGACAGACTTTTCTTTCTTTTTCCCTTTATCAGCCTTCTTTTCAACAGATGTTTGATCATCTGCTGGAAGGTCTGTCAAGGGAATGACCTTTACCTGTGGTGCTTTCTTACCATTAGGGGATTTGAAGTAAACTGGTTTGAAGTTTTCAAGAGTACCACACTCATCAGACCAAGTAGGTTTAAATTCATATTTTTCAAGGTCAATGAATGACGAGGAACCTTCTAGTTTTTCAAGAACAATTGTCTTACCATTAGGTTCTGTGATTTTAATCTCTTGACCCTCCAAATTAGTTGGTACTACCTCAACTAACTTTTGTTCCCTTTTGTTAGTGTTTTCAAAAGCTGGAGCAGTGGTTCCAAAACCAAAACCAAACTTCACATGACTTTTGGTCTGTTTGTTGGGGAGCATCTCAAAACCTTTACATGATTCCACCCATTTTTCACATTCAACTTGGGTGGCTTCAAGCTCCTTTTTACAACTATGATATTTAGTTATCCTAGTTTGGAAGCTGGTCTTTGGTTATAGTTGCTTCATGTTTTAAGCTGCTTATTTTAGATTCTTTTTCAGTCAATTTTAATTTTAACTCTTTTGAAGGTTTTTCAAATTGGACTTCATCATCTAAAACTTTCTTCCTAAGGTTTTCATTCACCTCTTTAATGTTAGCAAATGCTATTACACATTTGTCTGAACATAGATCTTTTAGGATTTGAGGAGATACCTTAGTAGCAGCCATCAATCAGTACAAAAAAAATGTCATTTAGTGGCATACATGTAACACCCCAACCGATGGCGGAAACATCGGGATGTCACGTATTGATGATTGTTCAGTAGCTCATGGTGAATAATAAATTTCATTAATTGATTTAAATAAATTACATACAATTGTTTTACAAAAATTCGTACATCAAATTGAATAAAACTATGCACATATCTTCAAGCAATTCTTCAAGCAAGTAGAACCTGAAACATGTTAAGTTGAAAATATTTTGGGTCAACAAAAGTTGGTGAGAATACATAGGTTTTTGAAATATGATAAATAATAATAGTTTGTACAACATTCAAAGTTGTATGATGATAGAGTATGATACCGACATGTAACAATGCGTCTTTGTACAACCAAACCTTGTGTCGACTGATGACTAACTCGCAAGTTAGTTTAAATGTTATTACTGTTATCGATCATCCCTGAATCTATGCGGGGGATGGGTTTGTCAGACCTATAGCGCTATAATCTAAACAGGCGGCTTGATCATTGTTAATGATTGTACTGTGTCTTTTTGTTACAGTCAAATGATAGAATGATGATGTAATTGAATCACAAGTAAATATGAGTAAATGATAGTATAAAATGTTGAAACATGTTTCACCCCAAAAATAGTAAAAATAGAGAAAAGGGGCTATGTAAACTCACCTTCGATAAGTTGTATAAACCTCTAAGCGTCGTGAATGTATGTGAGGCGAATCCCGAAGGCTCATCCTAAAGTTTCAAGTACCCAAAAATAAGTGTCTAAACTTAAAAGAGTCTAGGTTATCGAGAATTGGGCACTTAGGGTTTCATAGACTATATTTGGGGATTTTAGGGTTTTTGAATTAAACTCTAATTGGTTTTAATAAATATGAATTAAGAGTGGAAATAAATAATAACCCAAATAAA